>CM028350.1:3952105-4285427 GCA_016618105.1 Dendrobium huoshanense
CGCTCCATCCTAATCGGATTCGCGTTATGTGGAGCATGCCCTTCTGGTGGCACCACCCTAAAGTTGAGTTAAAAAACGATTAGTGGTGGAGCGTGCCCTTCGTGGCGCCATCCTAATTCGTATTTAACCGTTAGTGGTGGAGGGCAATGCCCTCTGAATGGCCGCCACGAAGGGCCACGCTCCACCACTAATCGTTTTTAACTCAAATGTTAGGGTGGTGCCACAGAGGGCATGCTCCACCACTAACGGATACGAATTAGGATGGCGCCACGAAGGGCACGCTCCACCACTAATCGTTTTTTAACTCAAATGTTAGGGTGGTGCCACAGACCTTCAAAATTTTGGCGTTTTTTTTTTACTCAAAGGGTGGTGCACACAGAGGGCATGCTCCACCACTAACGGATACGAATTAGGATGCGCCACGAAGGGCACGCTCCACCACTAATCATTTTTAACTCAAATGTTAGGGTGGTGCCACAGAGGGCATGCTCCACCACTAACGGATACGAATTAGGATGGCGCCACGAAGGGCACGCTCCACTAAATCGTTTTTAACTCAAATGTTAGGGTGGTGCCACAGAGGGCATGCTCCACCACTAACGGATCGAATTAGGATGGCGCCACGAAGGGCACGCTCCACCTAATCGTTTTTAACTCAAATGTTAGGGTGGTGCCACAGAGGGGCATGCTCCACCACTAACGGATACGAATTAGGATGGCGCCACGAAGGGCACGCTCCACCACTAATCGTTTTTAACTCAATGTTAGGGTGGTGCCACAGAGGGCATGCTCCACCACTAACGGATGGTCTTGTGGAGAGGAAACTTGCTCTACACAAAGAACCGGGTCTAGATGATCATATGTGGGGAAACTTGCTCCACACAGAGGATCGAGTTTAAATTGATCGTATGTAGAGGAAACTTGCTCTACACAGAGGATCGGGCTTAATTCTGAAATTAGGGATTTGAAAGTTTTGAATTTGAATTGATTTGATTTTTGAATTTTGAATGCGTTTGAATTTGAAGTTTGATTTTGAATTAAGAAATTTCTTTAATCCAGGAAATTCGAAGACTTTTTATTGACTTTGAATTTTGACACTCATCTGGCATGGTACTTCCTGAAGAGCCTCCCCAACATTTAAAAATATCAGGTGGCATTCTCCAGGGTTGATCAATTAATGTTTGAATTTTGTCAAGATCATCTCTACGACAGGAGGACCCTCTTGTATTGGTTCAGACTCCTCCACCAATCTCTCAGTAGGCTAAGATATGCATCCAAAGAACCTAGACCAGTCTCCTCCTTGGAAGGTTCTAAGTTGCTCTATCTTATCACGAGCTTTAACCACTCAGGCTTTGTACGATTCTGAGTTTTATTGAGCCTTGAAGACAAAGCTCTGAAAGGCCTCGAACTCTTCAAATTGGAGTCGGGCACTCTGCTCAGTCGTGGATTGATTTTCAACGGCAATTCCCAGCATTACAAAATACTCCTCTAATGGGGTTCGATCTTGGACCCACTATAGAGTGTAATTTTTTGTTGAAAAGGCTTTAAAGGAAAAGATGCCTATGTGTAAGGACTTACACATTTCTCAAGAACATAATTTGAATTCTTTTCAGGAGCAGAAGATTCGATCTTTCTATTAAGAAATTTCCTCTAACTTTTTGGACCCTGTCGGAACGACATGTGGGAACAAATTTAGAAGTGCGGTAAAGCAGTGTTGACTCCAACGTATTTGAAAAGGCTTAAGGATTTAGGTTTTGTTGACCCAGACCAAGTTTCGTAGAAACTAACTACTGGGTCTCCCTTGAATAGACTTTGAATTAAAATTAACCTCAAAGAGTTTAAGTTGAAAGTAGAAATTTAATCTTTTCATTTTCTTGCACGATTGTCTTCCATCTGATAGATAATTCATGCATGTTGAAGAATCTGAATTCAGGATTTTCAAAGTCAAGTATTTAAAGTTGATTGGATATTTTGATATTTAAGGATTTAAAGGAAGGAAGCCATCTTACTCTTCTTCTTCTTTTTTTTTCTGATGGCGCATATTGCGCATCTTTGACTTTCGGTGCACTTCGTGCACTTCCTAATTTTTGGCGCATTCGCGCATCTTTTAATTTTTTAGAGCATTCGCTCATCTTTTGATTTCAATTGAATTCAAGAAGAGGCTCCACTTTCTTCAAATACCTTAAATTGATTGATCTTTTTATTTTGAATGCTGGGATTATATCTCAAGTATTAGAGAAGAAAATTCGTTCTCTTGTACAAGGAAGAATAATCCTCAAAGCACACTCAATCTTTTTTGACAAGAATGTCGACTTGACTAGGGAAATCTTTGAATAGATTCAAAGCATGCCTGAATCTCCTATTAAGATAGAAGATTGCTAGAAGATTGATAAAATTTTCATTTCTGAATTCAACTTAAAGTTGAGATAGATTTTAATTCAAAGGTTAAATCAACCCACAAAAGCGGTGGAGGGAGGGGTATTCAAATATTTGATGGAATCAACTACAACTCTCTCCAGCTTAAGACTTAAGGTAGAGATAAATTTCTATTAGAAAGGTTAATCAACTATCTTGAAAATCAAGATTTAGTACACTTGAGAAATTGAAAGCTTTTTCCTTAATGGTTGCAAGTCTAGGTGGCAAGACCCTTGTCAACATAGAATTGAATTCCTACAATCTCTTTGAAAAGAGAGACTATTATAGGATCTACAACATCCCTAGAAAGCACGACATTACTGTAATCAAAAGATTTATCGTGATAGGACCCCGACGAAATTTAAATTTTGGCGGTATCACTATCTGATATAATCTTAGATTATCTCCCCTCTCAAATTACCACTAAACTAGTAGTTAAGAGAGTGGCACCCCGAGTGGTTTCTACTCCTCCTCTGCAGATGATGTAGTGGGACACGTGTAGTAACGCGCCTTAACATCTTCTAGTAGAGTGGACGGATCATAACCCTCAGCTGGGGGCCTATAGCCTAATGTTGGTGATTGCTCAATCCTTTCTTGCTTGAGTCTTTCTGTGTAGTAGTCAAGCAGGTGTATTGAAGATCGTGCTCTCATCTCTACAACCTCCCTCCTTTGTGCAAGGAGAGGGTACGTGGAAGGAGCAACGAACTCTCGATTGGCCTCGAAGTCGGTCTTCTCTAAGGCTTCCAATTCAACAATCTTTCTAGCCTTAAGATTCTTTTTCCTGGCCCTTCGAAGGTAATTCTTCATCTTGTTCCTACCAACGACAGGTGTGCTAGAATTTGACCCGATCTCAGATTGAGATGGTAGCTCATTTGTCATTATTGACTTCTGGTTTTGATCCTCCTGAGTAGAGAGTACAGTGGGTACAGGGGCGACAACGACCTCCATCTTGGCGATGGGGGAGTCAATTCTTGACCCTAAAGTAATCTCAACTAAAGGAGACTTTCCTAGTATCGCGGAAGACAGATCAAAGACTCTTTCTCCATTAACTGAAATCTCGAGGTTTTGAAATTCCATCTCGTACTGAATTAAATTGCCATTAAGAATTTCTTCTACAGGCACATCTCTATTCAGTGAGAAGACGAGTTTCCCAGCCATTTGAGTGTTCGATTTCCTGGAATTAAGAAATTAACTTAAATTAGTGATTTTGAAATAACATTTAAGTTTTGAATGTGATTGATTTTATTCAAAATTTTATAACTCAATCGTGTTCAATTTGCACTGAACACGGTGGTTCATAAAATTAACGAGTGAAAATTAAGATTTGAATTTGACTCTTTCGCTACACCAATTGACTTGGGGCAAAATGTCAAAGTTTGAATTTGTAAAATCAAATTCAAGGTTGGATTTAACGTTGAAATCAAACTTGAGTTTAAGGTCGAGATTGAACTTAAATTTGGATTTGAACTTAAGATTGAATTTAAATTTGAGGTTGAAATTGAACAGATCTTCTTCAAACTTTGAAACTCAACACATTGGTTTTTATTTGAATGTGCAGGTTTACAAAAGTAACTTGAAGATCCGATCGAGGAACTAGGCTCAACTCTTTTATCCCACCAAGTAAATTGGGGGTAAAATGTTAAAGCCCAGAACTGATTGAAATTTTTGGTTTGTGTTGTATGTGTTCAACTACAACAGAATGTTATAGAAGACACATGAC
The DNA here is from genome assembly GCA_016618105.1 of Dendrobium huoshanense. Lineage (NCBI taxonomy): Eukaryota > Viridiplantae > Streptophyta > Magnoliopsida > Asparagales > Orchidaceae > Dendrobium > Dendrobium huoshanense. The sequence continues at coordinate 3,956,241 of CM028350.1, forward strand.
AACGACGATTAAAATTGATTTGAAAGGTTTTGAAAGAGATTGAATTTTGCTTAAAGGATTAAGATTAGATTTTGAAATTAAAGTATTTTCTATAATGTGAAACTTAGCATGCTATATATTTGTTCGCATGCGAGTTTGCAACATATACAGAAGAATTTAGGCTTGACTCTTTCGCTCTACCAATCAAGTTAGAGGCAAAATGTCAAAGCCCTACTTAAAGGGAGGTTTCCTACACTCACCTCTCTATTAACATGTCTTAATTGAGTTGGCCACACTCACCCAAGGAAGAAATGGGTAGAGGGACCAACGGAGAGAAAGGTAGTTAAGACTACCGATTCGATAAAATTTAAACCGCTATTAAAGATGGAGAGTGAGATTATCCCCAGCGGAGTCGCCATTGTTGTTTTGATTAAAAAAAAAAATTTTATTTAAGTATATATAGTTTTGGAAAATATTTAATTTTCTTTGAGAAATATTTAATTTTGGAATTTTGAAATTGAACACTCTATTATGAACAATATATCGTCTCGAAAGACGAACATATCGTTCCCTAATGGGTTCGAATTTCAAAGTTTTAAATTTCCCAAAGATAATTAATTAAGGGTTTTGAAAAATTGGTTTTGAAAATCAATTCTGGGTTTCTAAATCTCCTACGAGCGCAAGCCCTCGTAGTTAATTACATCATAGAAAATCGGAATTTCCTACGAAAACTCTCGATTAAAATAGCGGCATAAATTTCATTTAGATTTTCAAAGATCGATATCAAAGGAGAAAATGGTAGGAATTTCAAATGGGATTGGTTCAATATTGAAGACTTATTTTCGGGGTCAAAGGAAGAGGAGTAGGGAGTGTTTTTTTAAGATTCTGAATTACTTCAGAAAACACTCCAATCTATCTTAAGTATTGGGCTTAAATTTGATTGAAAGAGATTTAATATTTAAGTGATCAATTTTATTAGAAAGTTGGGATTCAATTCCCGAAAATTGAGGTCTTATGGCCCGAGCCAGCCTCAGAACCTAAGTCTAAATTGGGTACTAAAAAGTAACCCGAACCTAGCTAGTGCAATACGAATCTGGTCTTACCCCGGCCTGGATTGGGGAGCCAGCTAAACCACCTAAACGATTTTAAAAAATGAGTCCGGTCTTTTAATGTTGAGTGGTAGGGACGTTATTTAGAAAAGTATAAAGGAACAGGGTCGACATCTAGAGCAGATCCTTAATTGACCCCTTAAACTTATGTTGGGTTTGATGCCTAAGCAAATGCAATTAAGGATTTAAAGGTTTTTAAATTAGTTACTAATATGATGCATGCTAATCGACTCGATTAAAATATTGAATTTGAATGAATGCTATGAAATGAGGACTCCCGGCGGTCCCGGAATTATTTCTTAAATCCGTTAGAATTCCTATGTGAGCTTAAAGTTTTTAATTTGATTTAAGTAGAAAAATTTTTATTAAGTCCTTAAGAGCCTACGATCAAATTCCAGGTCAAATCAAAATCGACATGCAGGTAAGAAGACTAGAAAATCAGGTATCTCTAATGCACAATCAATTTAAATAAATCAATCAAATTAAATATATCAAATTGAATGTCCGTATGGCAAGTGCCACTCATTATTACATCTCAAAAATTACAAGGAATTAAAGTGGCCGGGCACCACTGACTACAACCCGGATTTCTAATCCTAAATCAAATGGTTTTGAGATTTGGGATTCTTCTCGTTGTCCAATCCTTCATCTTCTCACAAACATCTTGATTCGTCGGTTCAGGATATCCAAATGGAAAGAAACTCCCCCTTGATCGAGGTGTTATCTTTCCTCTTTGGATATTTGCAAAGTATCCTAATTTGAATTCCAAATGGAAGAAGACTCTCCCCTTTAGGGATGTCTTCACCTCTTTGGAATTCAAATTGGATATCTATATCCCAATCTCAAACCATTTTAAATAAATACAACCTTAATCAAATTTACATCTCAAATTTAAAACAAAAATCTAGACTCGATCCTGCAATGTTATCCTAATAATCAACAGTTATATTTATAGTCCCAAGCAGTTAATATTCGATCTCAAGCAGTTAATATTCAATCTCAAGCAGTTAATATTCAAAATTTAAATGCTCAATTAATTACAACATAAAATGCAATAAATAAGTAAATAAACACATCAATTCTGCACTAGCAAACAACATGCAATGAAAACCACGAAAAACTCGGCACACAGCAGAAAAAGTAAAACACCGGCCTATCCTAAAACTAGAGTCGGTTATCCTAGCACAACATCTAAAGTGTGTGAGGTAGGTCGTGTGGTTTTGATGTATCCTAAATAGGATTATTAATTAGAGTTGTTTCAAGTTCGATTGTTTGAAAGGCTTAAGGGATTTTTAATTAGAATTTAAATATTAATATTTTAAATCTTTTAAAATCAATTATTTAATTATTTGTTGGAAACCACCTTTGTTTCACACCGAGGCCGTGAAATTTATTTCACCTTCCTTGGGGCTGAGTAAACAGCCTCGTAGGCCTGGGTTACCCAGTGGTACCCGATATAATTAAGTATTTTATGTTGATTAAGGCTTAAGAATTAATGAATTTTATAAGAAATGTTTGGTCGCTGATTTTTAAAGTTGATTAATTTAAGTTTTCCATTAATCGATTCGTGGCGTTGTGCCACCAGGCTCGAGGAACCAGCCTCCTTAGGACACGTAGCCCCGCAGCCCGGAGTAGTCCAGCCGATAAACCAAATTAATGTAGTTAAATTAGAAGTTTTAAAAGGTTAGATTATTAATAATTAATCCATTTTTAAAGTTTAACACCCCTTGGAATCCATTCGTGGCGTTGTGCCACCAGGCTCGAGGAACCAGCCTCCTTAGGACACGTAGCCCCGCAGCCCGGAGTAGTCCAGCCAATAAACTTCATCTTTAGGATGGTTGTTGTGTTTTAAAAAGTTTGTTGAATGTTTTAAACATTAAGTTAAGATTTTCTGGAGTTTTAGAATAATTTTAAGTTTTATGAATTTTTTGAATATTTTAATCATTTAATTAAGGGGTTGAAAATTGACTTTTTGATTAAGTTCAAATTCTGGAATGTTTGTATTTTATTAAAATACTAGACCTTACTACGATCAGTTAGAAGGTAAGTACGTTAAAATCGGATTTTTCTACATTTTATTACGAAGGTTTGAAGTTTTGAACTAGATTTGAACTAGAGTTGACCGATTTGTTGACTTTTTGAAATATTAAAGATTTCTGGAATTTAATATTTTTAATAAATACTAGGAGTTATTGTGAGTTGAATGCAAGTGAGTTTGGGTGATTTGGATTTTTCTAGAATTAGTTATGAAGGTTTGAAGTTTGGGTATTTAATGAATTATTGAAAATTGCTTAATTAGAGGGGCTTTTTGTGATTTTGCTCCAAATGAGCTCCTAACTCCTTGAAATCAGCTCCAAAGGTCAGGAATGACCTAAGGAGAGATTTCCAAGTGTTTAGGATGTTTTTGGAATTTTTAATATTTTTTTAATTAATTATAATAATTAAATATTCAATTTCACTTAAAATTAAATTAAGGTTTAATTTGCTGTCAAATTAAGTTGATTTCAATTTTCAATGATTAAGGGTTCAATTATGATCAGTTAGAGGGGTTGGTCATAATTTTTGGATTTAAATTGGATTTATTACATTTTCGGGAAGGTTTAAAAGCTTAATTAAGGCTTAAACTTAGGAAAATTAATTAAGGGTCTTAATGATTTCTAAATTCAGTGAAACTTTTTCCTAGGGCTGAGAATGTCACTACATTAAAGTGTTCAAAGTTTTTGAGTCAATAGGAGGTAAATCCTAATTATTGGAAATATTCTAAGTTCTCTAAACACATATCCTTAATTATTGTCCTTAGTGACACTAAGTTTAATAGGTTTGAATTGAAGTTTTGACTAACCCTTGACTAAACATAGGATCAATACACAATAGCAAACAAAAAGGTCCTTAAATCTAGGAGAACCTTAGGCTAAGTGCATGTGTGTGTACCCTAAACATGCAAGAAATAACATTAGTTAAGATGGCTAATGATATGATTAGTGACTAATTAACATGTAATTACTCACTAATCAATTCCCCATAAATTCCATTCATATATTCAACCCATGCTTAAGATTCCAAAGATGTCTCTCAAATGCTTAAGGATTTAAATATATATATAGTTTTAAAGTAGATTTTAAAATATATAAATATATGAATATAAGTATATATATTTTAAAATAATGATAATTAAAAAATATTATCAAAAAATAATTTTGAGTTTTTGAGAGCCCCATGGAATTTTCAAATTAATTTCAAAATAAATTTTAATTTTCAAAATATTTAATATAATATTTAATTAAATACTAATTAAATATTAAAGATAATGTTTAATAATTCAAATTATTTAAAATAAATTAATACTTAAATCTTATAATTAACCTTAAATTAAAGTATTTAAGATTTCAAAATTTTTTGACATATTATTTAAATATTGAAATTTAAGTTAATTAAGTGAATTTAAAGTGATTTGAAAATAATTAATATTTAAAGTAAACCATTTCTTTTTTTTTTTATTACATTTAATTTAAGAATAGATATGCTTCCTAAATTTCAAAGTACATCTTAAAATATAATTTTGAACCATTAACATATATATATTTAATCAAATTTTATTAATTAAATATATATATATATATATATATATATATATATATATATATATATATATATATATATATATATATATATATATATATATATATATATATATATATATATATATATATATATATAATATTTAATAACCAAAATGGTTTATATTATTATTTTTTTTTTATATATAATATTTCAATTTTAATTTAATTTTAAATTAAAGATCTCATTTTTCTGAGAAATTTGATATATTATATTAAATTTTTTGATTAAAAAATGAAATTTTAAACATTTTTTGAAGTTTCTGGTAATTAAAATAATCAAAATACTAATTAAACCTTAATTAATTTGATCTGGCGGCGGGATGCACACGTGGCGCGTTTTGGTTCGGCCAGCCAAAACGCGGAGCCACGTGGCGTCTCCGGGTTGGTCCAGCGCAAAAAACGGCGGCGGCGGGCAATGATTGCCGATTGAGAAAGCGCGTGGGGCCACGCGTTTTCACTAATCCAGGTCAGCAGATCTCGCCCGCCGTTGGATCAATCGCGGGTTGGGATCAAAGGCCGAGATTAGATCCCGCGGCTTGATCTTATGAGGGAAGATCAAGCGGTGAGATCTTGATCCCGCTATTTCAAACGGACGGCCCAGATGCGGCCGAGCCAAGAAACCGAGCGCTGATTCGAATACACGGTCTGATCAACGCGCGGTGCGGCTCGATCGGAACCGTTGATCGAGCGACCAACGGTTCAGAAATGACGCGCCTGGACTGAGCCGTGAGAGCACCCTAGAAGGCGTTTTTTGGCTCGTTCGTTCGATCCGGTCAATGAAATTAAACGAAATTTAAAACATAGATTAAAATACTGAACAGAAATTTTGGGGAATCAATCTTATAGCCTAAGATGCATTAAATCGAAAGCTATTTAACCTAGGTGTCTTAAACTAGGGTTAGAGTTTATACCTCATTTAATGGACGGATTAATCCGTTTAAAGGCATGTTGCATTTGTAGGCTGTCCACGCTCCATTTTGTAGAAGATCCCTTGCCTGAATAACGCCTAGATCGAACGTAAAAGAAGCTCGAACGGATTGCCCTTATCTTGCCGGAAAAATGGTTGCCGGCGACTTTGACCGGTGAGATTGGGCAAAGAATCAATGGAGGGAAGTATTTAGAGCTCAAGGGAACTGATGGAGAGCTCTGGGGTTAATTTTGAAGAGAGATAATGCTAGGGTTTCAATGGTGGCTCCTCTTATTGCTTTAGCCCTATTCAAATAACCCTAGGCTATTTGGACGGCTAGGATCAAATGGTTGGACCTCCAGATGCTTCCATGTGTCATTGGGAGTTGTTGGGAGCAGATGGATCAAAGGACACAAGGACAAATGACATGTAAAGGTCATTTTGTCCCTTTATGGCCATGTGGGATTGATGGGAGTCATTGGATCTCCATCCAAGGGCTAAGAAAAGCCTTGAGAAGGTTCCAGAACTTGATTAGGGCTGCTGGAATGGTTTAAGGAGTGATAGGATTAATTTAAAATGGGTTTTGACCATCCTTGACTCACTTGAGAGCTTGGTTTGACTGTTTGACCAGTCAAACAGTCAACCAAAATGCTGAGGTGGCAAGAAGGATTGCTTGAGCTGATGGATTAAGTCTTGAAAGCATTAATTGAGGATATATGAAAGTTCAACCAAAGCCATAGGTATTTGACCAAGCACATGAGCTAACTTGGTCTAATAGGCTAAGGTTTGACTCAAAGTGAATTTGAAAATATTCCATGCATCGAATGGAATGGATTTGAGGGATCAAATTAAGATTTTAAATGAATAAAATGAATAGGCTCAAATGAGTCAAGCTTGGTCAAGTTCAAGCTTAGTTGACCAAGTCAACAGCTAAACAGGTCAAGAGTACAATCAAATCCAAACCATTGGAGAATATGATCAGAAGAGCTTGAATGGGTTTGATATTGATATTTGATGCTTACTAGAGGTGATCTGGGAGTCAAAAGGGTTTAAATGATCAAAGTGACTATTTAAGCTCTTAAGGGGTCATTGGGTCAACTAAGGTTGACTCGGTCAACCAAGTTGACCCAAGGGCTGGATTTGGTCTGAACAAGTTTGAGATGATATTTCAAGTCTATGGGAGGTGATTTCGTTCAATTCGGAGTTCATTTGGTTGAAAATCAATATTTGAACCCCATAGGGGTATTTTGGTCATTTTGACTCCTAGTCAACTGGGGGTCAAAATAGATCAACCAAAATGCAGTTTAAAGTTCAACATATCAAGATTAAAGGTCTGGAAGTGACTAGAGACTTTGGTGAAGGCTCTAAGGTCAGAATCTTCAAAGTGACAGGTCCAGTGGCATAGGCTGTAAATATTTGAAGGTTTTACAGCCTGTGGATTTCAATTAAGTTTTTGAGGTTAGAGACCTCGGAATGGGCTCAAATTTGGAGGGTTGCCTCCAGAGACATGTCCCATCAGTATGCAACTGACAGACTCTGAATCGGAGGTCATTTGACTAGGTTTCAAAGTGTTTGAAAATTCAACGGAAAAGGCCTTTAGGACAAAACCTTTGGACCTTGGATTTTGATCTGATTGACCTAAGATCTAGGTAGATCCTATGGTTTGAATAGATCTTAAAATTTAGGAATCTAGAAGGATCCTAGAGCCTAAGAAATTCCTAGAAGTTGGAGTCTAGAAGGAGTTTAAGATCTAGAGCAGCTCCTAAGGTCTAAACCTTAGAAGAATCCTAGCCTAGATCCTAGGGTCAAGATTCTAAGAGGAGATCCTAGAATTTTTTGAATTGATTTGGGAATTAAATTAATTTAAGATCAAGAATAGTCCAAGTGACCTCATACAAAAATGAGGTCAACACATTGCCTTCTTATATCTCTAATGCCACTTGATCATATAACATATAATGGAGAAATTTTATATTGCACGATTCGTCTTACAACTCCAACTCCACTTTAGATCCCACTACAAAAAACTTGATGTTTATGTGGCAGTATATAGTGACGGTCTTCAAACCACCGCTATAGATAGGTATAGACAGTGATTTACACTGCTGATAAAATCTAACCTATTATTTTCCCTTTTTCACCCTAGCTGACTCATTCCGTACGTATTCAATTCTTACTTATGCATCTTGCTCAACTCCCTTTCTAGTTCTATATTCGGTGAGCATCCACAACTGAATATGCTTGTCCCGAAGCCAAATCTGCCTGTCCCCACGCCTAATCCACCATTTCCACCGAATTCATCGCCAACGCCAAATCTGTCATCACCGTTCATCTGCTCGGATCCTAAGCGTAGGGAGCAAATTGAGCAAATGTTTTCTTAAGCAAGTCTATTGAACTCGTGTATAATATAAAACATAGTGCTTTACCTTCATACTTTATTCATGTATCCATCTGCTATTGTTGATGGAAGTCTTCATTCGCTATGTTCTTAGCTTTCTAAATAAGGCTTGTTTGCTTATTTATTATAGAGAAAGAGAGAAATTTGTAGCATACATTTTATCGTCAAGCTTTCCAACAAAATATATTTCTAGCAATTGAATAATGCAAACAAATGAAAAGGTTTTTTAGATAAAATATGTTAGTTTCTTTATTTATATTATTAAATATTATTATATTTGTTTAATATTTATAATATGAATATATATTATTTATTATTAAAATGTGTTGTAAACATGATTCAGGTACTATGATTTTGATGATAATAAATATTATTGTGTCTGATACTACTTTCTCTTATTTATGTGATATTTTATTTTATTTTTGTGTGCACTAACGTTTCAAAAAATTACTTCTCCATTCACTTACAATTCTTACAAGCTCAAGATTGGGTAGACTAGGTTTACATTTTGTATTTTTCAATTTGTTTTGTATTTTTTTCCTTTATTGAGTCATATCATATAATTGGATGGATATCATTATTAAGTAACCTTGCACACACACATAGGGGGAGAGAGTAACATATTTTTGAGAGAGTTATTTTCTTAAGAAATTTGTACTGTATGATTTTTACTTCATACTATAAGACCTTATTTTGTATTGTACATTTGAATTCATATTGTATGATCTGTTATGCTCTATAAAAATCCTAGCCTTCAGAGGTTAAGAAAAATACTAAATATATGTTGATCATATCGTATGATTTGATTCATATTATACGCCCTAATTAAAATATTTCTTAAATAATCCTCTGATATCAGACAACCAAACCATGGACAATTATTGTGACCGATCATACTATTCGATACAAGTCATACTGTATAATTATCTATGTATGAAATTGGTTGTCCTAGAGATTATATCAGATAAAATCCATATTTTTTGTATTGATAGTACTATACGATGTCGACAGTCCTAGAAGATCGATAGTGTACAAAATTGGCTGTCCCAAGGATCATCCCAAACAAATAGAATGAATTTATACAATTCGTATTGTATGAAATATTATAAAAGTTAAATACTTCATCTAAACGATCTTATTGTACGAGTCTGAATTACACTTATCGTACTATATGTTACATATGTCGTATTGTACAAACAGAAGACAGATCTCTTGAAAATTAGCATTTTTTGAAGCCCACTACTTAAGGTTTTCTAATACTCGTATTAAAAAATCTTTTGGCTGTTGAAATTTCAGGAGAGAGAGCTTTGAGGGAGAAAATAAGGATAGATTTATGAGAGAAGAGAGAGATTTTGTGAGGGAAAAGTTCTGAGGGGATTCACAAGGTTGCTCCAAGCAAGAATCTTGCTTAGTATTTATAAGTGTCTGTCTAGATTCTCTATGGCTCTGGAGAAGAAGTTCTTCAACAAAGATTATGGTTCTCTAACCATCACTAGGTGGGTGAAAATATAGTTATGGTTCTCTGACCATCACTAGTGTTGCAAATCTATTTTCATGACTTATATTTTGATGACTGACAAACACTATTGATTCTCTTGGACTGTCTGTTACTTCTAACTTTTCAGGAATCAAAGATCTGACGAACAAACAAAGCCAGTTCAAGTTTGCATAGGTTAGGGTTGAGTCAGTCTGTACTCTGCTTTTTCTCTTATTGAGTCTATTTGTAATGTTCAAAGAGACTGATGCTAAGTAACCCTATACATACATTTGAGAGACTTAGAATTTTTGTTTTTACTCACATCGGCCAGGACGATCTAATTTAAAACAGAGATTCTATTCAGGATTCTTAATTAAGGCAGCCGTCATTAACAGATCGGCCTAGAAGATACGTGTATCGGCCAGGACGATAAGCTCAAAACAGAAAGAAATTACCGCCATAAATAATTAAGGTACTCTATATTTTTGGTAATCGGCCAGGACGAACTTGGATCGGTCTGGACGATATTCACAATTATGCCTTAATTAATCAGACAAATCAAGAAAGTAATTAAGGATGATTGATACGATCATATCGGCCTGGACAATCACAGGATCGGCCAGGATGTTCTATTCAAAAACCTTAGTTACTTCTGGACGATAAATATCGGCCAGCTTGAATTCAAGGCGATGCTCTGGATGATTTTCCTCTAATTTGAACTGATCGGCCTGGACGATTGTGAGATCGTTCTGGACGATCAAACCAATTTTCAATCATCCAGTTTGCATTCAAGGCGATGCTCTAGCCGATCTTTTGAGATTTGTACTGATTGACCATGATGATGGACATATCGGCCTAGACGATATTGTTGGCAACTTGCAATTAATGAGCTACTTTGAAGCTCTTCTATTTAAGAGCTCTTGTTCAATATTTTTGAACAATTTTTTTCTGCTGCCTTAACCTGAGAAGACCTTGAGGAGAGAAAGAGAGAAAGAGAGAGAGAGAGAGAGAGAGAGAGAGAGAGAGAGAGAGAGAGAGAGAGAGAGAGAGAGAGAGAGAGAGAGAGAGAGAGAGAGAGGATCTTGTGAGGGGATTCACAAGGGTTGCTTCAAGGATCACTCTGCTTCTTCTTCGTCTAGAGTTTCTCGTCCGTGGAAGGGTCGATAGAGGTAAGGATTTAGCATCTGATTGTGGTTCTCTGCCAGCTTCAGGAGAAAGCAAAAGGAGATAGGTTCTCTACCTTGCCGGGGTGGCAAAAAGAGGTTCTTTGTAAAGGCTTCTCCGCCTACCTGTGGGGGCTAAAGGAGAGTCACGAGTGTAGTGCAATACTCGGAGGGCGCCTCCGGGGAGTGTGTTGCGGATCTATAATTTCGATGATAGCAAACATTCCTTATTTCTCTATGATTGCCTTATGTGCTAACGTTTCAGGTTCCCACGATCGGACTGCAATTTGGAATCAGCTCAAGATTGGGTAGACTAGGTCTGAGTCAGTTTGTTATCTTTTTTCCTTTCTTGAGTCTGTTGTATTTGGTGTGGGACCAGTTGGATTGTAATTTAGAAGATCTCCTGTTGTTCCCTATAAGTTTTTTATTTTTGGTAATATCGGCCGGGACGATATTTATATCGTCCTGGACGATCTGTCCAAAATCAGAAACCCTATTTAGGGCATCCTCATTAAGGCAGCCGTCAACAGATCGGCCTGGACGATACCTGTATCGGCCAGGACGATAATCTCAATTCAGAAAGAATCAGCCGCCATAATCAGTTTAGGAATTCTTTATTTTAGGAAATCGGCCCGGACGATATTATTATCGTCCAGGACGATCTAACTCAATCATGCCTAAAATTGATCTGGTATCTTTGGAAAGCATTAATGGTTGATTGATACGATCACATCGTCCGGGACGATCGAATGATCGGCCAGGACGATGGCCTGGACGATCTTCATCGGACAACTTGTATTCAGGGCTATGATCAGGAAGATTGGAATCGGTTTTAAACTTATCGGCCAGGACGATCGTAAGATCGGCCTGGACGATGTAACCAATTTTCTTCTGATCGTCTCAAATCGTCCCGGGCTAATGAGCTTAATTTGTACTGATCGGCCAGGACGATTTGGCTATCGTCCTGGACGATAATGTCGGCAACTTGCATTAATGAGCTCGTTTTTAGCTCTTCTATTTAAGCTATGACAAGGCACTTTGTAAGTGTCTTTTGGCAGCCATTGTAGCTTCGTTCTTGTGGGGGAAACTTGAAGAGAGAGCTTGAAAGGGAGAGAGGAAAGGGTGGAGTTTGAGAGAGGGAGAAGATCCTGTGAGGGGGGACTCAAGGGAGTGTGGAGGGGGTTCCACACGGTTGCTCCGGCGAACTCGCACCTTAGTACCATCGGATTCAAGGCTTGTCTCGAGGTAAGTTCACCAAAGAAGAAGTCTCTTTGGTGTCAAAGGATCCGGCAACTCCGCCGCACCGGGAGAGGTGGAAGTGATTTTGTAAGGGCTTCTCCGCCTAGCTGTGGGGGCTAAAGGAGAGTCACTTTGTGTTAGTGCAATACTTGGAGGGTGCCTCCAAGGAGTGGACGTAGGTCAAGGTTTGACCGAACCACTATAAATCCGGTGTGTTCTTTTCTTATTATTGCTTCCGCATTTTAATTTCAGCACTTGGTTTTCCTTGTGGTGATTTGGTTTGTGATTTTGATTCTTTGTTTAAAGAATCCTTTTTATTATCCAATTCACCTCTCTTTGTTAGCTTTGGGACTAAGTTCATAGGGCTTAACATCCCCATTGAACTTTAAGAGTGGACGTAGGTCTTGTTGACTGAACCACTATAAATTTCTGTGTTTTTATTTCTTGCTTCCGCACTTTAATTTGCGCACTTATTTTTGTGGTGTGATTTTTGTTTAAGTGATTTTTACTTTTTTGTTAAAAGAATTTTTAAAATTCCAATTCACCCCCCCTCTTGGTTAGCTTGGACTAGTTCTATAAGGGCTTAACATCCCTAACGAACTTTCAAGTGGTATCAGAGCCGGATTCATAAAAACTAGTTTGAAAACTTTTTGAATTTTAATTCATGGCTAACTTTGGGAATCGTAACACTACGGAAGGGTACTCTATTACCCGACCTCCCCTATTCGATAACTTACCTTTTGATTTCTAGAAAAACTGCATGTCAACATTTTTATAATCTACTGATTATCGCATGTGGATGCTTATCAAAGAAGGTTATTCTCCACCTTCTCGTGAAATTAATTGTGTTAAAATTGAAATTGCTTTTACTGAATGGACTTTCGATGAATGAAATTTAGCCCAATTGAATGCAAAATATTTGAACTATTTTTTCTGTGCTTTAAAATTTGAGGATTACATGCGTGTTTCTACTTGTTCAACTGGTAAAGAAATTTGGGATAAATTGTGTATCACTTATGAAGGCACTAATGAAGTTAAACAATCTCGTTTGAATATTCTCTTGCATGACTACAAACTTTTTCGTATGAAATCATCTGAATCTGTTTCTGACATGTATACTAGGTTTACACAGATAGTCACTTCACTGCATGCATTATGAAGAGAACTTTCTAGCTATAAAAAAGTAAACAAGATTTTGAGATGCTTGGCTTCGTCATATGATGCTAAAATCACTTTAATCACTGAACCTAAGGATTTGAACACTTATTATATTAATAACTTTCTTGGCTCACTCATTGCTTACGACCAAGGGGTGAATCAAAGAAATCTTGATGCAGGTGAGAAGAAGAAGGAGAAAACAGTTGCACTGAAGGCGCACAAATCTGACTCCGATTCTTCCGGGTCTGAGAGCGATGAAGTTGCCTTCATCACAAGGCAATTCAAAAGCTTTCTAAGGAAGAAGCAAAAGCATCATTGGAGAAAAGGTAAGGATCATAAATATTCTAAAGGATCTTATGATGTCGTTTGTTATGAATGCAGGAAGCCTGGGCATGTGAAAGCTGATTGTCCTACACTTCAAGATCACTCGAACAAGGAAAAGAAAAAGGGCAAGGAGAAACCTAAGTTTAGGAAGGACAAGAAGAGAGTCCAAAAGGCATTTTGGGCAGAATCAGGTACTGATTCCTTTGAGACTGAACTAGAGGAAGAGACAACAAACCTGTGCTTAATGGGGGAAGATCATCTTGAGCAAAGTGATGAGGAAGAGGTATGTAAACCTACCTATGATGATTTGTTTAAGATTTGTGAGAAAATCTATGCATCATACAAAAAACTTAACAAGACTCATGCTAACTTAAAATTGAAACTTGTGAATTTACAAAAAGAGTATGAAGTTATTCTTAAAGATCATTTAACGATTGATTCTAATCACATGGTTCTTCTTGATGAATTTGATGATTTGAACAAAAAGCACTCGAAATTAATTGATGAGAATGAAGCATTAAAAGTTTCACACACATCTCTTCAATCTGATTTCATGAAATCAAAAGTGAAAGATAAAAGCTCGAGGGTTGAGAATGATGTTCTAAAAATACAAACTTGAGGATTAAAAATGAATTGTCTACACTTAAGAAAACTTGGATGATGCCTACTCTTGATCAAAAGCCAAGACTTAGGAAGAGGCATTATAACTCAAACCATTTAAGAAATCCTTTTCCTGGAGTTAGATGTTTTTCTTGTGGCATGCTAGGACACATTTCACACACTTGCACCATTCACCGTAGTACACATTGGGTATGGAAACCTAAGGTACATGATTCACAGCATACCACACCTGCATTGTATTCTACATTTCCTGAGAAGGGACCCAAACCAGTTTGGGTTCCTAAATCTGACTGTTGTTGAGTTTTATAGGGGTGCTCTCACCAAGGACCTCGTAGGATAATTGAACATATGGAGGCTAGCAGCTCATAATTGCTTAAACTTGTTGCATAAAATGAGCTCACTAAATACAAGTTATTATCTCTTTTCTGAACTCTTAAAACTTAGAGAACTCATTGGTTATTTGATGCTTTCAAAGGCTTGATTTCAAATTCCATGAATGAGACAAATTACTTTGGTATATTATTTATAAGATATTTTCTTTGTAACCAAGTTTTGATTGAATCTTCTTTTTACCTAGTAAAGTTTTTCTGAGTTAGACCTTTTATTTTTAAAAGGATGATTATTGCCCTGAAAGAAGTCCGAGCTAGGGATTAACAAGATCAGATATTCTACCTTTTTCAGATTTTGACTTGTTAACTCTTTGATCTTTTGAATCTCTAAAATTAAAATTGTTTGAAAAATCTGTCATATGGATACTTTGCTAAAACAAAAAAAAATGTTTAACCAAAAACAAAAATTCTTTTTTCCTTTTGGTTTTCTTTTTAGTTTTTTTTTTTTTTTTGCCTTTTTGTTTTTAGCTTTGTATTGTGAGTCATTTATTTTTGAGGGCTTTTGATCATCAACATCTTTTCCTTGAAATCAATCTCTTGTCACATCATCCTGATCGATTCTCATATAATCCTAGACGATAGGACAATTTTCTTCAAAATTCCATATGCTGAACTTTTCTGTACTTGCTATAACTCTTCGTCCTGGACGATAATTTATCGTTCTAGACGATCTGATCGAACTCTGTTGCAATCATGATGATAGTCTTGGCCGATAACATATTTCATCCTGACCGATGCATTTTATGGTAATCGTCTTGGCCGATACACTAGATCGTCCTGGATGATCCACGTGTCAGCACGTTTAAATCCTTAAAATCGATCCCGAACGATCCATTATTGGACAATCATCCTGGCCGATCCACTGTTCGTCCTGGACGATACACGTGGCACAGATTTAAAATGTTTTAACTTCAGCCTGTACGATCAATTATTGTGCATCGTCCGGACGATACACCTAATCGGCCCAGATGATCTGCTTTTCAATAGTCGTCCGGCTTGACTCCTTGGGACGATCGCCTATGTCTAATTGTCCTGGCCGATATTTGATCGGCCCAGCCGATTGGACCACCTTTTTGACCAATCGGCCTGTACGCAATTATTGTCCCATATCGTCCTGGACGATATGGCCGTTTCTTTAAATTCAGGCCATTCTAGCCATGTTTTTCACCTCACACCTCCTCTTCTCTTGTGTTTTCTTACTAGTCTCTTGCTATGGCTGGTGGGAAGCGAGTCCAACAAACTTCTGGGAGTTATTCGAGGGCTAAGATTGACCCTCATTTTAGGGAGGCAGAAGATGAAGCTGCTTACCATCGATATAAAGAATGTGGGATAACTGTCTCCAGAATCATCAATCCTGTTCACCTTTCGTATCCGATAATGGATCTTTTCGCTCACACTTCTCTTTGTTTTATTATGTCTCTCGCTTTCCCCTTTCATTCTGAGCTTCTTCATGAATTCTTTGCAAATCTTCACATAAATCCTACCTTCACGACCCGTCGAAATCACATATCAGGACTGTGTTGAACTTCTACAGCTATCCACCACTGGGGATAAGCTGCACATAATTGTTTCAGATCCTGATTTTGATTGGTCCATGGCAAACCATTTCCTTTGCCAGATCAATGCACCCTTTCATGTTGGAGAGACTAGCTCTTTAGTCAAAGATGCTAGGATAATTCAGCATGTCCTTCGCACCTCCATTATTCCAAAAGTCGGGGACCGAATCCATATCACTACTCTTCTTTCTCTGACTACTTTTTACATCATGGCACATATAGAATTTAATACTGCTGACTTAATTTTTCGGTACATTGATCATTTAACCACAATCTGCGATCCAGGTCATAAGAGAAAACCCAATCTAACTTTAGGACACCTCATAGCCTATATCCCTAAAACCAAATATCAACTTTAATATCATGTTCCACCCAACCTCCCAACTCTTTTATACTCAAACAGTTCCTTCAATACCCTTCACAGTACTCGTCTCCACCAAGGGGATGAGGAATCTCGAGGGGCTGAGGAGGAAGAGTCTCCCGCTCCCGCTTCTGTTCCTGATCCTACTCCTCTTCGACAACACTCACAGTTTGACCAGTTAGTGGAGAGGTTTGATCGATGGGAGACCCGCTTCAATACTTACGTTGCTGCAAAGGAGTAGCAACATTCTAAGGACATTGCCTGCTACGAGCAACACCGCACAGAGGACTTAGCCCATTTTGACAGCTACATTACTCACCAGCAGTAGCAGCATGACCAGGACATCGTCTGGTTCAATGCTCAGTTTACTACACTAGCTAGCTACTTTCAGCAACCACCTCCACCACCTCCATCTGATGATCAGGGTCTCTCATTTTTTTAGTCTTTATTTTTTATTTTATGTTTTATGTAGTTTGTCTTATAGTTTGTTTTAGTTTTTATTGTGTTGTTTCCTTTTTCTTTCTGTGTGTCTAGACCCCCTTTTTGTGATGACAAAAAGGGAGGTAGGATGTGGTAGGAAAAGTTGATGTGCTTGTAACTTTGAAATTTTAATGAACTGCTGTTTAAACTGAGATTTTCTTACTTGTGTTTGCCATCATAAAAAAGGGGGAGATTGTTGCAAATCTATTTTCATGACTTATGTTTTGATGATTGACAAATACTATTGATTCTCTTGGACTGTCTGTTACTTCTAATTTTTCAAGAATCAAAGATCGGACGAACAAACAAAGCTAGTTCAAGTTTGCATAGGTTAGGGTTGAGTAAGTCTGTACTATGCTTTTTTTCTTCTTAAGTCTATTTGTAATGTTCAAAGAGACCGATGCTAAGTAACCCTTCACACACACACTTGAGAGACTTAGAATTTCTATTTTTACTCACATCGGCCAGGACGATATTTGTATCGGCCTGGACGATCTAGTTTAAAATAGAGATTCTATTCAAGATTCTTAATTAAGGCATCCGTCATTAACAGATCGGCCTGGACGATACGTGTATCGGCCAGGATGATAAGCTCAAAAAAGGAAGAAATTGCCGCCATAAACAATTAAGATATTCTATATTTTTGGTAATCGACCAGGACGATCTTGGATCGGCCTGGACGATATTCACAATTATGCCTTAATTAATCAAAAAAATCAAGGAAGTAATTAAGGATGATTGATACGATCATATCGGCCTGGACGATCGTAGGATCGGCCAGGATGATCTATTCAGAAACCTTAGTTACTTTTGGACGATAAATATCGACCAGCTTGAATTCAGGGTGATACTCTGGACGATTTTCCTCTGATTTGAACTGATCAGCCTGGACGATCAAGCCAATTTTCAATTGTCTAGTTTGCATTCAGGGCAATGCTCTTGCTGATCTTCTGAGATTTGTACTGATCAGCCAGGACGATGGACATATTGGCCTGGACGATATTGTCGGTAACTTGTAATTAATGAGCTCCTTTGAAGCTCTTTTATTTAAGAGCTCTTGTTCAACATTTTTGAATAATCTTTTGCTGCTGCCTTGACTTGGGAAGACCTTGAGGAGAGAAAGAGAGAGAGAGAGAGAGAGAGAGAGAGAGAGAGAGAGAGAGAGAGAGAGAGAGAGAGAGAGAGAGAGAGAGAGATAGAGAGAGATAGAGAGAGAGAGAGAGAGAGAGAGAGAGAGAGGATCTTATGAGGGGGAGCTTGTGAGAGGATTCACAAGGGTTGCTTCAAGGATCGCTATGCTTCTTCTTCGTATAGAGTTTCTCGTCCGTGGAAGGATCAATAGAGATAAGGATTCAGCATCTGATTGTCGTTCTCTACCAGCTTCAGGAGGAAGCAAAAGGAGATAGGTTCTCTGCATTGCCGAGGTGGCAAAAAGAGGTTCTTTGTAAAGGCTTCTCCGCCTAGCTGTGGGGGCTAAAGGAGAGTCACGAGTGTAGTGCAATACTCGGAGGGCGCCTCCGGGGAGTGGACGTAGGTCGAGTTGATCGAACCACTAAAAATTTTAGTGTTCTTATTTCTTGCTTCCGCACTTTAATTTTTGCACTTATTTTTGTTGTGTGATTTTGGTTTATGTGATTTTTACTTCTTTGTGAAAAGAATTTTTAAAATACCAATTCATCCCCCCCCCCTCTTGGTTAGCTTGGGTCAGTTCTATAAGGGCTTAACATCCCTAACGAACTTTCAACTAGGACTGTGAAAATAGAGTTGAGGTTCCCTAACCATCACAAGGAGGGAAAAAATATAGTCGAGGTTCTCTTCCTATAAAAGAGTCACGATTGTCTGCCACACCAAGAAGGTGAAACAACATCTGTACAGGCTTCTCTGCCTTGTTGTGGGAGAAAAAAGAGAGTTACTACTGTTTAGTGCAATACTCGGAGAGGGAGTCTTCAAGGAGTGGACAAAGGTTAGGTTGACCGAACCACTTTAATTTCTAGTGTGTTAATTGTGATTATTTTTTGCACTTTATTTTAAGCAATTATATATGTGGTTGAAAAATCTATTTTATTTTATTATTATGAAATTTAGTCTTTCCGTATCCATTATATCAATTATCTTGCATGGGTTTAAAAAGTTTTTAAAGAATTTCTTTTTTACTAAAGAATTTTTAAAATAACCAATTCACCCCCCACTTGGTTATCATCGGGCTAGTTCTTTAGGGTTTCATAACAGTCAAACTTTCATGTGGTATTAGAGTATGATTCAAAATAAAGTTTTAGAAAAATTTTGAGAAATGATCAATGGCTAACTTTTGAAATTGAAATACTATGGAAGGATATTCAATCACTTGACCACCTTTATTTGATAATATACCTTTTAATTTTTGAAAAATTTGAATGTTTACTTTCATGTAAATGTTAGTTCAAGAAGGATATTCTACATCTTCACGTTTAGTAAATGGTGTTAAAATTGGAATACCTTTTTTTGAATGAATTACTAATGATAAAGATTTAGTCCAACTTAAGGCCAAATGCCTAAACTATTTTTTTATACTTTGAAATTTAAAGATTACATGCGTGTATCTACATATACTACTGGTAAAGAAATTTGATATAAATTATGCATTACTTACGATGGAATAAGTGAAGAGAAATAATCTAGGTTAAATTTTCCACTCCATAAATATGAACCTTTTCATATGAAACCTAGTTAATACACATCTGAAATGTATATTAGGTTTACACAAATCATCACATCCCTGCATGCTTTAGGTAAAAAATTATTAAATTTTGAAAAAAATAAATAAAATTTTGAGTTGTTTATCATCTTCCTTTGATGGAAAAATTACAGTTTTTACTGAATCCAATGATCTTAATGTTTATTATATTGATAACTTACTTGGATCACTCATTGCCTACGAGCAAGGAGTGAGCCAAAGACATCTTGATGTAGGAGAAAGAAAGAAGTAGAAAACTGTAGCCTTAAAGGCTAATGAGTCAGACAATTCCTCTGATAGAAGAGAGGGAAAAATTGCATTGATGACTCGATAGTTTAGAAGTTTTCTAAGGAAATAACAAAATAATCATTAGTAATGAAGTAAATGTAAAAATTATAGAAATTCTAAACCTTCTAATGATATTGTCTTTTATGCTGTAGGAAACCAGAGCTCATTAAAACTGATTGCCCAAATCTCAAAGCTCACTAAAGCAAGGAGAATGTTGAAGAAAAAGAAAAGTCTTATAAAGGCAAGCGAATATCTCATAAAGGCTTTATAAAGGAAAGCAAAGATCTCATAAAGCCTTTTTAGCTGACTTCACTTCAGATTTATATAAAATAGAAGTAGAAGAGGAAGTGAAAAATCTGTGCTTAATGGTAAATAACTATCTTGGTCAATCTGATCAAGATGAGGTATGTCAACTCTCATACGATGAATACTTAATTTTTTAGAAAAGGTTTATAATTTGTACAAGAAACTGAAAAAGAAGCACGTTAGCTGAAAATTGAATGCTCGATTCTGTAAAAAGAAAATGAAATGCTCAAAAAGGATGATTCTGATAAGACAAAGATTATATGGCTTTACTAGATGAGTTTGATGAATTTAATAAGAAATATACTACTTTATCTGAAACATATGATTCTTTGAAAGCATTATATCTGCTCTTAAAAATAAAATTAAAATATCTGCTCTTAAAAATGCTAATGAATTTTTTTTAGAAAAAGTAAAGGCTTTTCAAAACAAACATGTTTGTAAGTACTCACCATGTCATGCATCTCATAAACCTAGGAATAGGAATCATAACTACCATATGTTAGTTAACCCATTTCCTGATGTTAGATGTTATTCCTGTGACATGTTAGGACACATTAGTCTCACTTATACTATTCAACATAGAACACACTTGGTGTGGAGACCAAAGTTGCATCAAGCACATAACGATATGCATTCTGATGATTTATCCAAATTCAAGAAGGGACCCAAACTCACTTAGGCTCCCAAAACTGTTCTTCCATGATCTTTGGATTTAAAAACTCTCATAACAGGCCTAGCAGGAGCATATGGTTTTTGGGCTTGATATTTAATTCCTATCACTTGAAATTAGTCATTCATGAACTTCTTAATGTATGTGTTTTATCTTGTATTTTTTGTTTATTTGTGACTTTATTTAAGATTTATTTTTAGTCCTTAATTTGTTTTTATCAATGATTTTATTTTTGTTCTTTTGGTTTTGTTGTTATTATTCTTTATGGTTGTATCCTGATCATCACACAAACCACTTTTCTAAATCTCACTATTTTTTCCTGCAAACAAAAATTTTCATCCTCTACCATATTGTATGAACTACCTTTGTACGGTATGATCTGGACATCATTGCTTTGATTATAACCCTTGACTCAATGGATGGACTAGATTGAATCTAAGATTAATAATCATATTGTACAAACACCTATTCATATAGATGATCCATGCGTCAATCCAGATTGGGACAAATTTATTTTGGTTGGTATGACATTTATTATTGATCATAATGTACAAACATCTGTTTATATTGTGTGAAACTTTTGCTCAAAGGTCGTAAGACCTAACTCCTCGGGATAACCTCCCTGCTTCTTACCATCCGTACGATGTCTGGTTGAACTGTATGATCAGACAACCTTTTTTACTGATCATTTGGCTGAATTGATTGCTCTCAATCATCTTATACGATCTCGTGATAGTACTGTACGATCTCCTAGAATTATATTTAAACAGCCCTAATTCATTCAAAATTTTCACACAATTTTTCTTATCCTCCTTGCAATCACAATCTATACAATGGCTGGTGGTGGAAAGTATAGTCACCAAACTATGGGTGTTTTCTTCTCTCACAACCCTACTGACGATCGCTTACTAATAGCTTATAATGAAGCTTCCAACCAAAAATACAAATAAACCAAAATCAATTCTTTCAGCCTTCTTAATCAACAGGCCTTAAGCTTTCCGGTAATGAACCTCTTCAATTCCATCGCACTTCAATTTCTTTTGACTTTGGTCAATCCCTTCCACTCTGAAATCCTATATGAGTTCCTTGCAAACCTTAGGATTAGTGGGGTTGCTACTGTAATGTCTTCCCATGTGTGTTGTCAGAAATGTGGAAATCACTAAAGAGGACATATGAATAAATCTCCAGTTAAACACCCGATGAAATAGACCCCTTGCCATGGCCTCCAAATATGATTTTGACTGGAGTGCTATAAAAATCCTGTTAAGACATGCTCCTCTTAACTACCACCAACCCTTGGTTCACACTCTAAATCAAAATGTTAGGAATATCCAGCATGTTCTGAGAACATTTATCATCCCTAAAGATGGAGATCGGATAAACTTCACCCCTTTACTGTTAATTATCACCTACTTCATGATGTAAAACACCTAAATGGATGAAGCCCAAATGTAAATTAATTACATGTAAAACTTCACTTCCATTTGACTCCTAGCTACTAGGAGAATGCAAAATATCGCTCTAGGACATATGATTAGGTATATCTTATATAAAAAATATAACATCACATATCGTGCTCCTCTTGACCATACTCCATTCATCTTTTTGGATGGCTCCTTATGTATGCTCTTTCATAGAGAATAGGAGCCAGAAGACCCGTTGTTTGATGAAGAAGGAGGAGCTGCCCCTATAGGTTATTCTGCACCTGCACCTCCTCCTTACCACTACCCATATAAGGAGTTGATTCAATGGTTTGACAAACTTTAAACTCGCCTGGATCAACAGTAAACCCAACATGATAATGATATGAGTTGGTTCAGTGAGCAATTTGGAAATATCTAATAGCAGTTCACCACCTCCCAACCGCAATACGATTGCGTTAGTCAGCTATTCCAACCACCTCTATAGTCACCTCATGATAACAATCCACCACTACACTAGTTTTATTTAATTTTTGTTGTGTTGTATTATTCTTCTTTATCTGTTCTTGGTTGTTTTCACCTTATTTTGCAATGAAATTTCCTTTCAGTCCTTCTTGTGTTGTTTTTCCTTATTTTTAGTAAAATATTTTTCCAAAAATAAAAAAAAAATAAAAAAATATTTGTTTTCACTTCCAAATGGTATTTCTTTTTCTTTCTAGCTGGTTCTATGCTCTTAGATCTCTTTTATGTGCTCATTACTTGAGAAAGATGTAGTTAAAGAAAAACATGTTTCTGTTGATCGTAGTGTATGACTTGGATCGTACTGTATGATTGAACTTATATTGTACGACTTGGATCGTATTATATGAATAAACTATCTTAAATGCTATTTGTTGTTTGTAACAAAAATACTTCTATTCCTACTTAAAATTTAAATAAGTAATTATTAGCATTATTAAAACTTGAAGGATAAATGAATCTTATGAATTTTTATATCCCTTCTTTTTTCCTTTGCATGATAATTCATTCTATGAACTTGAAATCTAAATCAGATTGGAGTTGAGATGGTTGAAATGAAAACACTTTCATTATACAACATTTTTATATATATAATGAATATATTATGTAATTTGATAAACGACATTCATTATTTTTCATAAATTAGGCTATTTATTCCTATTAGAAATACTGGATTTACTTTGTAGATTCCATATAAGAGAGTGAGTTACTCTTTTCTTATATTTGGAAGAAAATCATTACAACTGAGATTCTTAAAGATTTAGAAAGGAGGCAATTTGTAAAAATTTCAAAAGAGGGACAAAAAGAGCCCAAAATTAAAAGGTGCACAATGACGCTAAAAATAAAAGATGCACTAAGTGTATTAAAAATAAAAGATACGCAATGTACACCGAAAGTCGATAAAAGAGGCACAAAATGAGTCCAACTTAAATTAGCTTCTCTTTTTGGTAAATCTTTAAATCTTAAAAAAAATTCATGTGCTTAATAATATGTTTTATACTTGCTTTTGGAAAATCTTAGTTCTTTATTCATCACTTTTATAGTAGTATTCTATTCGATATATTTCATGCTAGCAATATAAAAAGTTTAAGTTTGTTTATCTAATTGTAATTCTTGAATTAGATTTTTATTTAAACAAATGATTTTAGTCTGTGAAGATGTTAAGATGGGTGTGCAAACTCTAGAATCCAAATCCTTTGGTTGCAATAAAGTCAACACTTATCTTATTTTTCTTTTCTGTTTGTAGGTTGAGTTTATTATATTCTAAAAAAGCCCACTTGAGTTCTCATGCTAATGATGTTCTTTTCTTTACCTTGAGTTGTTAGTCGTTCTAAGTCTGTTTGTTTTATGTATTTCTTGTTTCTCTTTTATGTTTTATTCTTCTGGCTATTTTCTCTCTTTTTGTGATGTCAAAAGGAAAAGTAGTATTTTATTATTTATTATTGTTGTTATTTACATAATAATAATAATAATAATAATAATAATAATAATAATAATAATAATAATAATAATAATAATAATAATTTTTACACTCATTTTCTTACAATTTATTTTCATCTAAGGGGGAGTTTAAAGGAAATCAACTTTTTGAAAATACAAAAATAATAATATTTGTCATCATAAAAAAGGGGAAGATTGTTGTAAACCTGATTCAAGAACTATGCATTTGATGATAACAAAAAATATTATGTATAATACTACTTTCTATTATTTTTGTGATATTTTTTTTTATGTTTTTATGTGTAATAACATTTCAATAAATCAGTCCACCGTTCACTTGCAATTTTGATCAGTTCAAGACTGGGTCGATTAGGGTTACAATTAGTATTTTTCAAATTATTATGTATTTTTTCTTTCTTGAGTCATATCATATAATTGGGTGGATAATATTGCTGAGTAACCTTACCCACACATAGGGGGAGAGAGAAAAATATTTTTGAGAGAGTTATTTTTTTTAAGAAATTAGTACTATATGATTTTGGCTTCATACTGTACAACCTTATTTCATATTGTACGATTTGAATTTGTATTGTACAATCTATTATGCTTTTTTAAAATCCTAATCACTAAAGATTAAGAAAGATACTAATTATATGTTGATCATACCATACAATTTGGCTCATACTGTATGCCATAATTAAAATCTTTCTTAATTAAACCCTTGATATCATACATTTAAATCATGGACAATTATTATGACTGATCGTATTGTATGATATAGGTCATAATGTACGATTACCAGTATATAAAATTAGTCATCCCATATATTGTACTAAATGAAATCTATGATTTTTATACTAATCATAATATACGATGTCCACAGTCATGAACGATCGATAGTATATAAAGTTGGTCATCCCAAGGATCACCCAAAATAAACAGAAGAAGTTTATATATTTCATACTATACGATGTTTTGATCATAGTGTACTAAATGTTATAAAAGCTAAAAAAATCGTCTAAACGATCTTACTGGATGAGTCTGAATTATACTGATTGTACTGTACAATACGTGTACCGTACTGTATGAATAGAAGATGGATCTCTTGAAAATTAAGGTTTTTTTTAAGCTCACTACTTAAAGTTTTCTAATACTCTTATTAGCAAATGTTTTAGCTGTTGAAACTTCAGGAGAGAGAGAGCTTTGAGGGAGAAAATAATGAGATCTTTGTGAGAGAAGAGAGGGAGATTTTATGAGGGAGAAGTTGTGAGGGGATTCACAAGGTTACTGCAAGCAAGAATCTTTCCTAGTATTTATAAGCATCTGCTTGGATTCTTTGTGGCTCTGGAGAAGAAGTTCTTCAGCAAAGATCGTGGTTCTCTGACCATCACCAGGAGGGTGAAAATAGAGTTGTGGTTCTCTGAACATCACCAGGAGTTTGAAAATAGAGTTGAGGTTCTCTGACCATCACTAGAAGGGTGAAAATAGAGTTGAGGTTCCCTGCCTGTAAAAGAGTCACGGTTCTCTACAGCACCGGGAAGGTGAAACAACATCTGTAAAGGCTTTTGCATCTCGCTGTGAGAGCAAAAGGAGAGTCACTACTATTTAGTGCAATACTTAGAGAGGGAGTATTGAAAGAGTGGACGTAAGTCAGGTTGATCGAACCACTATAAATTAGGGTATATTCATTTTGATTATTTTCTGCAATTATATGTGTGGTAAAAAAACTCTATTTTATTTCGTCGTTAAACTTTACTTTTTCTATATCCTCTGTATTGATTATCATGTCTGGGTTTGAAAAGTTTTCAAAAAGGATTTTTTTTCACAAATGATTTTTTAAAATAATCAATTCATCACTCTCTTCGTTAGCCTTGGGCTAATTATTTAGGTTTTCACAACCCTCATAATCTTTCAAAATGTATTTTTATAATATTAATATATATTATTATGACGACTTGTTTATTTGAAAAAAATTGATTTTTATTCAAGCAATTGTTATAATAAATAATAAAAAGAATGACCGAGTAGTTTTGTTTTTTGGGATAATTTTGTTAGATGGTTTGTCTCAAAGCTCATTTGATACTTTATAGAGGGCTGGTTGGTCTAACTTTTGATTGATGGTTATGAATATTTTTTATAGTGTGATTCTTCATTGCATATTATTTATCTCATTATAATATGAATATATTATGAGGATAACAATTTCTTTTTTGAGAAAATCATATAATTAGACTATGTAAGGGTTCGTTTGGACAACATTCTTTCTGTTTCTTAAAGCAATTTTAATTTTTGTACTAGAAAGCTACTTTAAGAAGTAGAAAGAAAGCCATCCCAAACAAAGCCTAAATCTCTCATCTCTTCAATCATATTTTGATTTGAGATTGCGATAATATTAGGTCTAATTTTAATTATTTTTAACTACTCTATATCATGATATATAAGCAATTTTGAAATCATAAATCTATGTTAGATAGAACAATTAAATGATGAGCTAATTGAGCAAATTTTTTTTCTTAGAAATTGTTTGAAACATCATTTCTTAGTTTAAATGGATAAGAGTTGGATCTAAATGGAGTCGTGATTATGTTAAAGTTGTTGAGAAGTTTTTAATTTTCAACTCCATTCCAAAGTTCAACACGATAAATTCTATGTCCTTATAACTTATGCATTAATAAATATTTTTATTAAATAAAAGATGTTAAGGTGCATTTACTCTCCCAAGGATTTTTCCCTAGATTTTTTGTTGGAATCGACATGGAGAGGAACATGATATTGTACCTGAAGATAAAGCATATGAAACTTTTATTGCCACCTCTAACACTAAGGAAGTACAAATTCAAACCAAGCAACCTAGAACAAACGATATAGAAGGATTATTAAGGGACACATTTGGCTCAAGCAATGCCAACATAAATTTAGAGGATGAACATGACGAGATCAACATAGATCTGCAAAATGACGAGGCCATAAAATTTTTTAGTTTATAGCTGGAAGTAGGAGAAGAGCTAAACCATGGCTGTAAGTCATTCATGAAGATATCTTTTATCTTACATTTATTTCAGCTAAAGGGCTCACACTCTTGATCTGCAAGATCTTTTGATCAATTGCTAAAGTTATTGATTGAAACTTTTCCTGATGATTCTTCATATGCAAAGTGAAGAATATAATGAAAGCATTGAATATTGGATATATGAAGATAAATGCTTGCCGAAATGATTGTTGTCTAATTTTGAAAGATATATCTAATCAAGAGGTATGTATATTTGTGGTTCTTCGCAGCGGGCTTGTGCTAAAAAGAGTCCCACTGGAGGAAAGAAAAATCAAATTAAGTTCACTAAAGTTGTTCGATATTTTCCATTGATTCCTTAACTTAAAAAATTATTCTAAACATAAAAATCTACTGAAGCGATGATTTTCCATGGTAAACAGAGAAATACAGATGGGTGGTTGCATCATCCAATTGATAGAGAAGCCTAGAAATCCTTTGACTCTAGATACCCTAATTTTTTTATAAATCCATGTAATATTCATCTTACTTTATCAAGTCATGGGTTAATCCATTTAAGATTATGAGTAGTATGTATAACATTTGGCCCATACTTTTGGTTCCTTATAACATGCCTCCTTAGATTGAAGTGAAACAAAAATCTTTCATTTTTGTCTAATATACTTGGGGAGAAAAGTCTAAGAATTAATATTGACGTTTATCTCCAACTGTTGATACATGAGTTGCATGAATTATGGCATGGAATGAAGTCCTATGATGCAGCATCTAGAATATCTTTTAATTTATGCATTGCATTAATGCGGATGATCAATGAGTTTCCTTGCTTGTGGTATGTTTTCTAGTTGGATCACAAAAAGAAGATTTTCTTATCCTTGTTATGCCAAAAATATAGAGACTTTATGGTTATGCAAAGAGAAGACATTCTCATATATGGGGTATCACTGTTGGCTACCAGAGAACCACTTATTTCATCGAAAAATAGTACTTTGATAATACATAGGAGATCCATAAAACACCTAAAAAGAATATTGGAAGTTACATTTTAAAACAATTACATAATGTTCAGTTTCCTTTGGGTAAATTAAAAAGCTTAAAAAGAGGACTCAATGTAGAGTTGATGGAACATCAAAGTTCTTCACAAATTTGTTGGGAATGTTATTATACTCATAGTAAGTAACCTTTACTCTGCACATGTTTTCAATGATTAAGAGCTTAGTGTGCTTTCTATCTCCTAAAAGTTATAAAAAGATTATATCTACCGTTTAAGAGAACTTTCACCACATAATTTTTAGTATGTGATATTTGTCATCAATATAAGTATTTTAACTGGAATCTTTATTGGAATTACACCAGGTAAAACTAAAGTTATGATTGTTTTAAGTTAATTATAGATTAATATCCAGAATTTATTTCAATATTTCATGTTGCAATTCATGTATAAAAGATAAATTGACGCATCTAATATAAGAAAAATGTAGCATTTTTAAGTAAGGAATGCTAGTTGTTAATACTATAAATTAGTATGGGTCAACTCTTAAAATATAATACCCAGCGTGGGAGAGTTGGTGAACGGGTTTTCCTTTAAAAATGGTTTGTGGTGTTATCCCAGTTGTAAACTGTAACCGATTGATCAAATTAAGCCAATAGGTACAATGTGATGACTCTTAATAATTTATTGAAAGTCACCTATAAAAAATGATAAATATAAATAAATGAAAGATAAAATGTGATTTGATAGATAGATAGATATTACAAATAATAAATGGAAGAAAAAACATCACATTAAAGTTGGATGTTATACCTTATTGAATCATATATTATTACATACATATATTTATTGCATTGATAGATAGACCATATAAGAGTGATGTGTGTGACCATATAGCATATGATATGAATATGTACACTAATAATATATGAGAGATAAGAGGGATAAGACTAACAGCTATTGATTGACATGACATGATATATACTGATTACTAATGACAACTGATTTTAAATGCTAAATTGATATACGATGGATTGATATGAATTTGAAAGGCCACTATTTTATTTAATATTCCACTGATATAATTGAGCATATGACACGCATTGATTTCAGTTGTAGATATTAGTAATTTATTGGATTACAATTCTCATTTTGTCATTTTGTACATATTTTTCAGGGAAAGGTAAGGAAGTTTGAGGATGAGTTGTGTTCTAGCCTCTAGTAGTCCTATTTTATAGTCATGTGCTTATCGAGATGAGCAGAGCTGGTTTATTGTATGCTATGACTAATGTATATGTATCATTTGTGCTTATATTAGTTAATACATATTGAATAACTATAAATAAAATGATGTTTCTTTTCCTACTATTTCTATGAGATTTGTGAGTTTTGGTTGAAATGTTAAATGATTATAAATATAAAAAGATAAAAGATAATTCTTCCAATTTAAAGTTTGAGGCATGACAAGTTATTGGTACTCCATGGCTTAATGGGAATACTATTGATAACCTCATTAAAATTTCTCTTTCCAATGTTGATTCTTTTAAATGCATCAAGCTGTCTGAAATGATTAATAATTTTTAGAACTATTATATATTAGCAAATTTAATTATAAAAAATAGTTTTAGCCACATAACTAAAAAAGAAAAAAAAACAAGAAAAAAATAATATCTAAATTGAAGAGTCGTCGTGTTCTGAAAACCAAAGACTGAAAAAGCTCTGCTAAACATGAACTTTTATTAGGTCCGGTGTAAGGACGTAGAGGAACGTCCGGTCGGAGGCAAAATCCCGCCAAAAAACACGGTATTTGCTCGGTATTACTAGGTATTATTTGATAATACCGAGGAATACCGCTCTGTGAAGATCAATACCGAGTTATACCGAGCTATACCGAGTTGTACCGAGTTTTTTCTAGGAAAAACTCGGTACAACTTTTATATAACTCGGTATTGCTCGGTATTGAGTCTTCACGTGATGGTATTCCTCGTTATTGTTTGGTATTGCTCAGTTTTTGCTTGATATTTCTCATTTTTTTGACACGATTTGACCTCCGACCAGACGTTCCTCTACGTCCGGACCGACCGTAATAATTGTTCGCTAAACATACCCCTAAATTACTTAAAACATCCGTTATAATCAAGTTTCCCGCGCCGCTTCTGCCGCCGCCGGCGGCGGAACTGCCCAGGTGGTGGCGCAAACTAACCGCCGCGATTTCCATCTCAGAACGAGCTTATTCGAATATTCTTCTTCAACCCGATAACCATAATTAAACAGCTTAATCAGCATCCGAGCTTGTGACACATTGAACCCACTGAGATCCACTCGCCTGAATCCGGCCGCCGCCATCCAGTCCCCAACTCCTCCTTCTTCCTCACAGTAAGCCTTCCACACCGCCGCTGCAATTCTCGGAGCCAAAATCTCCTTCTCCACCATTTCCCTCGCCATCCTCTGCTTCGGAAACCCCTCTTCCAATGCCTCCATCATTGCCCAATGCCTCTTCATTTCATCCATAAACTTCCCAGTAAATCCCGCCGCCGCCGCCACAGTTGCCTCTCCGCCGTAATTTTCCTCCTCGACCACCGTCACCAAGCATGCTCCGACGGCGGAAGCGCCGCCGATAAATGATTTAACGGAGGTGGTGGTGCGGTGTGGGGTTTGCGGCCACTGGAGAACGCAGTTTAGTATGACTGCTTCTCCCTTGACCGTCCTCACCGCCGCCTGCCGGAATCTCTGATTCCGTCCGAGTCGGCAATGGTCGAATGAGAACGGAAGGCTTACCGATGCTGCAAAGGCAGACAGCCTTTGACCGGTTTCCTCCACCTTCACCGTCGACCACTTCCCACCGGCGACCGCTGTGATTCTGAGAGAGGGTGAAGTGAAGTTTCCGTTTTTATGAGAAACCAGAGCTTGTATCAGAGAAGGCCATTGCAGCCCCTCCTTGATGTCGAAATCAACGATGTGAACTTGCTGGAATCCGCTGACGGCGTCGAGGATGGCTTGATTGGCGGTTAAATAGCCAAAACTGATGTAAGGCGACATGTCCTGCATCAGCTGGAGAGCTGTGAGCTCGTCTGCGGCAGGATGGCGGTGAAAGGAGGGACCTTTCCCGGAAAGTAGGCTTTGTAGCGCTTTAGTGAAATGTAAAGCCAGGCGTTCGACTATTGTTGCGGCCGATTCCGTCGGGACGAGCAATTCCTTGAGTCGGAACAATATCACTCCTGCCAGTGCCCGCTGTTTGTGGGGTCCGCTGAGAGCTTCGGCGGCAGCCATGAGAAGGTGGAGAATGCGGAGGCTCTTCTCGTCGGAGGCCGAAGCCATTGGTAGATTTTCCGACAGCAGGCAAGAAAAGATTTGATCATCGAAGCCGTAGAAAGGGATGGCGAGGCCGTTGCCAGAGAAGGAACTCCAGTCGGTCGCCGGCGAGTTTTGTGCCCACGCAATATCGGCATTGAAGGTGGTGGAGAAGTAGTGGGATATTTGTAATGGCAGAGTGTCTTCTTCCATTGCCAGTTCTGTTTGTGTGTTATATTAATATAGGCTAATTAAAACTTACAAGCTTGATTTTCTCTACTCTACCATTTTAACTTATTTGAAGAGAGATATATATAGGAGTTTGAACTAGTTTTTAAAATTCGGTTTTAGTTTGGTTTCACTAGAAGAATTTGTCAATAGGGAAAAATTATGAGCCTAACCTATTAAACTAATTCAACTATTGTAGATCAAGGTTATAAGGGGAGTTCTCATTCAAAATTACTACAATGCAATTGATTTATCATCAAAAAATTATCTTGATCGGGCATGAATGTCGAGGCAAAATCAAGTTGGAAACTTCCAAAATTAAAATTGGGACCATCCAAATTCTGATTTCAGCAAACTTATAGTCAAACTGAATCTCTCAAAAATACAAATCCAACAACACCAAATTCGAGTCAATCTGAGTCCAAATGGGTCCAAATCAAGGACTAGAAGTGCAGTTGGAAAGTTCAAACCATAATTTAGATTAATAAATGGCTTCCAAACGTGACATGCTTAAAATTGAATCGAGTGGCTCGACGAGACAAATCCAACGAGCCCAAGATCGTAAAATTTTGATATCATTAAGACATTTAAATGACCAATAAACGGTTCATGATCAGGGGATTCAACATCGGTCGTCCATCAAAGCCACTCCCAAAGTACCCTTGATCTTCCTCTTATTTATGGGTCATGCCACCCTAGAAAATCTATGAATATAGCCCCCATTTCTCATGAAAGGGGACCCCAAGCAAGAGGGAAAGAGAGAGATCAGAGATTGCTCTTGTCTCCTCGCTCCTCCTCCACCACTACCTAGAGTTCTGCAAAACCACCATCCGACGCTAGAGTTCTACCGGACGACTGCTGGAAGCCAAACTTTCATCAGGACCATCGCCTAATGCCAAACTTACGTCGCACCACCGTCCGACTCCATAGTTCTGCCAAACCACCGCCTGACGCCAAACTTCTGTCTGACATCGGACTTCCGCCAGACCATCGCCCGATGCTGGACTTTACCTGGACCATTGCCTGACACCCGAGTTCCATCGGACCATCTCCTGACACCGGAGTTCTGCCATACCATTGTTTGACGTCAGAGTTCCACCGGACCACTGCGTGAGGCTAGACTTGCACCGGACCACTGCCCGACACTGGTGTTCTTCTGGACATCCGTATGATGCCGAACTTCCGCCTGACCACCAACCGACGATAGAGCACTATTGAACGCCAGAGTTCTTTCGGATCACTGCCCGACACCGGACTTCTATCAGATCACCACCTGATGTCAGACTTCCGCCGGACCACTGCTCGACTTCGGAGTTCCATCGGACCAGATCCTTACTCCGGAGTTCTGCCATACCATCGCTCGACGCCGGAGTTCCACCAAACCACCACCTGATATTAGAGTTCCGTCGGACCACCAAATAATGCCCAAACTTTCGTTGGACCACTACCTTACGACTTTGATCCTTCCGACCTCTGTCACCTACAACAGTCCGTTCGACCTCCATCACTAGACAACAGTCTTTCTGACCTTTGTCTCCTACCGACTACAATCCTTTCAACCTCCATCACCATAAAATGGTCTTTCTGACCCCTGTCTCTTATCGACCATGGTCCTTCCAACCTTCGTCGCCAACTACAATCCTTCAAACCTATAATGCTAGACAACAGTCTTTCTGACCCCTATCCCTTATCGACTACGGTCCTTTCGGCCTCCATCTCTAGACAATGGTCTTTCTGACCTCTGTCTTCTGCTGACTACGGTCACTCCAACCTCCATCGCTTACTATGGTCCTTCCGACCTTTATCACCATAAAATGATCTTTCTAACCCCTATCTCCTACCGATCATGGTCCTTCTGACCTCCGTCTCCTACTACGGTCCTTCAGACCTCCGTCGCCTACTACGGTCCTTTAGACCTCTATCGCCAGACAACAGTCTTTCTGACCCCTATCTCATGCCAACAACGTTCCTTCTGACTTCCATCACCAGATAACGATCTTTCTGACCCCTATCTCTTGCCAACAATGGTTCTTCTAAACTCTATTGCCTACTACGATCCTTCTGACCTCCATCTTTATACAACGGTCTTTCTGACCCCTATCTCCTACCGATTATACTCCTTCTAACTTCCATCATCGACTACGATCTTTCCAACCTCCCTCGCTAAACAACATTCCTTCCAACCACTGTTACTAGAATATAGTCTTTCTAACCTTCGTCGCCAATCGAATATGGTTATATCAACTAAACAAGAATTTCAATACTAATTCTTCCAATTCCCACTATGTAATATGATGTGCATTTGCTATGTCAACCCAATGCCTTCCCCCCAAGGAAGGGCCTAATTTATAATCGACTGCAAATAATAGTGGGATCATTCAAATTGGGCCAGGCCCCACATAAAAACTCTAGTGTCTCTTATGAATGGTACACCTTCTCTTTTATCTTCTTATGTGTTGGATATTCGTACAAAGCTAAGACATTAAATTTCATATTTCTCTACCACCATGTATACTAGGATGCAACAGTAATAAACTTAAAGTGTTGAGGATATCTCTAGTAATGATATTGAGAGGAGTTTTGGTTTCTGATTTGTCATTAGGTAATGAGTGTCAAATAATAGCTGTAAAATTGAAATCAAAACTTGGCAGAGAAAGGGTGATCAGCTTCATAGTTTGTTTGATCGTATGACTAGTAAGATGTGTATTAGATGTTGGTGATTGATGGATCTCAATTATTGGTGGACATTATATGACAATTGACTAGTGATATTAGAATTTGAGTTTGAAAGTTCATGGAGATTGTTATACCTATAAGAACTAGCCCGAGGCTAACTAAGTGGGGGGTAAATTGAAAATTTAAAAACTTCTTTAAGAAAAAAAAATTGTTTTATTGAAACTTTATCACCCAATGTAGAAACAAATATTTTTAATTACAATTATAAATATCCTAGATTTCAACCATGTAGTTATCACAAAAATAAATGTGAAAAATAAAGTTTAAAAAAATAAAAC
This sequence comes from Dendrobium huoshanense, assembly GCA_016618105.1. Taxonomy (NCBI): domain Eukaryota; kingdom Viridiplantae; phylum Streptophyta; class Magnoliopsida; order Asparagales; family Orchidaceae; genus Dendrobium; species Dendrobium huoshanense. The sequence goes on from CM028350.1 coordinate 3,990,907, forward strand.
CAAGAACAAACACATGAGAGATTTATAATTGTTCGGTCAACCTGACCTACGTCCACTCCCTAGAGTCAGCCACTCAAAGTATTGCACTACAACTATAGGGACTCTTCTTTGCCCCCACAGTAAAGCAGATAAGCCTTACAAAATCTTTTTCACAAGCCCAGTGAAGGAAGAGAACCTGAAATCCTTTTTCACCCTTCTGGTGAAGGCAAAAAATCACGAATCCCTTTCACCCTTCTCGGTGCGACGGAGTAGCCGGGTACTTTGACAACAAAGATATCTTCTTCTTACCAAGACTTCCCATAAGACAAACCTTGACTATGTTAGTACTAAGGTGCAAGCCTACATGAGCAACTATGTGAAACCCCCTCCACACTCCCTTGAAACTCACAAGAATTTTTTCCCTCTCAAACTCTACCCTTTCCTCTCTCCCTTTCAAGATTCTCTCTTCTAGCTTTTTCTAGAAGAAAAATGACTTAATATATACCAAAAGACTATTAACAAAGTCTTATGATAAAGCTTAAATAAAGGGCTTAAAAAAACCTTAAAAATTCAATTCAGCCATCAAAGATCGTACAATACGATCCCATGATCGTCCAGTATAATGTGCAGAATTTGACCTATTAGTATTGTAAGATCACGAGTTAGTATAGTACAAACAATTCAAATTTGTCTATTAGTATTGTATGATCATTAGTACAAATGACTAATCATACAATATGATTAGCTCAACCAAAATGCAGTTCATCCAATATGAATCATGGAACAACCAAATATCGTCTATGTTGTTCATACAACTCGACCTAGTTTGTACAGTATGATCAAAATATCAAAATTAAGCAGATTGGATTGATTAATCATAGGACTAAATTAGGAAATATTTTAAACATCGTACAATATGATTAAGTTCGTACAGTACAAATATAACAACTTTTAAAATTTAAAATTTTTCCTAATTTAGTGAATTGTGTGCTTTCTAATTATAACTAATCATCCAGTATTATGTGATGTTTGTACTATATGATTAGTTATAATTCAAAAGTATTTCTCTAGATAAATAAAATATTTTAATTATTTTTTTTAATAACAGATTGTCTAGTATGATATTAATCATATAGTATGATGTATAGAAAAATTAAAATATTTAAAATTATTTGTCTTCCCCTTATCTGTGTGTGCATGGTCGCCAGGCTAGCATACACTCTTATAGGATTTGACTCAAAAAATAAAAAATATATAAATGATTATTATAATTTTTTTATAGCATAACTTATTCTATTCAATCTTGAGCTCTAAATCTTTGTTGGATGGTACATGGTGTTCCTGAAATGTTAGAACACACAAACAAATATTGAAATCAAATACTATGAGATATAAAGATGTGAGCCATAATATTTGTTATCATCAAAAATATAAACTCAAGAGCTTGACTTGCAATCAATAATTAGCTTGGTTGTTTTGCTAATAAGAGTGGATACTAAGTGACCCAGAATGTGATAATCAATTGTATAAATTATTCTTCTATTTATGTATCAAATTTCTAGATCACACTAACATTTTAATTTATGTAGGACCTATACATAAACCAATTGAATCACAAAAAAAACCATTAAAAAAAGAATGGATACTTTAAAGATTAAACCTATTCTAAGTAGTACATATTTTCCCAATAATCATATATTCAGAGGTAGTTTTTAGCTACATATAGAGGCATTATTACACATAACAAATATTTTATTTTACTAAATAAAAGACAAGTTTCACATTAACAACACAAGATAACATGGTAAAAAATTTAAAATAAGGTTTATAAATGACCTGAAATTAAGATTAAAACCTCTTTACACTTCTTCACTTTTCTCCACACCAATTCAACACTCTAGATACAAGAACACTAGCCGCTCCTTCTCAAGGCAGCCCTTACACTCACGCACACTGAATAAGGATGTTGACTTGGTGGTTCTACAATGTCAACCCCTTTATAGAAGTATAAGGATATTATTTATAGTTATACAAATTAGTTGAACGAGCATTGTGATGTTGACTTGGTGGTTCTACAATGTTGCTTAACTGGCACGTCAATTCACCATTCGTTGCATCGGTTCACCAATTCAACTGATTGCTGCCAGAGCATTATGTGATTTGGTACTTGGACACTTCGGTATGACACTGAGGTGCTTAGATCTGGTGCTACGACACTTCTTAGATAGGGCTTCATAATTAAGCTCTCCAACAAAATTTTGGTGGATCTTTGTTGAAGTGTTGAAAGTGCAGCTATGCCACGGGTCCTATTTTCATGAATGTTTTCTATTTTCCTGCAAAAACTAAAAGAAGTACAAAAAATATAATAAATATAATTTGGAATTAAAAATTTTATCTTAACAATAAGCATAATCTTCGAAATATATTATAGAAAGAAAAATAACTCCACCTTGCATGTGGATGGTAACTCTTTTAAATCAGAAATGTAAAGATAGTTAAAGTACATTTATAGAGTATCTTGGCAATGCCCCTAGAAACTTGTCCTCAAGTTTCCTCTCTATAGTCTAAGTCCTCTTGGTAATGCCTAATTATTAAAAATCCTCTCAAAAAATCTCTAAGTGTAAACATTATTGGCATTAAAGATTCAAATATGTTACAATACCTTGAAAAGAATAATGTATGCTCTCAAATGAATCATGTGAATGGTATAAATGCCACATTAAATTTTCATAATACTAAATATTGGTTCCTAACATTAGATTACTTTATCATTCATGAACATTTAAATAACTACTAGGTACAATCTCTATCATAAATATGGAAGTTAAGAAACTTGGATGGGGGATGTCTAGTATATGATGTCAACATTGCATATCTTAATATGACTACATACACTCAAACCTATTTTTTAATCTTATTATATTCAATATAATACACATATTGTTCTATTTTCCTCATTAATAGTGAATATTTTCAGTCGATTCCCATCATATAGAGCATAGGTCAAAAGACGGAAGCACTTGAAATCCTTTATGATTTTTTTTATTTAGTATAATTACTTTTTAATTTTCTCCTTATAGAGTGCCTCTAATATAATTTTTTCTTAATTCTCATATGGGAATTCAAAGTATGCAATCTCATATAATTTTTAAAGATAATGAGATAAACTATTCACATTTTTTAGATGAAGAAGAGTAATGAATAATAAAGCCCATCACATTAATGATGCCCAATAAGAGCCTCATGCAGAAATTTGAACACTTTATTTTTGGCATGATGTTGAAAACCTTCCAACACCAACATTTTCATTACTTAAGAGAAACTTAATACAAGATTTAAGGAAATTCTCCAATAATTGATTGCTATATTATTATAAGCCCAAATGATTATAAATATAAACGATGGATTTCATTTTATTGGCAACTCCATAAACAAGAAGAAAATCTAAAGATAGAAAAAATAATACTTAATTATTTTCATTCATGTCAATATCTTTTAAATGGAGGTTATTTATAGATGTAAAAGATTATTTATGATTCATTAATAATTTTAAATATATAATAACCCTACTAAATTTAATTACTTAATATCTCTATTTTTCTCTATTACCCTATCACTATACACCCCTTCTTCAAAATGACCTTGCCCTTAAGGTCGAGCAAGTGATAGTTGGCCATGTTGGAAACTAAAAAAGATGTAAGTTTCTTTCATAACAGTGACAAAAATGGCCTTGTAATTGGTGAAGGGTCTGCATGGAGTAATGCTTGAAAAGGGAGTTAGAAAATTTTGAGGTTTATCACAAGGGAAGGTGATGGAGGAGATGAACATTGTGGAAGAAGGATCCCAATCTTGATGGTGTTTAAATCATAGATATTTGGTGAATATGTTTGTCGATGAGATCTAGGAGTTAAGAAAGACTTAACAGTGCAGTGGAAGAGCTGTGGTCGAATGTAGATATTTATAACGGGAGAGATCAGATGGATTTGGAAGAAGATGAAGGGAAATGATAAAAGTATATCATTAGAGTACTGAGGTTCTTAAGAGAACCAAAAGTCATTGGGATGAGTTTAGACTCATGATTGGGCATGAATCAGGAAGATGCTGGAGCTTTGGCAGTGATCTAGGGTGAATGGGGATTTGACAAAGTAGGACCTCTCTTTTGAGGGTGGATAAAATAGGATTGCAAAATACATAATTTTATATGTGAAATGTAAAAAAAAATTCTTAAAATTTGGGCAACACATTTATTGAAGGTGGGAAAAAAAGTTAAAATGCTTATTTTTCTAAGGAAAAAAATTTCAAGGTGAAAAATTGCCCACCCTAAGCTCTTCCTCATTCCAACCCTAGCCAAAAGGAAGGTGAAGGTGGATCCAAATCAAGCAAATCTTGTGTTGATCTGGACCAAATCTCAAAAATTCTTGAGTGGAGTGCAAAGGGTCGAAGAGAATGGAGGAATATGAGGGATCTCATGCATTGGGATAGACAAATCTAATGAATTCGGTAATGTTGTAAACAATAACATTGAGTACATGATCTTGAAGTAGGTGAAACCTTTGCATTTCTTAACTCTATGAAAGGCAAAACATTGAGTGGGAATGATGATGGGTGATGCTTGTTTAAAACTCGGAAGCATGTTATGATCATCCATGACATCTTTTTGTTGAACCAAAGATGATGAGCAAGTTGGACACAAGGACTCAATACGGGCATCCAAAATTTTAAAGAAACTTTGAAATTATCATAAGGTCATGTTAATCATATAAAATTGATCATTCGGATGGTGCAGAGATTTTTGAATTTCAATAAAGTAAAGATCATTTGGGATTGCATGGTGCACAAGATGTTGGCAAGATCTAAATTTGTAAGGTGAAATAAACAATTGTTATGACCAAAGGATTGCAATAATAAATGACATATTTGAGTTTCTCAGCAACTCCAAAAATTAGAAGAGAATTTAAGGAGATGATAAACAAGAATTAACTATTTTCATTCATACTAATGTCTCCCAAATGTAAGATTATTTATAGTTGTACATGATTATTTATGAATAACTACTTATCTATTAAGTATCTAATAACCTACTCAACCCTACCTAATACCTTCATTTTACTCCATTACAATATTACTAGTATTGCCTATTCACTAACTATACCAACCTAACCTACCCATTCATAACATAATGTTTAGAATGCACCGACATGTAATTCACTCTTTAATTTGATGACAACAAATCTTTTGTGGTATCATTTAATAGTTCGATATATGTTCATTACAAGTTCATCATTCACCATCAACTATGGAGAAGATCAAGGTGAGTTTGACGTTCATTGAGAATGTTTGAATTATTTTCTACTTGTTGAATGAAAATTAGAGAGTACACTCTATTAACAAATAAAGTGGGCTATATCAATAAGTTCAATATCAAAGGATTTAAGAATTATAATTGATATTTCATCAAAAAAATTATTTGATTAAGCATAAATGTTGATGTCATAATTATATTAGAAATTTTTAGAATTAAATAAAGAAAAATCAAAACTCTAATTAAAAAAAAAATTATAGTTAAAATAACTTTTGAATAATGCAATTTAATTATATCAAAATGGTCCAATTCAAATCCAAATAAGTCCAAATCAAGCACTTAACGAATAGTAAAAAAACTTTGTGCCACAAATTGTAACACTAAATAATCTTCAAATATTATTTGCTTACAATAAAATCACTCATCTTGATGTCAAAAATTCAATGAGCTCAAGAATCTATGATTTTTACGTCTTTAAGCCTTTTAAATGCTAAAAGAAAGATTTATAATTAATGGAATTATTATGGGCCATCTAATGGAGTGTTTTTGAGACTTTGGCTAAAATAACTAAAACACCACTCTTAAAAAGTATAAATAGACTTCAATTCTTCACATGAATGAGATCTTGTACCTAAATTTAAAATTAGAGAGAAAATGTAGATATAGAGAACTAAAGAGCTCTACATGATGATCAATGTTGATGACCATTATCATCATCTAATCATAATTTCTAAATTAACATCACCTAAGTGTCATCTCTTGACTACCATCACCCAATCATCATTTCTTAATCATCATTTCTTCATCATCATCTCCTAATCTCTATTGTCTGACTGTTATCACTAGACAACCATCTCTTAACTACTAGCATCACATTTTACTACTCTCATAATCTCTTTCATAATCATAAAAGATCAAACAAGTGCCCTAACTTTATAATCACATCTTTTTCAATTTTAGGGAAGAGCTGAATTCTATAATCTCGCCTATATAAAGGATTATTTCAATTAGCTCAACCACCATGATTTTTCCAATTTTTAAGTTTTTTATATAAAAACTCTAGTACAATGTTAGAATCTTAATATCTCACTTTACCACCATTAATATTCTTGCACATAATAAGTGGGCATCATTTATTGAAAATATTTTAGGATAATGTAAATACTTTTCTAATGGCTGACAAACATAATGTCCATAATAATGGAGCTTTTAATCTAACACGCATCATTCGAGGGACTGGCCATGTAATGATATAATAAGAACATTATGCGAAGAGCAACAATATGTAATCCAATTAGTGGAGTTCAACAAATCCTAACTTTAATCATCTTTTTAAGATGTAGGTGCAATAAGCTCAAATTCTTCAATGCTTATAAGAATTTACTTGTAAAATAATTCTTTCACTACATGAGGGAGTTAATTATCCTTGTGGTGAATACAATCTCAAAGTTAGGGAACTCTTCCACAACCTTAAAGTTCCTTCACTGCCATCAAATATAGATATTCTTAATACTATTGATTCAAACTATCCTTATTATTCTACTCAGTTAGCTAGTAATCTCCATGCAGCCTTGGTAAATCTAATCTAACCTCATGTCAAAGAAACCCTCGTAATGTCATTAAAGATGAACTTTAATGATTTGTTAGGATTTTCTTTGAGAAATACAAAATCAATTTATCATCATAATTTTTAGGAGTGTTTACCTTTAACAAAGAAAACTCTCCATAATCCTATCTTGATGAGGTTAATTTGCATATTATTATTTCATATTTTAAGACTTTTAATCCATAAAATCATATTAATCAATTGAATACCATCATGCACATTCAACAAACCTTTAATTTTCTCCTTTATCAAATCATCTTTGCCACTATTAAAGTTTAAACCCTATTTAATTCTACTCACTTTCCAATATAACTACGCACAACTTCAACGATCTTACAAAAGTTTTCTAAAGAATAATTGTCAGAAATCAAAAGCTTACCTATGTATTTCTTACCCTTTTGGGATTTTTTCAAATGAGAGAGAAATAATTAATAAGAAGATTCAAAGATTCTCTTTACAGGCTCAATAAATCTTAAGAGTAAATCTTAAGTTATTATGAGACATTTTTCTTGGAGGACTCAACCTAAGATTATTTTTCTCCACTCTATTGTGAGAGATAGTATATTCATATAATGACCTTTGAGGATTTAGTATTTTTTTAGATGATATAAGCTTTAACATTAAAAAATACAAAGGCAATGATATAACACCAACAAATTCGTCTGATTAAAAATGAATCTAAATGCAATCATTAGATTTTAAATTCTAGAATTATATTCAAGATCATCAAAACTCTAATCAAGCAAACTTAACTTTAAATTGAATGTTTCTTTGAGACCATCCCAATGACATCAAAACATAATCCGATTCAATTCTAAATGAGCACAAATCGAGCACTTAAATGTAGTTAGAAACTTTAGGACATTAATTAAAAGATCAAATAATCTCTATATCCTACAAGCTTAAGTCAAATTGACAGTCTTGATCAGAGGAGTCTAGTGAGCCTAAGATTACTTGATTACAATGTCATGAAGCACTTATATATTGAGAATTATTTTATGATCAAATGAATCAATATAGATGTTTGATGAAGTGTTGGGGGAATTTGGCTAAAATAAAATATCAATCTAAAAAATAATAAATAAACAAATATTCTTCATTTGAAGGAGATCAAGGAATTGATTTGAAATTTGGAGAGCTTAGAGATTTGAAAAATTATGTATCTCTACATGAATATTGATGTTAATGGCCTCCATCATCATCCAATCTCCCTCACCTGATTTCCATCTCCTGACCATCATCACTCGATCACCATCTCTTGATTGTCATCACCCGAAAGTCATCTCTTGGTTTCCATCACCCAACTACAATTGCTTGATGACCAACTCCCAACCATCATCGCTTGACCACCATCTCTTGATCACTATCGCCTGATTGCTATCTCCTAAACATAACTACTCGACCATCATTTTTGAACCACTTTCATACAATCACCATCTCCTAACTCCAATCGCCCCACCACAATCTCTTTACTATAGTAATCACCTTTCAAAACACCTATAATTTTTAATATAATCACATAAGATGAACCAAATACTCTTTATTTCACCAAAAATTGGCTAAAAATGTATGATGGAATTTTGGCAAAACTTTTTGTCAAAAATTTGTCGGTAAGATCCCTTGATTCAATATTTCGTTCTTTCATCTGCTCATTCATGCAACATTCCTATTTTTAGCCCGAAACCATTCTTGGAATCATGCCTTCAGTCAAAGTCTTTCATTCATTATTCTCGATGTTCCATGAAGGATTTTCCTTCACCATCAAAGGTATTAACTCACCATACACCTCTTCTCGATAAGCTTCCTTCATTTTGCCATCCACCTCAATTCGCCGTCCACCTCGACTCATCATCCACTCTTTATTTTCTTCTTGGTGGAGATGATTATATTGATGTTGATTATGATGATGATATTCTCATGAGCTATGATTAATGCTTTTTCCTGCCTTACCATCAATGGTGTAAATTAGTTGATCTTGAGCAACTCAAGTTTTGTTAAATGAGAAAAAAAATTGAGTTTCTATCTTTATATAAGCTCTTAATCCTTGTAATGAAAGAGTTACAGTAGCTGATTATTATATTTTCACTCCCTAAAAGATCTTATTAATTTAACATATAGGATAAATTTTAGATAAATGCTATAACAATTTTATGTTGTGATAAAAATAAGTTAAGTGTATAAATAATGAAGCAAATCAGAGTAAGAAAGCCACCAAGAATTGATCAATGAAAGTTTTAGGAGATGATGCACACAATCAAGATTTTTCTTAGAACATCGAGGAATTATGCATTAATAAGGCACTTGATAACAATAAGCCATTACCCTACTTTAGCATCTAATTACTCATTTTTAGAGTTTTTGATAGTGTACCCAATGCTTATATGCTGACTTGGAGCATAGCAACATTAAAACTTTAAAAAAAATTGTTGTAAGGCATATTCTAGTAGTGCCTAGGCTTTGCTAGAGCCACCCTCACTTTGAGGAGAGTTTGTGATCTTTTATGGGGATTTAGGTGCAACACTTTAAACTGTGGAGGCAGTCTCGTCTCTATTATCACCTTAGAAAAGGAATTTGTTAGTTGAAGTTTGATACTAGTTCATTAAGATAGCGAGTTAAATTCATCATTAGTCATTATATGAGAGCGGTCAAGAGTGGGTGTTGAGCCAGTGCTATACTTTCAAATCTCCTATCCCAAAGGTCCTTATCGATTGATGAATAAATATACTATAAAAGATATTTAATTGTATCATTTAAATTCTACCTTTTTCTATAGCATAGTTTTAGAACCAATATTTATGAATAAGTGTTAGATGAATAAATATAGCACATTCAACAAATTATATTAACTTTATACTTAACAATTCAATGAAATCTACGAGTTTTCCCCTATATTTTCTATAACAAATCTAGGACCAAGTAATGTGATTTTGATTATAACAAACATTATTGTTTCCTTATCACTATTATTATTGCATATCTATTTTGTTACCCTATCACTAACATTATAGGTCCACAAGTCCACTGGAAATGTCAATCATCTCAAGATTGGGTAAACTAGGATTGAGTTTGTTTGTAATTTTAATTTCAATTTATTTTTACCTTTCTTGAGTCAAATCATATATCTAGTGGACAGCATGCTGAGTAACCTTGCACACACACACTCAAGGGAGTGAGTTGGTGAGTTACATTTTTTTTTGTTTTGAACTAATCATATGATGAGATGTATATCATACTAGACGATTAGTTAAAATAGAAAATCCTAATTAGGCTACCCCTATTAATTAAGAGTGATTAAACTAATCATATTGTATGATCCATCATATAAGACAATTAATTATGATTATGAAAACAACCACCAATCATAATTTAGGAAATATCTTAATATTTAAAATTTGTTCTAATCATATAATACGATATACATCGTACTAGATAATTTATAACAATCATGCCTAAATTGATCCTGTGATTAGGGGACTAATTATGGTATAATTGCTCGATCCGATCATATAGGATGATCAATAATGATCATACTGGATAACTCAAGAGATACATGAGATGATACTTGATTGTCCTGCATCATCAAAAATAAAAAACCATGATTTTTCTTCTAATTATATAGGTCGATCGTATAGGAAGACCCGAGAGATGTTTGGGATGATATTGAAATTGTCCCCCATTATCGCCTATCATACTAACGATCAGTATAGTGTCATGATCTAATCATATAGTACGATCAACATAAATACTTGAACTGATGCTACAGAATAATATGGTTTATAATGTTTAAAAGAGCTATTTTGTACTAGTATGATCTCATGATCGTATTGGACGATATTTAATGGTAAATTAAAAATTAGTACTTCTCTTGGAGGATCTTTATTTAAGCCCTTACATTGTCTTGTGAAATATATTTTGCTATTGATTTATTTTGAGAGAGAACTTAGAGGTGGAAGAGAGAGAGAGAGAGAGAGCTTTGGGAGAGAAGAAAGGGAGAGATTCTTGTAAGGGGAAGTTGTGAGGGATTCTCAAAGGTTACTCCAAGTATGGTTTCCATTATCTTCTTTAAAGTTCTTACTTGATTCTTTGGTGACTCTTGGGAGACATTATTTAGCATCAAATTCAGGTTCTCTATCTACTCCATGAGGGAGTAAAAAGATTCATATTCTCTACCTAATCCAGGAGGGAGTAAATGGATTTAGGTTCTCTGCCCACTCTAGAAAAGAGTAAAATGATTCAAGTTCTTCTCCTTCACCAGGAGTGCGAAAAAGATTCATGATACTCTGCCTCACCGGGTCAGTGCAAGAGATTTTTGTAAGGGCTTCTCTACCTATGTATGGGGGATAAAGCAGAGACCTAAATGGTTTAGTGCAATACATGGAGGAGGCCTCCGGGGAGTGGACGTATGTCAGATTTGACTGAACCACTATAAAATATGGTGTGTTAATTCTTTTAATTTTGCATATTTTAATTTCTACACTTATTTGTGATTTTAATGTGGTTGGAATTTCTAATTATTGTGAACTTAATTTGCTTCTGTGTTGTGGGATAAACTTATGTGTTTTAAAATATTTAAAAAGATAGAAAGATTTTTCTTTTTACCTTGAGTAATTTTTTTTAAAATAATCAATTCATCCCTTTCTTGATTAGCCTTAGGTTTATTCTTAAAAGTTTAACAGCCTTCATGAACTTTTAAGTAGTATCAGAGTGGTATTCACAAATTAAGTTTAGAAAACTTTAAAAAGATAAATGGCTAACTTTGGAAATCGTAATACTACAAATTGATATTCAATCACATGACTGACTTTACTTGATAATATTCATTTTAATTTTTAGATAATTTGCATGTCTATATATTTATAATCTATTGATTATTGCATATGGATGTTAATATAGGAGGAATATTCTGCACCTTCATGCTTTTTAATGGCATTAAAATTGAACTTTTTTTTTTGAATGGAGCATAAAACATAGAGATTTAGCTCAACTTAATGTAAAATATTTGAACTTTTTTTTTTTGCTATTTAAAATCTGAAGATTACATATGTTTTTCTACTTGCACTACTAGTAAGAAGATTTAGGACAAATTCTATATAACTTATGAAGGAACTAATGAAGTAAAATAATTTAGGTTGAATATTTTGCTCCATGATTATGAACTATTTCATATAAAATATAGTGAATCAATTTTTGAAATGTACACTAGATTCACTTAAATTGTTACTTCCCTGCATGTTTTAGAAAGAGAACTTACTAATTATGAAAAAGTTAACAAAATCTTGCATTTTTTACCTACTTCTTGTGATGCAAAAATCACTGCTATTACTGAATCTAAGATTTGAATACGAGCAAGGAGTGAGTCAAAGATAAATTGATGCAGGTAAAAAGAGAAAGAAGAAAATTGTAGCCTTAAAGGCTAATGATTCCGATAGTGACAATTCTACACCTGAGGATGACGATGACATAACACTAATAACAAGGCAATTCAAGAGCTTTCTAAGAAAAAATTAAAAGCATCATCAGTAATGGAGCAAAGGTAAAGCTAATAATAATTCTAAAGTTTCTATTGATATAATATATTTTGAATACAGGAAGCTAGGGCACTTGAAGTTGGATTTCCTAAATCTAAAAACTCACCCGAGCAAAAAAGAAGGACGGGAAAAAAGCTAAATTCAAGAAGGGAAAGCAAAGGACTCAGAAGGTTGTCTAGGTAGACTCTGCTTCAAACTCATCTAAAACTGAAGCATAAGAGGAGGTAACCAACATGTGCTTAATGGCAGATAATCAATTTGATCATTCTGATCAATAGGATGTATTTGAGTTTTCTTATGATAAACTACTTGAAGTTTTTGAAATTCATAATGCATATAGGAAGCTCAAGAAAATGTATGCAAGCTTGAATTCTGACTTTTTAAATCTGCAGAAAGAGCATAAATGCCACAAGAAAGATCATTTCACATTTGATATTAATCATATGGCTTTATTAGATGAATTTGACTATTTAAATAAGAGGCATCTTGATTTAACTTCTAAGTATGATACCTTGAAAGCATCTAATATTGAATTAGAAGATTCTTTTAGAAAAATAAAATTTATATTTAGATGAAACTGATAATGGCAAACATGTATTAAAAATTAAAAAATCAATTCTTGAAAGTGCAAACAATTTTTTACAAGTCAAATTAAATACTTTCAAAGAAAATAAAACATCACATACACTTGCACAGTTACATAATCCATCACCATAACATGCAGTATCTAAACCTAAGAAGAGGCACCATACCCCAAATAGACTTGTAAATTCATTCTCAAGAGTTAGATATTTTTCTTGTGGCATGCTATGACACATCTCCCACACTTGCACTATTTACCATAGAACATATTAGGTGTTGAGACTAAAATTATATACACCATAGTATAGCATGTATGCATCTCATTCTTCAATTCATAAGGTGGAACCCAAACTAAATCTAACCTTTGATTATTTTGTTGGGATGCTCTCATAGAAGGCCTCGTGAGAGCATGTGATACTTGGATAGTGAATATTCAAGGTACATGACTAGAGATATAAATCAATTCATTTTGCTAGAAGTCAGGGTAGGAGGAAAGATGACACTTGAAAAAAAAAACCACTAGGAGAGTGGTCGGCTCAAGTATAATTGACAACTCAAAATATTTTTTTTATTGAAAATGTTTTAATGGTAGATGGCTTAAAACATAATCTGGTCAACATAAGCTAACTTTGTGATAAAGGCTTCAGTATTAAATTTTTATCTACCAACTACATTATAAACTTATATGGAAATACTATGCTGTAAGAAAAAAGAATCAATAATATTTATATATTTGATTTAAACTATATTGAACTTGCTGTTTCTCTTTCCCTAAAATTGTTACTAATAAATCCTAGTTATGACATAGGAGAGTGTGTCATACAAGTATGAAAAATTTTAGAAAAATCTTCCAAAATGTTCATTCTAAACAATATAAAATCTTTGTTAGGAAAGTTTGACCCAAATTATAATGAAGGAGTGCTCCTAGGGTACTCAAATGTTGAAAAATCCTATAGGTTTTTTAATAAAAGAACACTAGTAGTAGAGGAGACCACTCATATTATATTTGATGAATATGATAATTATGGAGGGCCTAGGATAGAAGAAGAATAAATTGTAGAAATTACTTAAGAAGTAGAATATACAAATCTTGAGGAAAAGTAGAACCTAAAAATTCACTACCAAGAGAATAGAGATATTCTTCAAGTCATCCTAAAGAATTGATCTTAAGAGACCCATCAAAAGGTATTAGAACTAGATATGAACTTAAAACAGTGATTAAGAATAATGTAAGTAGTAATTAACTCCTCTAAAATAACTAAAAGAAGAAACATTGATGATTATTTATTTTCATCTAACTTTTTTAGTGGTGTATTTTCTTTTTGAACCAAAATTATTTCAAATTTAAAGTTAAACTTTGAAATAGATATCTATTTTATCTTCCTACAGTATTCTATCTGATATGAATACTATTCCAAGTCAATGAATCTCTTTCAAGTTTTCTTAATTAAGTTGTTTGCATTTATCATATGGATAGGATTCTATTTTGCGGTTTACCCTTCTTTATATAAGACAGTGAGTTTATCTTCTCTCATATTTGGAAGATAATCTTATAACTGAGAAATTCTTTTAAAGATTTAAAAAGGAAATAAGCATGAAAAATTAAAAAAATGGCACAAAATGAGTATAAAACTAAAAAGATGTGTAATGATCATCAAATAATTGTAAGATGCATGAAGTGCATCAAAAATCAAAAGATGCACAATCTATGCTAAAAGCTGATAAAGAGGTATAAAATGAGCCCAATATGAGTTAGCTTGCCTTTCTTTCAAATCCTTAAAATCTTAGAAGAATCCTTATGCCAATTGATATATCCTACATTTGAATTTGAAAATCATGATTTCTGATTGATTACTTTGCAATATATTCTATAAGATATTTTTCTAAAATAAAGTTTGAAAAGATCACTTTTCATATCTAATTTCTTTTCTAAATTAGATTTTTGTTTAAAAAGGATTTTGACTTATAAGGAGTCTGAGCTAGGATTAACAAGATCGATTTTCTAACTTTTGTTTTTAATTTTAATGTTGTCAATTCATTTCTTACTAGTTTTTAATTATAATAATGAGATAAATTTATCATTTACTAGAGCAAATTGATTAAAAAAACTATAATTTTGTCTTATTGTTATTTTTTATCATATTTTTCAATCTATTTTCTATTTTTTTGCTTAATTTTTATTTTGAAGCCTTCCTGATTGTCCACCTCCTCCTGAACAGAATCCCAATGGGTTCTAGTTTATTTTATTTTTATTATTGTCTATTTTTTGATGTACTTACTGTGTTCTATTTAGTGTTCTCTTTTTTTCCTTTTTATGATGTGAAAAGGGGTAGTAGTGTATTGTTTGCATCCTATGCTTTAGTGAAACTAGTTTTCTACTTAATTATCTTCTATTTTTACTTATGTCTCATATTTTATTTTAAAAAAGAAAAGAAGATTTTTTTTTTTTTTTTTTTACTTTTCTTACTTTCAAAATTTCACATTATGAGTGGGAGTTTTAGAGAATGTTAAAGCCTTCAATATTTTTAAACAATAATATTTTACGTTATAAAAAAGGTGGAGATTTTTTACAAATATGGGCCTAAGTACTATAATTTTGATTATAAAAAACATTATTGTTTCATTATCACTATTATTATTGCATATCTATTTTAATACCCTGCTCGCTAACATTTCAGGTCCACAAGCCCACTGGCAACTTCAATCAGCTCAAGCTATGGTAAACTAGGGTTGAGTTTGTTTATAATTTCAATTTTAATATATGTTTACCTTTCTTGAGTCAAATCATGTATATGGTGGATACTAGGTTGAGTAACCTTGCACACACACAATTATGGGAGTGAGTTGGTGAGTTAGAAAAAAATTATAGTTTTTAAACTAATCTTATAATATGATATATATCGTATTGGATGATCAATTAAAATAGAAAACCCTAATTAGGGTACCTCTATTAATTAAGAGTGATCAAACTAATCATATTGTATGTTCCATATGGTACAGCTCGATCAATTATAATTATAAAAAATAGTTGTCAATCACAATTTAGTCAATATCTTAATATTCAAAATTTGATCTAATAGTACAATACGATATACATCATACTAGATGATTTATGACAACCATGCCTAAATTGATCCAATGATTAGATGACTAATTATGGTAGAATTTCTCAATCAGATTATATAAGACGATCGATAATGATCGTACTGGATAACCCGAGGTATACATGGGATGATACTTGATCATCCCACATCGTCCAAGATGAAAAACCATGATTTTTCTTTTAATCAAACAGGGCGATCATAAATGATAACCCAAGAGATGTACTGGATGATATTTAAATTGTCTTCCATCATCGCCTGTCATATTGGATGATTAGTACAGTGTCTTAACCTAATCATATAGTATGATCGTAGAATCAAATGGGACGATCAGCAAAAATAATTGAATTGATCATATAGGATAAAGTGGTTCATACTATCTAAAAGGGCTATTTTACACTAATCATACAGGATGATCTCACGATCGTACTTAACAATCTTTGATGATAAATTAAAAATTAGGGCTTCTTTTGGAGGCTCTCTATTTAAACTGTCACATTATCTTGTGAAATATTTTTTACTGTTGATTTGTTTTGAGAGATAGCTTAGAGGAGGAAGAAAGAGAGAGCTTAGGAAGAGAGGAAAGGGAAAGATTCTTATGAGGGGGAGTTGTGAGGGATTCATAAAGGTTACTCCAAGCAATATTTCCATTATCTTCTTCAAACTACTTTCTTAATTCTTTGGTGGCTTTAGGGAGACATTCTTCAGCATCAAATTTAAGTTCTCTGCCTATTCCTGAAGAGAGTATAAAGATTCAGGTTCTCTGCCTACTCTAGGAGGGAGCAAAAGAATTCAAGTTCTCTGCCTACTCTTAGAGGGAGTAAAAGGATTCGATCAGGTTCTCTAGCTTCGCTAGAAGAGTAAAAAAGATTCAAGGTACTCTACCTCATTGGGTCGGCCAAAGAGATTTTTATAATGGCCTCTCTACCTAGTTGTGGGGGCTAAAGGAGAGAAATTAAAAAGTTTAGTGCAATACTCAAAGGAGGCCCCTAGAGAGTGGACATAGGTCAGGTTTGACCGAACCACTATAATATATGGCGTGATCGTTCTTTTACTTTTTCATATTTTAATTTTTCTCACTCGTTTGTGATTTTAGTGTGGTTGAATTTTCTGATTATTGTGAACTTTAATTTTCTTTCGATTGTGGGATAAACTTATGTATTTTAAAATATTTAAAAAGATATTTCTTTCTTTCCTTAAGTAATTTTTTAAAATAACTAATTCACTCGCCCCCCCCCCCCCCCCCCCTTCTTAGTTAGCCTTAGACTTGTTCTTAAAGGTTTAACAACCTTCACAAACTTTAATTTTCTTGTATGAATTTATAGGTCAAGTTTGATATGGATTTTTGAAATAAAAGATGTTGGATGTATAATTAATTACTGCTTGGATACAAGACATTAACAGATGAATTTATCAATGAAGTATTATTTTTCATCCATGCAAGCTGTAAACTACCTTCCTTTATATCAGATGGAGAGTTTCGGTGTCCTTTTTCCAAATCTAAAAAACAAGCTTAACTCACACCAGATGTGATTACTATTAGTTTATATCATAGAGGATTCATGCTAGAATATTATTATTATACTTCACATAGTAGGTACAAGCCACATTTTGACTCTCAATACAGCTCGTCTATAAGTTCCAACATAATTGAAGAAAAAAATATTATGACATTTGAGAACATGATTTACGATGCAACTACGCTACAATTTCAATAATATATAGAAGAGTCGCCAAATAAAAAGAACATAGAACTTCTATAATTTATTGCATGTTGTGTAACAATCAATTTAGAATGGGTGCATTATTCACTTAGAGTTATCTATCATTATAAAGATATTTAGCATTAAGACATAATACAATGTCCCTCATGAATGCTTTAATCAATTCATTGGATTGATTAATTAGACCAACCCGATAGATAATATAATTCAAACAGATTTATATTGAACTTAAAAATTGGTTTCGAAACTTAATTTGATAGCTATAAAAGTATATTTATGTATTGATGGATGCATATTATACTGTTGTGATATTTTGTTAGGGATTGCATGTTGTCATTGTAACACGCCAACTTATAAACAAAAATCTAGAAAGAAAAAGAAAGCATAAGGATGTGCAAGTCAATTGATTTTTTTACTTGCCCATTTTTCTCATACTACAATGTTTATATGCATCTATGAGTTTCACTGCACATATGAGATGGCATAACAAACATAACTCACATATAAGTGTTTTAACACATCTATTAGAAAAATATGCCTAGAAACACTTTGACCGTACACATCAAATCTTCATTACATAACTAAGAAGTGTAATATTAGATTTATGTGAGAATTATTTTACTCCATTTAGTCAATCTACTTTATCTAACTCATACTGGGTTATGATACTCATCTCTTACAATCTTCCTCTAGAGTTGTGTATGACTACACTCTAAATGTTTCTGACACTTATCAATCTAGGCCATATAATTAAAAACAAAGATAAAAGAGTTCTTTCAACCTTTAATCAATAACTTAAAATTATTGTGGGAAGAAGTGGTAATTATATATAATATCTCCACCAAATAAAATTTTATAATAAGGGCAATGTTACTTTGGATAATTGATGACTTCCAAGTATATGGTATGACTTTAGGTTAGAGCATTACAGGGAAGCTAACTTGTTAATATAGCATAGAATTTACTAAATTGTTTACTTTAAAGCATGGAGGTAAGAACACATGGTTTGATAGTCAGCACATGTTCTTACCTAAAAACTATCCATTCAGGTGATATAAGGAGGCTTTCACCAAAAACTAAATAGAGATGATATCCTCCATCAAGGTTAAGTAATGAGCAAATATTTGAAGGAGTAAAGTTGATACCCAAAATCCTTGATTCTCATACGTTAGCTGATTATAAAGTGTTAGGGTATAGAGTTAATCATAATTAAACAAATAAGATCATTTTATATGTTGTACCTTTTGATATGCAAAGAGATTTCTACTAGTTTCCCTAGCATAAAGCAAAGACCAAATTTTTTTTGAGAAGCACAGATCTACTCGCTTATGAGATACATTTATTGATATTAGGAAGTCAGGGAACCAACCGCTCTGGATTGGTGAGCGTGTATAGACAAACATGACCAGAGTTCAAGAAAGCCCAAATTATACTAGGATGGGGATCAAAATTGATAGAATTGTACTTCTAACACCAAGGGCATGGGTAATGCTTTCCATAATGAGGTCTCAATTTGACACTAAGCACATGCGTTGATTGATAAGAATTTTAACATATATTTATTAATTTATTTAGTTATGAATACTAATCTAAGTATATTATAGAGTGAGATGCTGGGTAGATAAATAATTGTTGTTAAGTAGCACACTCATACCCAGTAGTACTAAGAGGAATAGTAGTAAGTGGACGAGAGAAATATTTTGAGTGATAATTATACAATGATTAATCTTGTTTTATCTTTTGTAGGATAAGTATATACGGCTCTAAGAGAGCCAAGCTGTAGCTAGTGAGGGATCCTCTAAGGAATCAACAGTTATTCTGACTACTAGATATAGTAGCTAGTTGTAAGCAAAATGTAGAAGGAAAGAGTTTATGAATTATGGCTTGCAAGCCTACGCATACGAGGGACAGTCCTTTGCTCCTCATGCTTCTTAACAAGCGGCTAGGAGGGCTTGGTTAGTGAACAGGTGGCTACCCTGATAGTAGAGCTAGAACATGTTTGAAAATCACAAGCGAACATGTAAATGCAATAAAGTTAGATATTGGAGGAGCTTCAAAGAATCATGGAGTAGTTTAGTGGAAAGCAATATGCGCTTGCATCGCCCTATAGAGAAGTTAGCTTGCTTATATAGCCTAGAATTTACTAAATCGTTTACTTTAAAGGATGGAGGTAAGAACACTTGGTTCGACAGTCAGCACATATTCTTACTTGAAAACTATCCATTCAGGTGATATATTGATGCTTTCACCAAAAACTAAATGGAGATGATATCCTCCATCAAAGTTAAACAATGAGCAAGTATTTGAATGAGTAAAGTTGATACCCACAATCCTTAATTCTCCTACGTTAGATTATTATAAAGTGTTAGGGTATAGAGTTATCATAATTGAATAAATAAGATCATTTTATATGTTGTACCTTTTGATATGCAAAGAGATTTCTACTAGTTTCCTTAGCATAATGCAAAGACCAAAATTTTTTTGAGAAGCACAGATCTACTCGCTTACGAGATACATTTACTAATATTAGGAAGTCAGGCAAGCGACTGCTCTAGATTGGTGAGCATGTATGGGCCAACATGACCAGATCTTGGGCAAGCCCAAATTATACTAGGAGGAGAGATCAGAATTGACAGAACTGTACTTCTAACATCGGGGGCATGGGTAACACTTTCCATAATGGGGTCTCAATTTGAAACTAAGCATAAGCAATGATTGATAAGAATTTTAGCATATATTTATTAATTTATTTAGTTATGAATACTAATCTAAATATATTATATAGAGAGATGTTGGGCAGATAAACAACTGTTGTTAAGTAGCACACTCATACCCACTAACACCAAGAGGAATAGTAGTAAGTGGAAAAGAGAAATATTTTGAGTGATAATTATATAATGATTAATCTTGTTTTATCTTTTGTAGGATGAGTATATATGGCTTTAAGAGAGTCAAGCTGTAGCTAGTGGGGATCCTCTAGGGAATAAGTAGATTATTCTGACTACTGCATATAGTAAGGTAGAATACAGAAGGAAAGAGTTTATGAATTATGGCTTGCAAGCCTACACATATGAGGGACAGTCCTCTGCTCCTCAGGCTTCTTAACAAGCGGCTAGGAGGGCTTGGTTAGCGAATATGTGGATGTAGAACTAGAGCATGTTTGAAAATCACAAGCAGACATGAAAATGCAGTAAAGTTAGATATTAAAGGGGCTTCAAAGAATCAAGGAGTAATTTAGTGGAAAGCAATATGCACCTGCATCGCCCTAAGAGAGTGAGGAAACTAATTCTGATTAGATTGTATGTGTTTGTAAAAAGTTTACTGATTTTTTGATGTATAAGGACTTTGCCCATATTGTACAATTATTGTATTGTTTGAGAACATTTTGAGAAAAGCCTACTTAAAGTTTAATGCAATGTAGAAATACTAGTCTATTTTTTTTTGTGTTTTAAATGTATAAAATGATTGTGTTATGTTGTATTGTAGAATAATTGACATGAAATGATTTTATTTTATCTGTGTTATAGGTTTTTCGGTGGATTTCTGGTGAAATTTTCACGAAAAAGGTAAGTACGATGATTTTAGTATATGAATATCGACGAATTTTTCAGCCAAATTTTTTGGCAAAAAAATACATCAAAACTTCTTTTTGCCATAAATTATGGTTGTAAATGCTCCATAAATGATTGTTTTTCCAATCATAGATCCATTCAAAATATACTATAATGGTTTATGATAGAAAATTTCCATTCAAACTTCATTTCTAATGTTTGAAATATAGTCGGATTTTAATCCGTTGAAAAGCCTTCGTAGATGATAATTTTCGGTGAATTTTGAAGGTTTTCCATCAGATTTTTTCTTCAAAAATTACTACATTTCCTGTAGTAATCTACTTAAAGGAAAGAACAGACTTCTATAATCTCGTGTACATGGTGGATTGTAATGCTATGCTTTTTTTTTCACATAAAAACCCCAGTGCCTCCTCTGAAATCTTATTTTATGTGTATGAGTTAGATCTTCATTTAACGCTAAGACATTAATCTCTCATTCTACCTTCGCAAATATTATAGCACACAAGAAGTGCTTAGGTATCTTCAATTTCTTTCACATATGTGATCGAATTAAATCATCACTAAAGCCTCTAGCATGACAAATACAAATCCAAAAACTAATCAAACAACAAGTCTTTGAAATCATAGAAGTATTACTATGCAAATTGAAAAAAATTAACTCTTTCCTCACAATAGCCAAAATTCGGTGTAAAATAAACTATATATATATAAGATCCAAATTTAGGCTTCATTTGGGATGAACTTTTAACTGCTTTCTAAAGCAGTTTTCTATTACAAAAATTTCCTGAATTAAAAATTTTTGTACTAGAAAGCTTCTTTTACAAAGCATTAGAGAAGCCGCCCAAACGAAATCTTGATTTAGGGAGGTTAAGCCAAATAGAAGCATGCTAAATAATTAAAGAGCATATTCTTTCAATAAGGAATAAAAAACTAATTAAACAATTACAGTATATACATTACTTTACAAAGCATACACATCCAATGCAATAAATTAGTTGCAATCTTTGTCTTTATATGCTCCCATTATAATCAACTAATTTTTTTTACTTCAATGAGTCGCTAAAGGACAGAAAAGAAAGTTTCAAACATCTATGATTTTCACTTATAGATCTTTCACATACATTTTTTTTTTTTAAGTGTCAATTTTGAGTGATAATATAACAAAACTTTAGTTCATTAATTAATAAGGTTCAATAATCTCATTTGAATAATCAATAATGGTAGCCAATTTAACCCTATCATACATAACATTTAATATTTCTACCAAACCTATTTCTTAGTGCTCTAAGCATAAATATATTATTTTAGTACATGAAAATTTTGTCTTGTAGGTAGAGTGTTGACCAACATATTGACTTTTGTCATTGGAAGAAAATTCTCATTAATCCCTTAGCCCTAAAGTGGACATATTGAGGCCCCTAATTTCATCCAAGTAACTTATAACTTAGATGATTATGTCATTAATTGAAATGTGAGCATTAAAGAATAAGAGATATCATGGTCATGATATGTCATGGTTGTTTGGATTTATGCAGAGTGCAAATGTATGAAGACTTTATAAGATATAAATTTTCACAATATAAATTTATGATAAGTATATTTATGATGAAGATTTTTATTTGATCAAATATGCATTATATATATGATTATAATGGTTAAATATATCAATAGTTAATAAGAATATTAATTAAAAAAAGAAACTAAGGCTTCATTTGGAACAACCTTCTTACTACTTCTTAAAGCGACTTTTTAGTACAAAAAATTTAATTTTTGTGCTAGAAAGCTTCTTTAAGTAATAAGAAAGTCATCCCAAACGAAATTTAAAAATGAACGTATATATTTACAACATAATCAATGCATTACTAATTTTTTAATATTACACTTCTAATGTTAAATTAATTAAAAATTCAATGTTGAATCATACATAAGTTTGATACTATAGTGCCAAATACATATTACATTTAATACTTCTTCCAACCCTATTACTTAAGAGTGTTATATGCATAAATATATTATTTTAATAAATGATATTATTGTATTGTATATATAAAGTGTTGAATAATTATTATCTTGACTTCTTTTTCCTACAAAGAAATAATCCCATTCATCTTATTAATTTGTAATTAAATTAACATTCAATTTCGGCCAAAGAGTACATTCAAACAACCCTTAACTTATAACATTTTATATGAAAGATTATGTCGTTATGTGAGAAAGTTTATGACACTTTGCATTCATATGTCATAGTTGATTGGATTTATGCCAAATGCAGATATTTGGAGCTATGTATTGAGCACTTTAAAAGAGATGACAATGAACTTGAAGTGATATTAAAATATCATTGTAAGGGCAATTTAGTTGAGCATAGATATTGACATCAATACCAGTTGATTTGAAATAGGAATAGATATGTACAATTTGTATCAATCAAGATTGACCCAAATCGGATTGTCCTAAACTGGCATGGTTCAAGCTAACACTTCTCCTTTACTCACAAACCGTTAGCATGTTTGAAGAAAAAGGGTTGGCTACCACCTAAGGGTCTCAATATTTGACACGATCAAAAAATTTCTGGTTAGGGTCAACCCATTTGTGGAATGGATCAGGTTTGGGTTCGGGTTCAACAAATCGACTTGCTTTAAAAACCTGGTTAGGTTCGGGTTGACCCAGAATCCGGATCAACCCGTTCCAATTACAATGACATGGAAATCCTGTCATATGCCTCTCCCATGCATGTTGTCCTGCATGAAGCCTCAGTATCGTCGTTTACCGCGGCCCACCGGCACCGACGACATTCCTTCCTATGCATTTTAGTAAACCCTAGGCTGACGACATTTCGTCCCGCCAACGCAGCCATCCCGCCGGTTAGGATAAACCTTGCCGTCCCGCGAGGTTAGGGTCATCCCCGCCATCCCTCACATTGCCTTCCAATTCTATGGCTTCAACTCTTTCATCCCTCACTGATCACTTCAACACCGGTGACATTCCTCCCATTCATGCGCTTCTTCGGCCAAAACCCATGTCGATCGGGTCAACCCAGAAACCCAGCCGGGCCAGGTCCGAGTTGAACTTCCCGACCCGTTTGTAAAAATGGGTCGGGTTCGGGTCGTGTCAAATAGTATCGAGTCAGTTCTGTGTTCGACCTGAACCCGACCCATAACTCGATTTGGACACCTCTACTACCACCCCTCTAGTCTAGTGGAGGCTATCAAAAAGAACATTTAGATCAATTTCATTATAATTCTATGCTAACCGATTATTCTGACGCATACTTGTTACTAAAAAAAACATCAATTTTTTTCTTCAGATTGTATAAAAGAGTTATTGTGATCACTTCTATTGAACCTCATTTACAAAAAAGTCATTCACAAAATATACAAATAATCTTAACTTAATTTATTTGGGCCATTATCAATCATAGATATATGGATCCTTAAGGAACTATGAATCATTGAAGATAATCCTTAAGGAGTTTCTACAAGCCATTTAGAAACCATATACAACCATAAGCATCGTTTTCTAAAAATCCTTCAGGATAAACTAAATCATAATAATGGGATCCAAAAACTTCTAATTGTTTATGGGAATTCATTCAAATTTATATTTAGAACTCATAAAATCTTGGAGTCAAAAGTCAATGCATTTTAATTGAAGTAATGTATGGATTGTTTGGTTTATTGAAAAAGCAATTCACAAGAATGGAACATGATGGTTTTAAAAAGCTTCTTGCTTTGTTTGATGAAAATGAATGCAAAGCAATTTATTTATATTCAGAATTCATCGAATTTGGACAAATTCTAAAGACATTGCACACTAGAAGCTTTGACCCTTCTCGCGATCATTCAACACCACTACATTTAAGTGGAGGAGCACGGTTACCATAAAATTTATATTGAAGCAAATACTCAAAAGTGTGTGGCGTATTATAGAATGTGATGATCAGGTTAGCGAATTCAAAGAATGCGTCGGACTAATTGACGCATTCTTTGAAATGCGCCGGACTAATTTGTGTAATCCAAAGAATGCACCGAATATTTCGGCACATTCTATGAAATATGTCAATTTATTAGTTGCATTCTATGGAATGCGCCGATTGATATAGCGCATTTTAGCTAAACCAACTGACGTCCATGGTTTTCCGGAATTTTTTTGTCGGGCTCGGGGATTAGATCTGTGAATTGCCGGGGGATAGTAGGAATGCCATAAAAATATTCGGTTGAGGGACTCGTTTTGAAGCAAAGTAATATTCGTTTGGGCTTATAAATAAGCTATGGATCTGATAAATTTACATGAGCGTAAGATCTTATAAGCTGCAAACAGACATAACAATTAAATCTGACCACACTATAAGCTATGGATTTCTTGTAGAAGTTTACAGGTAGCATGTTATGGGTTGGGAAAAGCCATAAATAAATTTCAATATTAAATTGATTTTTTTTTTCATTACTTCAAAAGAGTTGATGAATTTTTTATTTTTTTTTCTGTAAGAGTTCATATAATATTAAACTTTTAATTACGTAAAATAATCTTTAAAGAAATTTAAATTTATTTATTACTTAAATATTATAATTTAGTTAATTAAAATTTTAGAATTTATATATGATTATATTAAAATTAAAATTATATTCTAATTTCAATTTTAAAACTTTTATAAGATAATTTAACAATAAATATTTTTAAAATATGATAATAATAATTAATTAAAATGTATATAATATCTGTGTATTATTTTATTAAATTTTTATAATAATAATTTTTATTTATATTGTAATATTTATTACAATATATTACTATGATTTAATTTTTATTAATATTAATTATTATGAATTTTTTTGCATAATATTCAACTTTAAAAGGGTTTAAAAAAATTTCTATAAGTAGAAAAATCTACATAGATACAGAGAACTTATAATGTTTAAATTATAATAACATTTTTATAATGTAATAATAATCATTTAAATAAATTTTAATTTAATTATTACTTAAATCTAATATTAATTTAGTTAAGTCATATTTTAGAGTTTATATATAATGATTCAAATAATAACTATATTCTAATTTCAATTTCAAAACTTTTATAGGATAATTTAACATTAAATATTATAAGAATAATTAATTAAAATGTATAAAATATATGTGAATTATTTTATCAAATTTTTATAATTATAAATTATATATATATTTTAATATTTATTTAAAATATTTCAGGAAAAAATATTTTTCATGTAAGTAAATAATCTTAAGTGAATCTGTATAGAGATAGATTTAAGTGATCGTAAGATGCTTCAAATAATGAAATGAATTATAAAATTTGAAGATAACATAATAATTTTATTCCTATAAAATACGGAAATTTTGTATACTTATGCAATATTCTTAATGTTTAAAGTCTAAATAAAATATCTTTGGCATTGATAGTAATATATATTGACATGTTAACAAATTGACTATCAACATTAAAACATTACAATCAATATTGTTGATTATAATACCTCCAAAATTTGTTTAAGATTTATGTATATCATCCTATTTTGGTAGCATGTCACAATTGTTGCTATATTTTAGGGGAGAGTTGTGTATTGTGGACGAGTTCACACCGACATATATTGGTGGAAGAAATCGTCCACTCCTCATTGACGAGAATATCTCATTTACAATGCTAAAATAATGAATTATGCATGCACTAAGGATCAATTCAACAGCAAATATTGTAAACCTAAGATGTCACTTTCATGATAATGGTGGCTATTATGTGACACGTGTCACTGATGATAAGGTTTGTGAGTTCATGTTGGTGGAGGGTAGAACTCATACTGTCGTAGTGTACACGGAGGGTGAAGAAATAAGAAATGCTGATGTTGCAGGTCCATCAACTAAAGTGCATATATGAGTATTAATAACTCTATTTTTTGATGCTTCATTGGGTACCTCCTTAAATATTAACGGCCCTAAATAAAAAAATTTTAACGTAGGCCCACTACAACATCTGTTGACCTACGTGATGGTGGAAGAGCGAATATGATAGATGTGGAATATGACTTTCAGTTCATTCAGATGGATCATAATCTTATCATAACATTGGTTGAGAAATGGTTTCCTTTGACAAACACCTTTCATTTCACAATTGGCGAGATGACCATAACATTGTAGGATGTTCAGGTGTTTTTTGGTCTTTGAGTTGATGGACTTGAAATTGTGGAGCCCAATGTTATTGGTGCATAATGCCTATGAACAAGCTGACGTAACTACTGTGACAAGCTCCTTGGTACACATCCTAGCAGTGATACAGTGTACCACACACCAGATAATGAGGATGACATAGCAACCTTCAGGATGGGTTCAACACATGTTGAGTCTATGCTTCAACTTTATTGGCTCTGATGGACATTCTACATAGACTCATACGATGACTTAGCCCCTGAGCATTCCTTCAACATGTTTGGGCATACATTATATTCATGATTGGTTGCTTCCTAATACCAGATATGTCACGAAGTCATGTAGCGCTGTAGTGGTTGTCTTTGCTTGTGGATGTGGATACATTTAGTAGGATGTCCTTAAGTGGTGCAGTTCTTGCTCATCTTTATAGAGAGTTGTGCTATGTGACAAGGCTGATAATGATATATATCGTCGGATGTGTAGCATTGTTGCAGGTGTGGACCTAGAAAAAAGTTGTATATTGGAAGGCCAACATTATGAGACCCTCAAATTTTTTACTTGGCTAAAGGATCATTGGTTGCAGGTGAGTATGTTATTGTTCTTTAACATTTCAATTCATAGTATATGTGAATAATAAATCATTCAATAACTGAATAGGTGGGCTGAAGATCAGATACATAAGCATCCATCTAGAAACACATTGACCTATCAGGATGCTTTGGATGGTCTACGGATTAGTCAAGTTTGATAAAATTAGATTAATAACAAAAATCTATAAAAATTTGAAGTGTTGTTGATAATTTTTTTTCTTAAAATGTTATGTTTCCATAACTCCTTATATATAAGTTTTGGATGATCTACCCCTACAATATCAATATGAGAGGGAGATTTGGAGGGCAAGAGTAAGGCTTATCAATTAGAAGTGTGTGGAGTGGCACCTACTAGACCGTGTCATGAGATAGTTTGGAATAGCACAGTCTACATATATTGAACCTATGGATCAAAGTTTTAGGTGGATTGATAGGTGTGGTAGAGCTTATTTGGACTGGACCATACATTATCGTGACTTCTTATAGCTATGGGAGGAGAGAAGGGCATATGTGGTTTCCATTACTCCACCAAAAGGTACATGTAATATTGAGTTAGGTGCATACCTCTGGTGGTATAGATCTTGGGCTTCAATTTATCTATTAAAGCCATAGACGGAGCCTCCAAACACTTTCTTCCCTAGATTAACAGGCGAAAGATTATTGGTATGTATGATGAATTATGATATATATTTTATGACTCATATATTACTAAACTAATTTGTTAAATTTAATATTAATGAAGAACTCATTACTCTATAGGTTGACTACTACATATGATCTACTGCAAAAGTAAAGCCACTTGCTAGGGGAGAAGGACAAATGCTAGTTCGTTGTAGTTGGTTGTTGACTAAGTCATTAAACTTTCTATCAGAGTTCAGCGATCAATTTATATTGACTACACCACTTTTGATACAGCGATGGATGAGCCAAACCAAGCTAGGGAATATAGAGCGGGTTCTAATAGAGCTTAGGGTCCTAAAAGATTAAACTTAGATACTCCATCTTGGTTGATAGACTGAAGACACTATTAGACTGTCGAGAGTGATCCGCCGCAGCTTTCCATGTACACGCTGTCCATCGGTTATGACGTCACTGGTGCTGGACCTTCCACTCAACATTGGAGCCCATACAATGGCCAGGCTAGCGAACCAGTAGATGTATATTACCACACTCATTCCCAACAGTCCACCACATATTCATTATTTCACATGGCTATATCATAGTGGATGTCATCAGTTGGATTGCCGTCTTCCCCCATGTAGCATGACATAATTTTAATGGGTGGATATCCATCACGACAAGGTACACAAGTATCATAGAAACCTATCAAAGTATATCAGCATGAGGAGGAAGTGTTAGATGAGCCAGAATTTCAAAGGAGAAGACAAAAGGCACCAGTTAGATATACTCCAAGGAGTGGGGCACTACCTTGACATCATTAGATGTAGCTTTGTGTTGTATTTTTTTCATGATGTTTATGTCAATATATTGATGATTAATGTTGTATTTCATAATATGATCTTTAGTTATTAATAAACTTTACATTCATGTTCTTATGAAATTATAAAAGCATAATAAAGAATTACACATATATAATTATATTACTATTTACGTTTACTACAACTTAAGATCCAATATGTATTATAGAGTGAACACAAAAGAATGATTACTTTTATTTTATAAGTTGACTAGTTTCTCTTAATGTCATTTAACACCATTTTTTTTAATTTTCATGCTACATTAGAAGGTGCTAGATAAGGAAGATCAACTCCTTCAGAGCTTTTGAAAATCTATTACTTCATCTATATTACTCAACAATGTACTCCTCTATTATGGATAAGATCAAAAGTGTCCTGATAAAGAAAATGATTGAAGAGGGAAGTGGCAGCTTGCATGAAAGTTTGGCTTTCCATATATATGAGATCCTTGAAGCTAAGGTAACATCAAATGAACTATTTAGATATGTTATGCATAGTTGGGGATCGTGTTGAGCTGCCGGTGCGAGCTTGCAAAGTGCAGAGTCCGAACATGAGTGGGGAATCGCATTGAGGTGTCGGTGCAAGGTGGGGAGTCCAGACACGAGGCAGGATCGCGCTAGTTGTAGGCATGTTTTCAAGTCAAACCAAGTTGATTTTGGTTTTTTTGGATCAATCCGAATCCAATCAGATTTTATAAATTGGTCGAAAAATGAAACCCGAACTTGACCCGTATGGCAAAAGTGTTGACTCGAACCCGAAATTTTTTTGGTTAAGTTCGGATAGACTTTCAAATCGGATCAAATATTGACACCCCTACTTTTTGATAAGCCTTCATGTGACCAAATGTGTAGCAGCCAAATGAACCACTAACCTTTTTTCCTGACTCACGTTTAAAATTTGTGCATAAAGGAGGAGGGCAGGCGTAAACCATATTGACTTAAGCTAGTCCAATTTGCCTCAATCTAGCTCAATACAAATAGTAAATCTCTATTTGTGTACTCCGAATAAAAAAAACCTTTGTTACAACAATTTCACTCAACTAGATTGCCCTTACAATTATATTTTTACATCACTCCGAATTCATGTCATCTCTTAGTTAATTTTACATGTAATTTTGGTACTAATTTCAACTACGTTTGGGACGACTTTTTTATTACTTTCTTAAAGTAATTTTTAGTTCAACTTTTTTAATTAAAAATTTTTATACTATAAAGCTATTTCAAAAAGCAATAAGAAAACTATATCAAACGAAACCCACGAGTTGCATTGAGAATTGTATATCACAGTAAAACTTGAGCTTAATTAAATAATTTTTTTAACTAATTCATATATATATATATATATATATATATATATATATATTATATATATATATATATATATATATATATATATATATATAATTTATTGAAAAAAAGTCATCATATCCTAACATAAATTTTATAAGAATAAATTTTAAAATTATTAAATTTACTTTAATTAATATTAATGTAATACAAATTCTTTATATTTAATAATAAATTTAAAATAAATCTACTAATTTTGAAGTTAATATCAAAATATCTTTATCCAAATTTCTTTCATTTACTGATTCAAATATAGACTATAAGAAAATAAAGGGCTATTGGGCCAAAACCAGCCAAAACCAAAAACGTACATAAGCCCATAAAACTTGCAACTTTTTTGGTAGTATATGAATGCCCGCAAGGCCGCAAGGGAAAAAGTTGTGATCACAATAGTTTATGTTTATTTTTAAAGAATTTTTCAATTATTTGATACCAACAATCAAATCTTTAAATTATCCCAATGAATCTAATGTACTTGTACATCTAAATATCAACAAAATCAAGCTCAATCCATGTTAACTCAGACTACTCTATCTCAATACAAAAGGAACTCGTCAGTTTATATAAATGAACTCACGTTAAGCAAGTGAATACAATCTAAAAATTAGTCCCAAATATGCAATGGTGACCTATCAGTCTATCCTAATGAATAGAACCTACGAAGTCAACCCTAGCAACTACTAAGGGGTGACTTTATAGAAACCTAGTAATCATCTATTAGGTTACTCGTCTAGTAGAAGCATAATGAACATTTTCATCAAATCAGACATTCTAATTGAGTTATACATCTCATATATACATAAGGTAGGAGAAAGATCTATGAAAGTAGACTTTGCTTTATCTATGTTTAAAATTTTATTTTTAAAATCAAAGGATAGATGGATAGTTGATTTGTTCTTACGGGCGGATCAAATATCCTTTATACTTAATTATGAAAGTAAAGCTATGATTTATTCTCCTAATTGGAATGATAGGAGAATGTGTTTATCATCCTTCGGGATGATTTATACATTCCCTATGCTGCGTCTAATTAGGAAAATAAATTATAGCTTTCTTTTTTTCAAATCGATAGACGGACAATAGTCTACCCTTTGGGGTGGTATAATGTCTAAGTATGTGGATTTAATTGAAAGAAAATATTTAAAATATAAATAAAACAAATCATGTGGGAATAAAAAACCTTTAAAGAAAATTTTCTCACAGGGGTCATCCATATTCGTACTAAATGAAGCATGATTTGTGTTAACTATTCATACTATATGATGTCAGTTCGTACAGATGACCAGCAGAGTATGAAATAAGGTTCGTACAGGATCGTATCAGACGAATAGGTTCAGTTTTGAATTGTTCATATAGTATGATGTCAGTTCGTATAGATGACTAACAGAGTATGAAATAAGGTTCATATAGAATCGTACATAGATTTTTGAACTGTTCGTACAGATGATCCTCGAACATATTGTACGATCTTAAGTCAGAGTGTTTCATTTTTAAGGCTTCGTCAGTTGACTTATAATTTTTAATTTTCTAGACAGTTTTTCTTGTGTTTCATATATAAGAATTCTAAAAACTGGCACTCAATACCTTTGCTATGATTTTCTCTTGAGAGTGGTCATTGAGTGTGAGTATTTGGGAGAGATTGTGAAAGTGAAGTGTGAGAGATCAAGTGAGACAGAGTTTTGAGGGATTCAAAAAGTTGCCCAAAGCAATGATCTCTTTTTCTTCTTCAAATTTCTACTTATCTCCACTAGAGGCTTTTGAGAAAAAAAATCTTCAATATTTTGTCACGATACTCTGTCGTCACCAGGAGGGTGAAAAAGGAAGAAGGTTCTCTGCCGTCACTAGGAGTGTAAGAAAGGACGTCGGTACTCTGCCATCGCCAGGAGGGTGATAAAAGATGAAGGTTCTCTGCCGTCACCAAGAGGGTGAGAAAGGATGTCGGTACTCTATCGCATCGGGTTGGTGAAAAAGAGTTTGTAAGGACTTCTCCACCATGCTGTAGGGATGAAAGGAGAGTCACTTTGATTTAGTGCAATACCTAGAGAAGGAGTCTCCAGGGAGTGGACATAGGTCTAATTTGGACCGAACCACTATAAATTTGATGCTCTTTTATTCACTTTACTTTTTCAATTTTTTTATTTTTCTACGCTTTTAAATTTCATGCTTGAAAATTTTATTATGATAATTAGTTTATTACACAACTGCATATTTCAGGATTATTACTTAAACTTTCTAAAAAATGATTTTTAAAAATACAATAAATTTTTAAAATTATCAATTCATCCCCCCTCTTGGTTAGCCTTGGGACAGTCCAATATGTTCTAATAACCTACTGAAACATTCAACAATTTTCTATGATCAGTATATTATAATAACCTCAAAACTTAATTTCAGTAAAATTATATTAAATCTATTTTGTTAAAACCTCACTTCACCATTCATTCCCCCCCCTCATCTAGCCCTTTAGAGAGGAGAGGAAAAGTGGGGTTTGGGTCGATATTTTTCATTACTCTAGTTACAAAAGTCACTCTAATCATGATAAGTAACATTAACCCTACTTCTATTTTAATAGTTTTAAATTTTGTCTATTTTCTTTATGATGCCCTGTAATCTAATATAGGAATTGGATCACTTACACCTAGCATTAATTCACTCATCCACTAATTAGTAATAACTAAAGCTACTAAAAAATACAAAATATAAAAGCAATAAAAATAAATTTATTTCATTAAAATATGAATATAATAATCCAGTTAACTTTTTAGGCATCTATACATCAAGATAAATAAAAAATGAATTATAAAAATAATACCTCAATTCAAAAACAAAAAATCCTGCTCTTGCACTTGATCTACTATGTTGGGCCTTTCCCTTTCTCTGAAATTATAGAAAGAATATAGAGCACTTAGCTCAATAGACTCATTATTTTACCCACCACATATATCAATATCCAATTCAAATATTAAATAATGCTTGATGAAAAAAATATAGAGATCTATAAGAGTAATGAAAACGTGAATAAAATAAGAATTATTAGGGTTTCACTATATACTTGACTAACAGACTACACTGCCACTTTTGCATAATTTGTTTTTAGAAATAGTACATAACACTTAATGTAAGAAATTTACTTGCACTTTACTTTCACTTTTCATCAAAATTTATACAGAGCTTTAGAACTTTTTAATATTTAATTCTTAATACTTTTTAGCACCTCAAGAGAATTTTTTAGATGCTCCTAGAGTATCCTTACTTAAGTACCTAACACCGTAGGTGAGTCAACCCTGTGTTATAGCGCATGACCAAAATACATTTTTTATCCAAAAATTTGAGAGCTCAATAATGTGGCACTGCCAACCTTGGCGTTGCAGTTCTTGTAGAGCAATTTTTTAACTTGTATTTTTTACTTCTCTAATCCAAACCATAGTTCATTCAATCCCCATTATACATTTTAAAACTTGTAACTGTACATTACATTAAATATGAATAAATTTTTAACTTAATTAACTTTAATTATTTTCAGTTTCAAGACAACGAATATTACATTCTCCCCACCTTACGAAATTTGTCATCTCTCACATTTTCGATTATAACATATTTAGATACAGCTGACTCATCTTACCCTCTTTCTCCCAAGTTGCTTCCTACTCTGTCCTATGCTTCCATTGAACTTTAACGATTAGAATTTATTTATTTATTAATTACTTTACATCAGATAACAAAATACAGCTAGGTTCCTCTCCGTAGGTCAGATTAGGTTGCACTTCTACTTCATCTTTTATGACTCTCTGATCTACATTTGATATCCATTACCTTAATTTATGATACTTGAAATATATTATGGATCTCTGAAATATGATCTGCTAAAATAATCTATAAGTGGATTTTTTAATTCTTTTAATCACCTCAAATGGCCCTATATATCTAGGAAATAATTTGATATCTTTGCCAAATTTGCTTACCCCCTTCATTGAACTGACCTTCAAATATAAAATCATCATCTTGAAATTCTACAAACTTATGCTTGGGATCAAATACTTCCTCTGCTTATTAAGAGCTTCTTATACTCTTTTTATGATCAATCTAATCTTCTCAATAGCAATGTCTACCAATTTAGAACCTATAAAATTTCTACTCTCGCTTCAGAACATGATAATGGTGTCTTACATCTTTTTCTATATAGAGCTTCATATGGGATCACACCTATGCTTTCTTAGAATAATATGTTGTTGTATGCAAACTCAATCAAATAATATATGATCTTCTAAGCTTCAACTAAAATCTAAAAAAAAAATCTCAATAAATCTTCCAAAATCTAAATCACTCTTTCTACTGCCCATCAATCTAAGAGTGAAAAGTCGTCTTGAAATTTTACTTTGTCCCTATAGCTTGTGGAATACTCTTTCAAAGCTTCAAGGTAAATTTAGCATCACAATCATAAATAATAGCCTTAATAATTCTATGTAATATGATGAT
This sequence comes from Dendrobium huoshanense, assembly GCA_016618105.1. NCBI lineage: Eukaryota > Viridiplantae > Streptophyta > Magnoliopsida > Asparagales > Orchidaceae > Dendrobium > Dendrobium huoshanense. Next base: position 4,026,350 of record CM028350.1, read on the forward strand.
TTCTTTCAAATACAATTGAGCTAACTTGTGAATAGAACTAGAAAATCACATTGATAAGAAATGAGCAGACTTTATCAACTGTCAACTATCACCCATACTATATCGTGTCCTTGCTTATACTTGAGAAAACCCATAGAAAAAACCATAGTGATTTTCTCCCACTTTCACTCAAGAATAGGAAACAACAGCAATAGTCCACTGGGACTCTAATGTTTAGCTTTTAATATCTAGCATGCTTCACATTTAGAAATAAATTCCACCACCTCTCACTTAAACCCAAGGCACTCGAACATGCACTTCATATCATGATATATTTTATTATCTACTGAATGAATAGTATATCTAAAATAATGGGCTTCATGTAGCATCACTCTCCTCAGATCTCCACTATCTAGAGCTCACAACCAAATAACATAGAAATTCAAATCTTGCTCATCTACTTGCAACTCATTTATCTTTCCAGACTAAATTTGATCCACCAACCTCACATGTACTTCATTTTCCTTCTGAGCTTCTTTAATCATGTATCGTAATGAGGGTTAAACTATTATATAAGAAATGATTCTAAGCACATCACATGAACATACCACCTTTAACTCTAGCTTAATACTCTCTCAAGTATGTTCTTGCATAGAAGTGATCAAACTGGCTACCACTCCCATTGATTTTCTACTTAATCCATCAATAAACACATTTAAATTACCTAGCTAAAAAAAGGTATCCAAAGCATAATCCTTAATTAGCTCTAACCACCTTTTTACCTCAAATTTAGCTCTTTCTAGGTAAAAATATACTTCAAACTCTCGTGGTCGGTATAAATCTCACATCTGACACTATATAGATAGTGCCGCCAAAATTTTCAAGCAAAAACAACTGCCACAAACTCTAAATCATTAGTTAGGAAATTTTTCTCATTCAACTTCAACTGCCTGGATGTATAAGCCACTACCTTTCTCATTTGCTGCAACACACATCCTAGACCTTTCAAGGAATTATCATTGAATACTTGAAATTCTTCTAAACTTGATGAAATATTCAACATAGGAGCTAACACCAAACACTCCAATAACTTTTGGAAACTCTCTTGACACTCTAGTGCTAATCAAATGACACAAGCTATGCATGTCGTTAGCCAATTCATAACAATAGCAATCATTATATTTATGAATATATAAAGAAACGGTAAGCCATATGCATTAAATATAAATCCGTGATATTATAGAATAGTACGGTACAAAAATAAATAAAAATAGTGCAATATAAAAATAGTGAATCTATAAACCAATAAGCTAGTATGGGTGCTGAGTTGATAAATTAGTCGTCATAGCTGTATTATCCAATACATAAGAAAATCATATAAATAAGTAAAATGCAAATATCTATAAAATTGATAAAGCGGACATAATCATATCTGTGCAGTAAGATCATATAAAAGTACAAACATGATGTTTACTTCTTCCATATTAGTATCAATCAACATCTTATATAACATGCTTAGTAAAAGAATCATGAGCTCAATAATAGTAAATCAATAAATTAGATAAGTAAATAGTTAATCAATAGTAGTAATAATAATAGTAAATCAGTAGTGGTATTAGTAACAATATCAATATTATTAATAACAATATTAACATCATCAATAACAATCTCCATAAAATTGGTGGCAATGATAGTAAAGTAATACAATAATAGTAATTGTAATAAGTAAAATAGTAAAATAGTATAATAACAATAGTGCAGTTATACTCATTCCAATAATCATGCTAAATAAATAAGGAGTTATGGCTTACATGATATTTTTCTAATAATCGATAATAAGTAATCAGTAATCGTTGGCTTAGTAAATAGAGTCCACTCCTTAACTGTCGGCACGTTAATAACTCATTATAATTCTCAATCATTAACTCATGTAAATCTGTATAGAATAACATCAAACTATAATATTTAAAAGAGAGTCTACTGGCCCAGCATCTTGTACATGTCAATCAATCTTCAACCATTGTCAGTAAAATTAGCCTTTATTTGTATCTACGCATATTATTATCATAGTATTATAATAGTAATATCAACCAACTATTAATTTTGTAAATGGTTTAGGATATTTTAATATTTAAAATCTACTTACTTGAACTAACACTGTGGCACTCAACTCCACAGTGTTGTTTTGCCCCTTGAAAATCTTTTAGATTTTTGCAGAATCTTCTCACCTGAGACTTGGCATTGTAGTGCACACCCATTTTCTCAAAATTTTTCCCATTTTTTCCAAGATCTCAATACCTACCAATCCTAACACTGCGGCACCTACAGAGCAAAATTTTCAACTTAGTATTTCGCTTCTTCAACCCAAACTTTGGTTACTTCTGAACCCCATTAGATATTCTAAAACTTATAATTGCCAATCAAATTAAAAATAACAATCATTAATAGACATTTACTTGAACTTCTAACGACGAATATTACAATAGAATACCAACTTTTCATATTTTTAAATTAATTCATTTTATGATTTTGAGGTATTACAATATAGTTGTCTACACCTTATACAACAAAAGTTCTTGCACAAAAGTTATGGAAGAACTAGCATATATACAAATCTATACAACTCATACATAAAAGAACTTGCGTTAGAAACACAAGTGCATACGTGTGTGTGTGTAGAGTAGCCCTGAAAGTGAGTTGATAAGATTAGACACGCTATACTCAACACAGAATATGAAAGAAAATAAATTAGAAGAAGATTGCAGATAATATTATAGAAAATTTTGACACAAATGGACACATGATGTTATTCATTTAATCCATGATTCGTTTTCTTATTACTTGTTAAAACAATTTTTTTGTAAAAAAATTTAATTTTTTACTATAAAACTGCTTTAAGAAACAATAAAAAAGCTGTCACAAATGAAGCGCAAGTTACATTTATGCTTTGTATATTTAGTTTTTTTTTTAATACTTGTTACATCGAATTCAAAATATCCATCAACATGAAATTAATTTATTAAAAAATTTCATAGAATTTTTTGAAAAATAATATTAAAAAATGATTCATATATATTTTTAGTTTTATTTTTAAATTACATACTTCACAAACAACACCCTAAATATTTCTATATTTAGTTTAAGGTGCCGTTTAGAACCGCTTTCTTACTGCTTCTTAAAACTACTTTTTAGTATAAATTTTTAATTTTATGTATTTAAAAACTGCTTTAAGAAATAGCAAGAAAGTCGTCCCAAACAAAGCCTAAGTCCTCCCTGAAACACAATTGTCGAAAAATGGAAAACTATAAAATTAATAATTGACATATATCAATTTATTATTGGCTCTACACAAAAATAAAAAGGAATTAATCAAACCTAATAATTTGAAAAAAAAAAACTATAAGTATATATCTTTTATGCTGAAAAATATATTTTATTAGACCCTAGAAATTAGGGTTTCTTTGTTTTATTAGACCCTAGATTATTCTGTGTGGACACCGGACAGGAGAACCGTCCGGTTTACGCTCAGAAACCGAGCGGTATCGAGTTCCGCTCAGTATAAGCCCGATATCAGATGTGGCGCATTTTTATTGGGTTCTAGATTCCGAACAGAATAATTTTTCCCAAAAGCTGCCCAAACAAAACCTTTTGAAGCTTATATCTATGCCTCTTACTGTTCCATAAGAACGTTATGTTGGAACCTGCAAGCTTTATTTCTTCTTGCCTTTCTAAGAGTAGTTGGACTCCTACAGCCAGTAATGTCCAGCCCTTCTGTAAGACAAAATATCTTTTCCAAAATCACCAATTAATTTATAATGGGATAACATTTGAAAATTTAAACATAAAATAAAGAAAATATTAGAAAAGCATATCTAAAGGCCCAAACCATAGTTGATCCCACCCAAATCTACTTACTATTCATTTCAAACTGTTTTCTATTATTTTTTAAAGTAATTTTTTGGTACAAATTTTTAAGTAAAAACTATTTTAAAAAAGCAATAAAATCATCCAAAATGAAGCTTTAGGTTTCGTTTGGTACAATTTTCTTGCTGCTTTTAAAGCAATTTTTAATATAAATTTTATTTTTTCTACTAAAAAACTGCTTTAATAAGCTGTAAGAAAGCCGTCCCAAATGAAACCTTAGACTCAAACTTTTAGAACCCAAATCCTCCATGAAATTTAATCGGATCAACTTGAACTTTTTTTTTGTCTCGTCATATATTTTTTTAGATCAACACAACCCAATAAATTAAAAATATCAGTAGAATTTCAATTTTTAAAGTCAACAAAACCCAACAGAAAATTAAATCAAGTCAACCTTTAGGAACCCGAACCCCACTTAAAAGTTGATCGAGTCAACCCGAACCTAAATATTTTGAGATGTCTTCATGTAGATATCATAAGTCTAAGCCATTTATTGACACATCTAAATATTTAACAAAATTTCCTAGAATTTACAAAGCTATTCCTCAAGTCTATGGCGTCGCAATAAAAAGCTGCTTTAAAAAACAGTAAAACAAATCGTCCCAAAAGAAGCCTAATATTTCATTTGGAAGAGCTCCCTTAATGAGTTCAATAATTTTTTGTGCTAAAAAACTGCTTCAGAAAGCAGAAAAAAAAAAATTGCATACTTAAAAGCTCCCATAAATAAGCACTAAATAAATAAATAAACCTTGCGACAATTTCAAATCTTAAATCTGCTGACCAGTCAATCTACCAAAACAAACGGTCAAAAAAAGAAAAAGGATTCTTCAACATTAAATAGGAATTATAAGCTCAATTTAATAAATATACCCCACTATATCTTCAATGCCTTGTACATGAAACATAATAAATGTTCTAATACTACTAATTGGCTGAACAATCAGCCTAACTCAGAAGGATTTCAAAGCATTTATTACAGAAGAAAACTCTACTGATAGTTGCTAATAATAATAATAATACAAAAAGGGTTCTTTAGCCATGAAATGAATAGCTGTACTTACAATAATTAAAGCAGGCAACATTTTCAAAGTGGGATGTTAGGCCTTCCATGTGCAGTGCAGGGAACAACATCATTCATTACATGAATAATAATAATAATAATACCCAAATAAATAGAGATTTTTGAATAAATGGCATGAAGCATTAAATTCTTTTTAATAATTTCTATTTATAGTATGCATTTATCATCAAAATCCTTCAACATTAATTCCTTAAATCATTCATCAAATAATCTGCAACAACAACATCATTATCAAGCCTTTATTCCACTAGAGATTATTATCTGTGGAATCCAAACACGTAGAATCGTTCGGTTTTGTGACTGTGAACAGTAAAAACACAGTTACTCTGAACAATAAAAGCACGGTTACTGTGCACCACTGTGCTTTTACTGTTCACAATCACAAAACCGAATGGTTCTCTCTGTCCGGACTCTGCACGTAATAATCTCTCTTATTCCATTACATAGGTTTGCAATATGAATCATTTTTCTCCATTGTATATTGTTAAGAATCAAATTCTCATTAAATCTAATAAAAAATCATTTCAAATACTTCGGAAATAATAATTAAATTATTTTTCTATGATTTAATTATTTCTCAATATTTTTTTAATATAGGTGACACATTAGGACCCACACAAAAGCTATAGATATGGCAACAATATAAATATGGCTGAATTATAGTAATATAACAGTTCTATGATATAAAACAACTGAAAAGCAGGAAACGTAGAGACCAAGAATGCCCTATGGGCCAGAGGGGATGACAAAGCTATAATCAATTTCTTACAGACTAAATTGGAAGAATAGGGGGTGGGAGTGGTTGGATCTTGATAGTGACTTTCATGAGAAAATTTGCAGCAGAAAAAATTATTTAACTAGCAGTCTAGAGAAACATGCTTTGAATGCTTTAATTTTAAAGAAAAAGTTAACCAATGCAATAGTTTGATTAAAGAAATAAGGACAAATCGGTGTTTGAAGAAAAAAATTTCCAGTTGAAAATTCCAACAGAATCAAGCAATAGTAAAAAGAATAGTATAGCACATTAACTTTGCATGTCTTATTTGGCATTTGGGCTGCCAAAAATGCTTCTCATTGGATTGCAGTCCGCTCGACAATTAGCTTCAGTTTGGCAAATTTCTATAAGCAAGTATGTTTAAGACTTCATTTGGGAAAGCTTTAATGGCTGTTTTTTCTCTGCTTTCAAAAGATTTATATACTAAAAAGCAGCTTTACAAAGCAATAAAAAGCTGTCCCAAAGGATGCCTTAAGAGTCAAGCACGAACAAGCCCTTGTCATTATTATGTGTAAATATGCATATAAATATGCCGTGTGCGTGTGTGTGTGTATATATATATATATATATATATATATATATATATATATATATATATATATATATATATATGTTTATGTTGATAAACAACTCGATAAGTTAACGTGACAAACAATAACAAGCAATAAGTTTTTACCCCACCATATGGGATAGGCTATATGAATCCTTTTTCTTCATTGTGTCCTATTAAGAGTCAAATTCTCATTTAAAACTAATAAAAAAACTATTTAAACAAATATTATAAAAAAAAATTAGCTTGCTTGCTTAACAAAATCGAGCAGAACAACACTTGAGCTCACTTAAACATGGCTCATTTACATGCCTGCTTGGCATCATTCCATTTGAGGAAAAAAAAACCCTTGTATGATTCAAAAAGCACACATTTGGATTTATGTACATCTTACTGAGAAGGGGAGAATTGTTAGTATTTCATCCCTTCTTCTAACCTTCAAACTCACAGCGATCAGCAAGATGTTTGCCAAAGAGATCACTAACGCGCTGAAAATATTGAGAAAACAAAATAAGCTAAAATATACACAATTAGATGACGGATGGATTACTTGTATTGTTCTTCATTCACTTCAGACCTCTGTGTTGCAAAACTTTCCATTCATTCGGTTTTCCACAGCTTTGATAGCAGCTACTCTAGCTGTGGTGGCCGCTTTATTGGCAGCATTAACTGCTTTGTTTACTTGCTCTTCAACCCGAGGTAGGAGAATCGATTTCTCAGAAGCTTTTCTGGCAGACTGTTAGAAATTGAAAAATATAGAGAATTAATTTGCAAACAGATGTAATAAGAGGTTGTTTGGTTGTATGTTTTTAGTATTCATGCATTTTGAGAATAAATAGTAAATAAAAATGAGTTTTTTTGTGTTTTATTGGTCTTAAAATAGATCTTCTTTTCTCTGGGTGCAATCAACAATTTGAATATATAAACGTAAACTAGGCCACAGTGAGAGAGAAAGAAGGCAACAAGGGTGAGGGGAAGGGGGGACATCAGACGGGATTGTGGCCGGAATGAGAATTCTTCGGGCTGAATCGTCGTCACGAACACCAGCAATAAGAGAGATGAAAAATCATGGTGCCGTGCTTCAGACGGTTGAGGGGAGTGCTCGTGTAGTAAATGGTGTATTTGAAATTGGTCTGATTAGAGTGAATTTGCAATTCTCAAAAATGAATTGTTTGAAAAAATCTAAGTTCCATTAAAAAAATACTTTGCATTTATACGTGAAAAGTTTGGAGTAGCTCCAATGGAAGATAAGATTAGACAGAGCCTCCTTATATGATTTGGTCACATTAAACGGAGGCCTTCTGATGACCCGGTTAGAAAAGTTGAGGTATTAGATTTGACTTATATTAATAAAGGTAGAGGTAGACCTAAAAAGACTTGGTTAGAAAATATTAGAAATGATCTTTCTTTATTAGATTTAAATGAGAATTTGACTTTTGACATGATGCAATGGCAAAAAAGGATTCATGTAGCCGACCCCATGTAGTGGGACAAAGGCTTGATGTTGTTGTTGTATAAATTCATACTAAACATCTTAAAAACTTAAAACTCAGAAATTCCTTTTACCTTACCCTCCTAATGACAATTGGGTATATTCATATACCTGCATAGCCCGTTGAACGTTGGGATCTCCAAGAGGGAGAGGGTTCTTCAGAGTTCCACAGTCCCATTCTCCAGATTTTGCTTCACCTCTTCTAAAGGTATATGACCCAAAACCTTGCCGCCTTCCTTCATGCCATGACCCCTCATAACAATGGCCGTTAGCAAAGTGATATACTCCAAAACCATGGATCTTGTCACCAAAGTACTCGCCCGCATATTTATCGCCATTTCTGATAATCAAAATGTATTTTTCATGAACAATATGAATCGAAAAGATCATTCACAGTAAGTTTTTATAAGATACAGGGTTTTAGAATTGTGAGAAGGCTACAACTGTCTATTAAAAAAAAAAACCTTGTCACCTATTAATCCAAATTCTCAGTATTTGCTTGTCAGTTTCTTTGTGTACACACATCTAAGTTCTCTTATTGACTAATTAATATAAATTTACTGAGATTTGGTAAAAGAGAAGAACTATAAACAAAGCAAAACCAACATGTAATCAAAAGCTTAACAGCAAGAGGAAAATTTCTGATCTCAAAGTCATTCAATTTGTTTGGAGATGAGTGTAAATGTGAGGAATCAATCCAAAATTTAAATTGCACTAATCTCAAAGTATACACAATAGATTGTAAACCCATCTTCACGAAAATTTAGTTAGCATACCTAGACCCAATTTGTTTGGGAAAGAAAAATACACCAAGATATCCTGATAAAATTTTGGTTATGATGGGCTTTATAATAATTATATTTGCTTTAAGATTAGTGACATACATAAAGAATTTATATTGCATAAATTTCAAAGTAAATACTTTGATTTTTAGGCTAAAAATCTGTATCAGGATATTCAAAGGTTTTTTTCTCCATTTTTGTTTCCCACAAAGGAGATCCATACACATCTCTTCCAGTCAACTAAGTGCAAAAGAAAACAGAGCCAACCATACTTCAAAGATCATTAAATTTAATATCAAATTACCACCTAATACCAACCTTCTTAAATGCTTCAATTCCGAGAATCCAATCAAATAGTAAAGAAGATCTCAATCAAATACTCCACTAACAAAAATCAAATATTCAATCAACAGAATAGAAGCTTAAATTTAGCCCAAAACAGACAGATTCAAACAAAGATCAAAACTTTATAAGACCAAGATAAAAAATTGATCATCATACCTGAAATGGTAAAACCCTAATCCATGCTTCACCCCGAACTTGAACTCCCCAACATAGCAGCTTCCATCAGAGCAGCTCTGTACCCCACGCCCATGGCTCTGCCCGCCGACCCACTCGCCTGCAAAGCTATCTCCGTTATAAAACCTATAAACCCCAAATCCATGGCGGAGGCCATGGTGATACTGGCCTCGATACCGGCTCCCTCTAGCCCACCGTTCGATTCCATAACCATCATACTTTCCATCGACCCAATCGCCCTCGTATCTCCCCTGCCCGAAGAAATTGTAAACCCCGCTTCCACTGCACTTCCCTTTGTGGAATTCGCCTTCGTAGAAATCCCCGTTACTGTAAAATTCAACCCCTTCTCTCACGGTTTTTTCCCCTATTTTAGGTCGCGGATTCTCCACGTCGCCTTCGTCATCGCCGATGAACCACCGCACCGAATCGCTCCGGCTACGGCGGCGCCGGGAGAGAGAAAAGCGAGTTCTTTTCAGTATCAGGGAGGCGGCAGCGACTGCAGCGGAGGCAAGGGAGAGATTCCAGAGGGAGGGAGACTGGTCGCGGAGATAGAAGAAAGAGAGGGTGATGAGGAAGATGGTTAGGAGAAAGGAGAAGAAGGCGAGACGGTGGCCGGAATTTCCTCCTGTGGAAACCGCGGCGACGGAGGCCGATGGAGGCGGAGAATGGGGTTTGATCTCTTCTGGATCGGATCCCGCAGAATCAAGGGCGGCGAGGCTGTGGACAGAGGAGCGAAGGGTTGGGGAACGGAGAAGGGAGGAAGGCGCGCGCGTTAGCTTCGAGGTATGACCTTCCATTCCCCTTCTCCTTCCTCCTCTTTCCTCTCTGCGCTCTCTAATCGCAGCGACAGCTCCCAGACAGGCCTAGTGGAGAAAGGATCTGTACAGAGAAAGAGAGAGAAAGTTCTCGCCTTTCAGGGAATGAGATAGAAAATCTGGGGAACGAACAACAGCCCCGTAGAGAGAGAAAACGAGAGATAGGAGTAAGATTTCCAACGGGCGACATTTTATTTTTGAGAAAGGGAAGGCGAAGATTAGATCTGGATCGTCTGATTTGAATCGAACGGTTGGAAGCAGCCTGCAATTACATAGTAGGCGTCGCCAGTGGATCGGACGGTTGAAAAATAAGAGGGTATTGATAAGGTTCGTCGGATTGCCAGGGTATATATATCAGTTCATTGTCACGTGCGACGTGCGTGCGTGGGATAGGCAACCGTTGGTCACCTTGGCTTGCACCCAACATCTCTAGATAAAATTTTGACCAATTTGACCCCCTGATTTTATATTATTTCATGTTGGCGCATTTAAGCAGATCTGAACCAATTAAAATCAAATCCAAATTTTAAAGAGTGAAATAAGTTGGTATTAATTTTCTCTTCCTTAAAAAGAAAATCATTATTTTTACTAAATTTTAATTTATTATTATGATATTTAATAGAAAGATTTAGGGGTTGTTTTCGGAATTTTTTTTGTGTAAAGTAAACTAAATGCATGAATTTTAATTTTTTTTGAGTGTTTGATTTAAAAGCAAAACTAAACTAAAGTGAAATCACGGTATTTTAAAACCTGCTCGTTGGCTTATTTTCTGCGTAAAAGGACATATCGTAGAATCGAGCGAGAACGAATTGCACATGATGCACAAGAAAGAAAAGTGGAGAGAGAGGTCCATGCATCCTTCTTCTTCAACGACTGTACCAGTGAACGTGTTGTTGATGCTCGAGAATCACGAGCATCGTGGCTTACCTCGCATATTGCGATGATGGAATGTTTCTTTTCTTAGCTCGTGACTGGCACAGCTCAAATTTGCGATTAGCCATGCCTCACGACCATCATGACTCAAATTCTATTAGGTTCAAATTCGCGACCATCACGACCTGCCCCCTTGTTAGCCTTCAGAGGAAGAAAACGAATAAGAAGACGATGAAACAGAGGCAGAGGTGTTGATCAAGGCTTCGTTTACTTTACATATGACCAAAAAACCTCAAAATTATTTTACTTTACACTGCATTGTTTTTTAAACAAACCAAACAGATCTTAAATTATTTATTATATTTGACATTATTAAAATTAATGGCACATAATATTTCAAAATTGTAATTTTAGAGTATCGATTACCTTTGAATCGGTTGAAATTAAATATATGAATTTGATGATCATATGTTATAAGTATTGGTGTAAGTTATAATAGACCTTGAAAAGGACTTCTATATGAAATCGAAATATTACACATTTTTATTTATTTGATGAATAAGAAATTATAACAAAAATTAATGAAACATATTTGCTATATAATTTTATGTTATAAATGACAATCAATAATGTGATGTTGAATTTGAAGACTACACAAAATATTAAATTCACAATAAAATCATATAAAGTTAATATCATTTTTACTTTGACCCTTAAAGTTATATGATTTAAATTATATATATATATATATAGAGAGAGAGAGAGATAGAGAGAGAGAGAGAGAGAGAGAGAGAGAGAGAGAGAGAGAGAGAGAGAAGCAATGAAACCGAGAGAGAAAAGAATTTAAGAGAGACAAGCTTTGATAATTTTGTAAAATGAGCTTGAGTACAAGAAATTGCATCTTATAGAAGAATTGCGAAAGCTGAGTTTACTCTTCAATCCTCTACTTTTAGATTTGGGTTAAGACTTTAGTTTTACGAAATTGACTGAATAAATGTATGTACATAAAATAAGAGAAAAAAATATTAAAGTTGCTGAAACTTCTTTAGAAAACTCAATTCATTAGTATGAATTTTGAGGTAATATTTGAATTAAAAACTTTTAGAATTAAATTAAGAACATCTTAGCCTCAATTTTAACAAATGCAAAATTAAATAGATGTATTGATCCGACGAACTTATGGACATCAAACTTCATAACCCATTATTTGACACGACATGAAAATCCGACCCGAACCCGACCCTAAATTTTCGGGTTAGACCCGACCCATTTCCAAAATGGGTCGGGTTTGGGTTCGCAGATTCGACCAGTTTGAAAAACGGGTCGGGATTGGGTTGACCCAGCGGGTTGTCGGGTCAACCCGAAAACCCGTTTAAAATGACTGCTTGGGCCCATCTACCCGCCCTGCCTGGCTGCCCGCGGACTTGTCCGCCCCCTGCCCGCAACAGCTGCAAGCTCGAGGCTGCCCGCACGGCTAACCGCACCCACGCGCGCATCCTTGTGGTTGCCCACGCGCTGGCACTGCTGCCCGTTATCGCTGCACGCGCGCCCTGGGCTGCCCGCAACCCCCCGCGCGCGAGCTGTGACTGTGCCCGGGCACCCGACCCGCGCTACAGCGCCCGTCGCTCTCTCACGTCCGAGCACCCGCCCCGCACTGCAGTGCCCGCCTCTAGCTCGTGTCCACGCACGACGCACCCACCCCGCACTACCGCAACCCGCCCAGCGCGTCTGTTCCCGTGACGGGTTGGATCAACCCAGCAACTCGCCGGGTCAGGTCCGGGTTAGGATTTCTAACACGTTTACCTACCTGGGTCAGGTTAGGGTCGACCCGTTTGAACCCGGGTCAGTTCCGAGTTCAACCCGACCCGTGACCTGAAATTGACACCCCTAATTACAAGTGATATAATCTGACCCCAACTTAGCTCAAATTAAGTTACTAAAATATACTTGGAGCATAAGATCATTAATTAAAGGGCCAAATGGTCTCTAGCTTTAAAGCTACTCAACAAAACAATTTCAACGAGCATAAAATCATTTGATTCTAACTTCATTAAGGCACTCAATGCTTGATAGATAATATTTTTGATGGAGTATTTTGAATTCTGTCCAAATTTGCTAAAATATCCCTTTCAAAAATCATATAATAAGATATCATTTTTTATATAAAAGGGGGTTCAAGAGCTAAAGGAACTCTACAACATTTTTTGGTGATCATCATTCTTAAGCACCATCAGCAATCACTGCCACAATTTTCAAACTTATATCATCTAACTATTATTGCTTCACTGTTAATCACATCTAACCTTTTGCAAGGCTTTAATTTTGTAATAGCTCTAATTTTGAATAATATAAATTTTCATTTTTTTTAGAAAACCGGATGGAATGCTATGGCGTTCTACTTTCAGTCACAATGGCACTGAGAAGTGATAGAGAGTGGTGCCTCGACGTCATAGCTCTATGTTCTATAGTAACTCTTGAATCATATGCAGCGTAGCAGCACTAGGGCACTTGGGCTTCGTTATAAGACCTTTAGATTAAGAGTTTTATTCAAACCGATCTGACCCGACTGGACTTCAGGTAACTTGTTAAATTTCTGCATTTATACTCTTTTGCTCATGTATGAGAGTGTTACGTGTGTATGTGAAAGTGCATGTGTTCTATAGTTAGATTTCAGATGTTTAAATGCATATGAAATTAAAAATTTTTATTGGAGCACCCCAGCATTATGTTTTCGGATCTCCGGCACACTATGTGGGAGGCGGCGGTGTAAATTCTATTGGGAGCATTGTGTGGTGCCGTAGCACTAGAGCAAATTTTAATATTAAAATTATCCAAATCCACTATTCACAACTCTTTTGAATTTTTTGGCACTAGTTGGCAGAGAGAGAAGGAAAGAAATTTCTAGTGAGAGATACTCCAATTTGAGCTATTTCAGGACATTTTTAGCCATCATTCTAGTTCAAAAAGTCATCTAGATTGAGATAGGTTATATTTTGCTTATCTCGGATTTCAGTAATTCAATATTTTTTATAACTTTTTATCAAATTTGATTGTGCAAAAATACAATTTTATTATATTTTGGTAACTTTTATTCGTGTATCTTTTGATATGTTATTAGTACGACTGTTTTGATCATTTTTAGTATTTATTTGATATTTTTTACCGAGTAATTTTGAAAAACAACGATTTCTATTGATTCAAAATTTTATTTTGATATCAAAAAATAATGTTTTAGTTCAATTAAGACTTTGGAATATTGTTATACACATTCTCTAATAAATTAGAAACTTTCTGAAAATAAGAATTTATGCTTAATAGTTCATGTTGCTTACCATTATATAAACTCTGGTGAAATTCTAAAATATGATCAATTATGCTTAAAATTCTGTAATGAACTAAAATGTGTGCTTTACCGTGCTAAATTGGGTGAAATAAGGATATTAAGAAGGTTCGGTATGAAAAAGGGTGAAGTTCAAGAAGATCTGCTCATGTGCCGATAAGATATATTTTGGTGGCTAAAAGTCATATTCTTGTGCTATATGCAGATATGAGAACTATTAGGTTCTATGTATACTATGTTATGTATTCAAATTCTAGTGCTAATGGCACATTATAAATCATGTTAGGTGCTATTTGTACTATGTTATATATTCAGATACTATTAGATGTTATTTGCACTATGTTATGTATTTATATATCAATGTGAAGGAGGACTGGGAGATATAAGAAGGGATTTTGTCATTTGTTTGTGTATACTGTAAATTTGAGCCTGAGGGCTACTATGATATTTGCTATAATACATTTACTTATATTTTAGTTAATTTTCATATAGTTTTAGTTTAAGTATTTGATTTCATTTCAACTTTATGTATAATATTTTTCATATATATTATACCAAGGGATTAGTCCAATACCTTTTAGTTTTCTCAATTTGGAGTTTTTGGATTTAGATTTATCTACAATGATGAATAATAATATTTTATTGAACTATGGTTTATCAAATTTTTGAAGTTTATGGAGTTTTCTATTTAATTGAATTATTTTTAAGATTATTTGATTACATAATTAAAGGAAATCTTTTTTATTTTTGTACCAAACTAATTCTAAATCACTTGAAATATTTCCCAAATGTCTTAAATGACTAATAGAGATGATTCAAAGTATTTAAAATTTATTTTTTATTTTTTTTAATTTTAAATATTTAATTTAATTAATTATTAAAATTTTACTTATTATTAAATTTTTACCAATCAGAAAGGCTGGTCATGGAGCTTTTATTTTTCTTAGATAGGGTGTTCAATTATATATGAACATTTTAAGCCCATGTTTCCTTTTTTTTATTTAATTTGAATTTCTTGTAATTTTTTGAAGTTTTAGCTCCCACAAAAGGGCTTATTCTTATTTTTCTTTATTTTATGGTCAAATGAAGTCAAATCAAGGTGAAATTGAAACCTGGAGTTTGTAATAGCACTAAGTTAACTAGTTTTGAGTTTTACCCCTATGGATTATGTATAGAATCTTCTAAATTTTTTAGACAAATCTTTTAATTATTTTTCGTAGGTGTCACTAGTGTTCCAATGAGTTTGAAAAGATTGATCTAGCTAATCCTTACATAAGCACACCTCAAAAAAAATGAAAGGAAAATCCTTCCTTTTTATAAGGCAATTATGGATTTTCAAAGTTATGAGTCTTAAATGGGCCAATTTCTTGAAAATTCATTTCATAGTAATCCTGAGCATACCATGACCTACCAAAATTACCCTGGGGGGTATAAAATACTCAAAATATTTTCACCAAAATTTGAGTCCAGTTTGACCGCTAGATATTGAAGAAAATTTTAAAAAGTGAATTTCAAACAAATACAAATATCTCAAACTTCACTGATCAATAATTTGTCAAAATTAATTTTAGACAATACTAAGTCTCAAGATTTTTCCTGTGAGAACAAAAAAAATCAATATTTTTGTGTACAAATATATTTTCTATAAATTTTGGTTGATTTTTAAAATTAATTTTAAATTAAAAACGGCGGCGGCCGTCATGAAAGCGATGCATGGCGTGCGCGTGACTTAATATCATAGCAGGACACATGGCGTCCTGGTGGTGCTTTGAGTATGGAATACATTATGCACTATCACATGCCACTCAAACACATCAGCACGTGATCCGGGCAGTCCGATTCATGCAGGTCGGACGGATGGCTAGGATTATAGCACCATAACAGCAAATCCCATATCATGCATGGGATCTGATCAGATCAATCAATTTATCTGATATGATATGCATCATCCGATCGTAATAAACGAGTGATCAGAAGGTCCTTCTCACGCTAGAAACTCAAGTTCAAAATGAACTAGAACTTCACATGGCCATAACCTTTAATCCAAGTATCAAAATTTTAAACATAGGATCTACATGGGTAGATATTTCAATGTTTGGAGTTTGGAGTCTCCATGCATTGATATATTTGAGTATTTTTAATTTGGTTCTAAAACTTCAAATGACTATAACTCACTAACCACTGAATGGATTTGCATGTTCTCAGTTTTTTTTTTCTTCTTGAGATATTCTCTTCAACTTTGTAGAAAACCCCAAGAGTTGGTTCATAACTTAACTGAAAGTTAGCATCAATAATTTGTCAAAATTAATTCTCTCTACCCCCCCCCCCCACACACACACACACTACAGTCCCACCCCAGAGTTTTCTCTCTTTAGAACAAAAAAAATCAAGGCTATTTTTGTGGGCTACAAATGGGATAAGGGATTTTGGCATTGACTTTGGGTTTGGAGTTTTAGATTTAGTTTTGATTTATGATAGTCAACCTCTTATAAAAAAATGACATCAGCAATGGATAGATGAATAGTATATCAATAGTTTTTCATATGTCATCAACTTGAGTTGTGGCGTAGCGCGATGACTTGATTGCAGGACACATGGCGGCATGGTGGTTCTTGAGATGGAATAGTTCATATTTATGCACTATCACATGCCTACTCAAACACATCAATACGTGATCCGGGCAGTCCGATTCATGCAGGTCGGACGGAACTTGGCTAGGAGTTCTTTTTATCTAAGACAATAAATTGAGTTAACTTGAATTGAACCAGGCTATCTTGGTTTGAAATATGTCAATTTGGTTTGTGCCCTATTTTGTCAATATTTGCCTATAAAATTTTAATATTTAAGTGATAAAAAGGTCCTTCTCATGCTAGAAACTCAAGTTCAACATATGAACTAGAACTTCACATGGCCATAACCTATTTGTTAAGTCCATGGAGGATATATTTTGCTAAATTTTAAGGTGTTAATCTCATGAGCGAGTTAATTTATATGTGGCTTAACAGTGGTTGCAGATGATAATTTTATGTGTGGTGTGTATAATAATTTCTAAGTATTTTTCTTAAGATAATTTATTATGAGAAATCATGATACTTATGATAATGTTCGATAAGCTAACATGAAGCATTTGTTACTTAAAGAAGAGCTCAAGAAGTATAATTCAAGAAAACTCAAGTACAAGTTTGTCATATGAAAATAAATTAGCTTTGTATGAGTCTTTATATCACTACATAAACAAAGATATCTTATAACATAACTAATAAGACTATAAAAATTAAAACTTTTTATTTAATAATTTAAAAATACTTATATTTAAGTTCCCTTTAAAATTCATTAATTGGTCAATTAATAATAAAAACATTATATCGTATCCATAGTTATGAGAATTTCCATTTCTTTGATCCATTAAGATAATTAATACTTTTCCTCTCTCTTGGCAACACCTTAGCTTTCAACCCCTATACCTCGATCTCTAGTCAATCATAATTACACAACCCTACTAAAATAGATAGTAGAAATAAGACTATCTCACAATAGAGATCATCACTATGAGTTTCAATGACATATGATGTGATAACACTACCTGACTATTTCTAATAATAATACACCACACCATTCAAGGCCCAATGAAGTCTTGATGTGTTTCACATTGAGTTGGCATAATAAACTTTGTGCATTTTGCAATCATATGAGATTTCTTTTTTTTTTTTTTTTTTTTGGGGGGGGGGGGGGGGGGGGGGGGGAGAGGATTTGTGGGCTTGTCCCTATTATTTTTCTATATAAAGAAACTTACAAGTAAAAAAGAAGAGGTTACATGTATGAAAGGAGTAACAAACTCCAACAAAAAGAAACTAGCTCAAAATGAGCCAAAAAGAAGTCTTCTAAGAAAAAAAAATAGAAGACACCAAAAGACTAAAGAAGCTAAAGCTTTGCATTCATATTGAAGAAAACGAGAGAAAAATGTAGAGAACAATATAAATAGCAATGGTTCCATGACTCATAAAAAGTTAGAAAATCAATCAAATTTTCAACAACTCTCCCACGATATCCCCTTATTTCCCGAAGACCATCCAAGGGGACTAACTATAGTAGGCGAACATCATCATCGTCCTAGAATTGCAAAAAATTCCTACAAGTCATAACAATAAAACATGATAATTCATCAAAGCATAAGGCATCATGCATTAAAATGTGATACCAACATCTAGAATTTGTAAAATATAAATTATACCATAACATAACTAATAAGACTATAAAATTAAAACTTTTTATTTAATAATTTAAAAATACTTATATTTAAGTTCCCATTAAAATTCATTAATTGGTTAATTAATAATAAAAACATTATATCGTATCCATAGTTATGAGAATTTCCATTTCTTTGATCCATTAAGATAATTAATACTTTTCCTCTCTCTTGGCAACACCTTAGCTTTCAACCCCTATCCCTCGATCTCTAGTCAATCATAATTACCCAACCCTACTAAAATAGATAGCAGTAATAAGACTATCTCACAACATAGATCATCATTATGAGTTTCAATGACATATGATGTGATAACACTACCTGACTATTTCTAATAATAATACACCACACCATTCAAGGCCCAATGAAGTCTTGATGTGTTTCACATTGAGTTGGAATAATAAACTTTGTACATTTTGCAATCATATGAGATTTCTTTTTTTTTTTTTTTGGGGGGGGGGGGGGGGGGGGGGGATTTGTGGGCTTGTCCCTATTATTTTTCTATATAAAGAAACTTACAAGTAAAAAAGAAGAGGTTACATGTATGAAAGGAGTAACAAACTCCAACAAAAAGAAACTAGCTCAAAATGAGCCAAAAAGAAGTCTTCTAAGAAAAAAAAATAGAAGACACCAAAAGACTAAAGAAGCTAAAGCTTTGCATTCATATTGAAGAAAACGAGAGAAAAATGTAGAGAACAATATAAATAGCAATGGTTCCATGACTCATAAATTAGAAAATCAATCACAATTTTCAACAACTCTCCCACGATATCCCCTTATTTCCCGAAGGCCATCCAAGGGGACTAACTATAGTAGGGGAACATCATCATCGTCCTAGAATTGAAAAAAATTCCTACAAGTCATAACAATAAAACATGATAATTCATCAAAGCATAAGGCATCATGCATTAAAATGAGATACCAACATCTAGAATTTGTAAAATATAAATTATATCATAACATAACTAATAAGACTATAAAATTAAAACTTTTTATTTAATAATTTAAAAATACTTATATTTAAGTTCCCATTAAAATTCATTAATTGGTTAATTAATAATAAAAACATTATATCGTATCCATAGTTATGAGAATTTCCATTTCTTTGATCCATTAAGATAATTAATACTTTTTCCTCTCTCTTGGCAACACCTTAGCTTTCACCCCTATCCCTCGATCTCTAGTCAATCATAATTACCCAACCCTACTAAAATAGATAGCAGTAATAAGACTATCTCACAACATAGATCATCATTATGAGTTTCAATGACATATGATGTGATAACACTACCTGACTATTTCTAATAATAATACACCACATCATTCAAGGCCCAATGAAGTCTTGATGTGTTTCACATTGAGTTGGAATAATAAACTTTGTACATTTTGCAATCATATGAGATTTCATTATTATGAAACTAAAGTAAAAAAAAAGAAGAGTTACAATGAAAGGAGTAACAAACTCCAACAAAAAGAAACTAGCTCAGAGCCAAAAAGAAGTCTTCTAAGAAAAAAATAAAAGACACCAAAGACTCTAAAAGCTTTGCAATATTGAATAAAACGAGAGAAAAATGTAGAGAACAATATAAATAGCAATGGTTCATGACTCATAAAAAGTTAGAAAATCAATCACATTTTCAACAACTCTCCCACGATATCCCCTTATTTCCCAAAGGCCATCCAGGGACTAACTACATTCATCAAGAATTGCAAAGCCATAACAATAAAATGATAATTCAGGCATCAAGCATTAAAATGAGTCAACCAATCCCCCCCCCCCCCCCCCCCCCCCCCCCCCCCCCCCCCCCCCCCCCCCCAAAAAAAAAAAAAAACAATTCCATAGAAGAAATGCTAAAAAATCATTAGATAAGAAGGCAACAAAAAACTAAGATGTCATCCAACAAGCATCCACATTACTACATTCTAGTAGTAAAAAAAAGAGACTTCAACTATCAAAATTTGTGAAATTCCCAACAGGCCATTGAAGAATTTCTCGACATTCATCAAATAAGAAGGCAACCGACCAAAAAATGAGATGGCATCTAACCAGCTTCTACTTACAACAATTCCAGTAGTTTTGCACCATTTTTCCACTTGGATACATTAAGAAATTCTACTTTTTAAATTTTATGACAGATAGAAGAAGATTTAGCATAAGCTTAACCAAACTTTCTATAATTCCTCTCTCTCCATAAATAATAGAAAGATCAGCAAATAATGAGAAGATAAAGGTATATGAATTTAGAAACAAAAAAAAAACCCATGGAATTTATATGCTCAAAAACTTGGAGCACATTAGGTCTAAATAGAAAATCCCATGCACCAAATTAGTAAGAATAGTAAAAGAATATTTGCATTTTAAGAATAGATGTGAGGTGCTTTCCAGAGAAGTATGATAAAGAAAGCATGTAGGGTCCACATTGAAGCCCCTTTTAAGGAGAATGTTAGCAATTGTTAACCCACCCACCAATGACATCAGATAGTATACAGAAAGCATAATGTTTATGCCCAAAAAAATTATACTAAGAACAAGGTAGCCCATTTTTTTGTAAAATTTAGCCAAATACCTTATGAAATTTCCTTTATCTGAGTTATCAAAGAACAAACAAGTAGAAGAAGACTCCTCAATATTGACATGTGAGATGGCAGTAGCAAGCAATATGTGAACATTAGTAGGAAAAGACCAGCCATGCTTATTAATAAAACATCAATTATTGCATTTGGTGGGATATACTAAATGAGAGTGTGAGAGATATGCATATCTAAGAAGAATTTTCCAAAGCAAGAAAATAGGTCTGTTAGAGACAACCTTAAAGTGGAACATCTTTTTAACAAGGGAGATAGTAGCACAAAGGTTTTTCTAGAAGGTGAAAGAGGTGGAGGGTGAGGGGTGCCAAGGAGAATGGTATATGAAGAAACACCATTTTGAGAGGAGAGATGAGCTGTTGTATATCTTGCTAATAAGTGAGCAATTATAACTCACAAGATTGCTTGCATGGATGGTATACCCAAACCACCATGATATTAGGAGTACAAGATTTTTACCAAGAGATGAGGTGCATTTTCATAGCTTCAATATCACAAAAATACGGGAACTTAGCACTTAATTTGGAAATGTGTTTAATAGTAGTTTTATAAAGGATGGAGCCCTAAATCCAGTATGCTATAGAGTTTCAGATAGTAAATTTCAAGTACTAAAGTCTACCTATGAAAGAGAGCGATTTGACTTTCCAACTAGAAAACTTTTTAGTAATATATTCCATCAGAGGGTAGAAAACAACAAGTTTGGCTCTGTGAGAGGAGATAGTTATGACAAGGTATTTCATATTTGTAATGGAGGTTGGAATGTTGAGAATAGAGTTTAAACTATTGACATTGGGACAAATTGGACGGAGAGTGAGAGAACTTTTTTTTTTTAAAGTTCACTATTAAGACAAATGAGTTAGCAAACTTGGAAAGAACTTTGTTTAGTTTAGTGAAATTATGCTCAATAGCCTTTCTAAAATAAGAAGATCATCAACATAAAGTAAGTGAGACAAATTGTAACCATCCAAATCGAAAGCATCAGCAGATGTAGGAGAATCATTAAGACAAGAGAACGTATCCATCACAAAATAGAACAAGTAAGGGCTTAAAGGGCATCCTTACCTAAGACCAGAAAAAGAAGTAAATGGAGAAACAAATACTAGAGGTGCATGCTTTAATCCATTGAATAAAATTTGGATGAATGCCCTTCTAAGACAACCTATCAAATAAGAAATCTCTTGAAACTATATCAAAAGCCTTTCTCATGTCAAATTTAGCACACATAAATTTTGGGTAGCCATATTTCCTAAAAAAAATTGAGGAGCTCCTTTCTTAGGATAAAATTATCAGTGAAAATTATTTGTTTGATAAAATCATATTGGTTATCTTTACTAATGTAGACATGAGAGGCTTAAGCCTAGAGGCTAGGATTTTAATAACAGTTTTGTATATGGTGTTACAAAGGGATATAGGCCTAAAAAAAAAAATAGAGCTAGTATGATTAGTTTTGGGGATTAGGGCTAAAGCATTAGCTTTAACACACCTAGGTAAGTAACATTTAGAAAAGAAGGAGGTCACAACCTTGTAAAATGAAGGGCCAATTAATTAGCGCCCAAGTAGACTTATAAAAATCAAAATTGAACCTAGGAGAACAAGAGAATGATGAGGAAGATCTAAGGAATATAGTCTATTTAATTTCAACTTCCAAAATTGGAAGAATGAGAGATGCAGCAAGTTGCGGGGATATGACATCACCAAAAAAAATTACATCAGGATTAAGAGGTGGCACAATAGGAAAATCATCAATTACCGACAAAATTTTCCAGCGGCTTTCTGGCGGTTAATTTTTTGGTGATTTTTAGACGGAAGACAATGAGACAGCTTTTCTGGTGGATGTTTCCAGCTGTTTCTTTTTATCGTAATTTTTTGACAGCTTTTTTGGCGGCTTTTCTAGCTTTCCGGTAGATTTTAAAAAAATTAAATAAAATGATTAAAAATTCTAACTATTCTAGAAGTGTTGGATGGTGGAGGAGGAAGCTTGTGTGTAAGAGGTCGTGGTGTTGGTCATAGTTAGAGAAATAGAAGATTTGTTGTAACTCTTCCTCTTCCCAATTTTGGAATATAAGAATTTGATATCATCCTCCCCATGAGAAAGACAATTTATTTTTGCCCTTTGGACAATCTAGGAGGACCATGAAGAAGTGAATTCCATAATTTGCATATTAACCTGTTTAAGGTTGGCATTTAAGTTGGATCAAAACCCAAACTCATCAACAATCGTTCTTGCAATTATGAAATCTATCAAGTGGAGGCTAATAACATTAGAATTGACCAATTTCTTAGTTTTTATACAAGCTTTGAGTTGCTTAAGTTTAGATCAGAAATAAATTAGAGGATTACAATAAGAAAGTGCATTAATAATAGAGATAAGCATATGCAGTAACTATCTAGTTTAGCCATATAATTTTTATATGAGAATCCGTGATGCGTTATGCTGAGAAAAATCAAGGTGTAAAATAATGGGATAGTGTCAAAGCAAGGGAGACATTGAACAGAGTAATAAGAATGAGATTATCAGTTCTTTGATTGAGATAAGTTTCCAACAGAAACCAAATCATTCAAATGAGCATAAAAAAACACTTAATTGAAGTCTTAAAATCTATTATGAGGAATAATATTTCTCCTAACTTTTTAAATGAAAATCTACAACAATTGATCAAGTCTCCCATAAAAATCCAAGAAATATTAGTGGGAGGGGTGATGTTCTTGATTTGATCTCAAAGATCCCTTCTTAATACTAGACCACCCAAATCAATAATCTAGAATAGTCTTAATGAGTTTATATATTTGCTTCACAAGAGGGTTAGATGAAATGCACAATCACATGAATTATGCAACTTTCTCTTTTTCCCTCCCTCCTTTTATGGCAATACTGAAAATAATTCACTCATTGAATAGTCGGTTACTCATTTTTATAAGAAGCATTATGCTTGTTTATTTAATTAATAGAAAAAATTTTAAACAAAATTTTAAAAGCATATCACATAATAGAACTAGTTTAAATATTAACATAACTATTCATTTATATTCATAATCATAATCACTTATTTTTAAGAAAATTGCTCTCTAAAAATTAATAAAATGTATATTTAATGATGACTTAGGCTTCAATTGGAACATCTTTCTTACTACTTCATAAAACAATTTTCTAGCACAAAATTTTTTATATTTAAAAATTTTATACTATAAAGCTGCTTTATAAAACATTAAGAGAGCGGTCCCAAATAAAGCCTAGGATTTGCTTAGGACCGACTTTCTTAGTACATTTTAAAGCAACCTTTTAGTTTAAAAAAATTAATTTTTATACTAAAAAGTTATTTTAAGAAGAAGTACGAAAGTCATTCCAAATAAATCCTTAGTTGTTTATAAATAAGAGACTTATCATATGTTCTCATGCCCTTTTTTGATATTATATGTATTTTAAAAACTATGAACATTATTATAAATATAACTTAATGAATATATATATATATATATATATATATAGTAACTTAAATAATACTTAATAAATTAAATTAATTTTAATTAATTTTTTGAATTAATTTTAATTAAATAATAATGCCACTTGACAAATAATCATGTTATATTTCAAAAATATTTTGATAGATACATAATTAATAAACTAAATTAAAATCTGATTACATTTATGAGAAAATAAAAAAATTTAATGTAAGAATATTTTTAAAACTAAAATAATATAATATTACCTCAAATTAAGTAATGTCAAACATCCTACTTTTAAATGCATTATCAATATTTTTTTAAATAAATATAATCCGAAATTTCCACATAAACCTCATAATTTAGGCATTATCATATCCAATGCAGCCGTCCGACAAAACGATGTGGTCGATTTTTGTTCAATGAAAAGGACAGCATATTCGCTGACAGAATAACACGTAGCCATCCACATGGATTACTTATGGTGGTCCTTTTCATGAGTCCATTTTACACGTGTACTCGGCTTGGTGAACTGAAGGTTTCGTGCCCCGTTTTTTCGTTTAGTATCGGCGGGAAAAGAGGATAGACGATATGTGGCCTTTTTAATAGTAATATTTCTCTTTTTTTTTTTTATTGTGGGCCCCAAAACTTTACATATTAATGGGATTATATTGAGTTTTATTTAATAGGTGGTAATATACCAATTTTGACCTCCAATAGTTATATTTTTATTCATTTTAAATTTTAATATAGAAAAAAGAAATATAAATTATAATTAGAATAGATTTAAATTTTTTATTTTATTTTAAATTATATATTATATTAGTTTTAATAATTTTTTTAAATTTATTCTTTTATTCACTCAATGAAATAAATTTCAATTTTGTAAATTTTACTTTTGGATGAATAATATATATTTTTTAAATAAATAAAAAGAATTAAATATTTTGACTCAAAAATATGTTTTGAATTATAATATAATATAATTTATATATCATAATTATCATCATTTCATATGGAATCTTCACTCTTCAATCAAAATGGTGGGACCCCTCTCTACAAATCCACTAGCCATGATATGATTTCAAACATGTCAAATCTATATTAATCATTTGATTCAAACATGTAAAATTGAAGATAAAGTTTTATTTATATTTTATTTTAAATGATATATATTTGGCATTAAAACTTGTTACCATTATTTTTTAATTTTTAGTTGAATTGCTAAGGAAATATTCATTTTTTTTATACATTTAATAATTTTCATTGTATTATATATAGAAGATTGGAATAGAAATAATGAGACAAATTGACATAAAAAAGTGTCTTATAATTAAGTATTATATAATAATATTAGATATTGAAATTTATGTGTTAAGTTGTATGAAAATGTCATATGCACACAAAATTAAATCTAATTTATATATTTTTTTAAAAAAAAGGTCATATGCACACAAATAAAGAGAGAGAAAATTAGGATGTTTTATATAAAAAATTTAGAAAAATTCAATGTTGTGTGGTTGAGTCAAATATTAGGCACTTCCATTAGTCTAAGTTTGAAGTTATAAAAACATGTCCTTCCATTGAATTAGAGAAAGCGAGTATACATATTACTTTGCAATGTTTTCTAATGTGGTGGTTGAGGAAATTGAAGGTTGATGACATCAACAATATAAAAGTTCTTATAACTTTCTCGTATGGGGGTATCAAACAATGATATTGTTGAGGGAAATAACTACAAATCAAAGTAGGCATAAAGGTGGCATGTGGAACTAGGGGTGTCATAAGTTGACCCGACTTGAAACTCGACTAGGACCTGAAAAAAAAATTCATGTTTGGGTCAACCTGTTGGTAAAATGGGTCAGGTTCGGGTTAAGATTTTCGACTCGTATGAAAATCGGGTTGGATTTGAGTTGACCTGAAAACCCAACTTCAACCCGGGTGACCTGCAGATATGAACCACTCATCCCCTAGCAGCGACACCTTCGAACCCTAGCAACGACGCCTGGCCAGTTGGCTTCGATCCTTTGAAGTTCCGAGTTCAAACCAGCGCAGGTCGCAGTACTGACTCTAGTAGTCTGGCCTTCGTCGGTTCATCCTCCTGTGACAATTGACCTCGTGTCAAGATGGTCCAGTCAGCAACAAACCTCACTCACACGGTGACAGACCGTGGTCCAGACTTCTGCCCTCACCCCTGGCTCCACCGCCGTGCTCGGCAACCCGCACATGCACTGTTGTTTCGTGTTCGCTGGTTAGGTCGGGTCACCCGGTAACCCGCACGAGTCAAGTTCGTGTTGGACTTGATAACACGTTTGAAAAATGAGTCGAATTTGGGTCAAATCGCATAAATCTTGGTCAATCCGAGTTCTACCCGAATCAAGCTCGTTTTGACACCCCTATGTTGATCACCAATTACAATCAATTAGATGTTAGAAATAGTAGTCAAATCTCTTATATTGTCAACAAATTCTAAATTTACTCTAAAAAAGTAGAATTCATAGAAGGTGGGGGAGGAAGAAGAAGAAGAACTTAATTATAAAGGGATTTCATTCATTTAGCATCCCAAAAAGCACCCAATAGATATTATTTAAAAATAATACAGGACTCATAGGCTATCAATTAACACTTAATACATATTCATTATCTAACCAATCATAACTATTCATGAATATATTCCTACTATGCTACTTACATTATTGATCATATTATCATTGACCCCTTCAAAATTGACCATATATAAAACCCATAATAAAATAGGATGAAGCCCACATAATAAGCCATGCCAAATCTTAAGGTCATAAAATATCAGAAACAACTTTTTAATTCGTTTGGGATGGCTTTTTTATTGCTTCTTAAAACAACTTTCTAATTTAAAAATTAAAATTCTTATACTAGAAAGTTGCTTTAGGAAGCAGCAAAAAAGTTGTCCTAAATGAAGCCTAAGTTTTCTAACATTTTGTATCAGGAAAATTTCAAAACCTCTGACTTAATATTTCGATTTATTGAGTTTTAGTTCATAGAAAATTGATCGCATAAAAAATTTAAGTTTAATTGCCCTATATCATAATTGAAGTTATATATCAGATTTATATCATATTTGTGATTTAAAACTTGAATTACGATTTTAAATATATATATATATATATATTTTGTTTTTTTATAAAATTTAAAATGATAGAATATTTTGGAATTAAAATTTCAATTTTAGAATAAATATTTTCATAAGTTTGAGTTTTAAAATATCAATTATTTAAACAAAGTATTACTTTAGGGGTACGTTGTTTAGTTGCCTAAAAAAGGAATGCAGTATAAAAGAAATGCGATGTAAAAGAAGTACATTGGAGTTATTTGAATGATTGTAAAAGGAATGCATAGTATTATTATTTTTTTGTTTGGTTTGAAGTAAATTAAATATACGACCTGCCAGACAAGATACACCAAACATACCAATGTTTATTTATTTATAAGCTACATTAATTTTTTTTTTTAAAATCATCACAATAACTTTCAGATCAATTTGTTTTAAGCAATATATACTAACAAAAATAACTTAGGAGCTTTCATTAAACTTAGGTTTCATTTGGGGTGATGATATGTAACAAAAACAAATAGCCCCTCTTAGGCTTTCTTACTTCTTCTTAGAATAAAAGTGAATTTCATATAAAGCACAACAATAATAGTGATGTCGGTGGTTGCTGGTGGCGTTGGGGCAGCAGTACCAGTAATTGTATGGGTAATGCTTCACGAGTGCGATGTATTTGAAATTCAACTATATCTTAAGAATTTGAAATAAATTAAAAATTGAAAGAATTAGTGAATAGTAAATACATCATCAAATTACTTTACATTCCTTTTTCATCCTACCCAATAATTAAAATTTAAAAACCATTCTTGCACCCTGTATTCAATTTTCAACCAACTAAATTACTCTAAGTCTTTACATGTTAGTAAAAAAAGAGAATTGTGATCCAAGGGGCTTCTGCAGACCCGAGAAAAAAAATTGTGATCTATTTATATATTTTTTGAGGATTAATTGATCTTTATTTAAAATTATTATAGAATATTCATCATTCTTATTAATAATGAATATCACATTAGATTGTGATCTCATTAATTGAAAATATTCCAAGATATTTCGCCTCGTGTTGACCGAACCGATTAGTTCAATCATGGCTAGTCCAATTTACTATTAACAATAATGATTAAGACTTTATGGATAACCTATATTTTATCATCAATGAAATAATAATGATTAAGCACAATCTTAACTTCAATAAGCAAACTCTTTTTTATATACAAAATATTTTTGATAATCTATATATAAAAAAGATCTTCAAACAATCAAATCTTTATGTCTAAAAGATTTACCTCATTTAAAAAATATTAAATTTACTTTTTTTAAAATATCAAATTCAAATGTTTGTACTTATTACAAATAAATCATTAAAAAATAAAAAACATAAATTTTTTTGTGTACTTATAAATTTAGAATGATATTATTTTATATAAAGAAAATTAGATATTAATTTTATAAATAAATAAATTTAAATATTATCTAGATAATCACTGCATGGTATGAGATTTATTATCTAAACAATGCAAAGAAGAGGACAAGCTCCACTTGCACTAAAAATCCTACAAATATATATATTTTTTTTGGAATTTTCTCCTAACTTTTCCTAAGCAAAATATTTGAAAAAAAATTACTAAAAAGTACAATAAATTCATTAGATAATAGTCCAAAAAAGACTAGCCATGTGGTATGGAGTCCAAGTGGAGAAAAGGGAATTAATAGGCTATCATAAATTAATCAAAATATATTAAAAATATATAAATATAAATGTTGAATATATTTTTATTTGCATAAGGCATGGGTCCACCCCATTATAGTATGATTAGCTCAACCTGTTAACCATAGATTGGACCTGTTAAGTGGGTCCATGGTGGGCCCATAAATAGGCTTTTGAAGACCTTTTCTTTTTAATGGGCACCATTTTTTGTAGCCTCACTAATTATGTGGGAAGTTAGACTAAGGATTTGGTTGTAGCAGGTTTTTTACTACTTTATGAAACAACTTATTAGTATAAAAGTTTTTTGAATTAAGATTAATTGTATTTGAAAGTTGCTTCATAAAGCAGTAAGAAAGTTGTCTCAAACAAAATCTAATTAGTAGTATTTTTTTTAAGTAAAGTAATACTCTTTGGTTATAACATAAGAAGAAGATTAATCCTATTTGTTTAATTTTTAACAAAATGGGTATAATATAATACTTTTTTGTTTAAATATTATTTCATTCATTTAAAGAATATTTTTAATATGAAAAAAAGATATTAGGTATATTGGGATGGCTGTAGCATTTAATAAAGTTTGTTATAAAGTTGCTGTAAAGAAAACAACTTTACTATAAAAAGTGATTTTCCTTCATATAAATTTCTGAAAAATAGTGAGAAAGCACCAAACAAAGAAAATTATGATTTTTTTTTGAAAAATAAAATAGTTAAAAAGTTGGCAAAAAGTTTTCCCAAATAAATCCTTAGGGTCCGTTTGGGACGGCTTTTTTATTGCTTTCTAAAACGGAGTTTTAGTACAATTTTTTTTATTTTTGTACTAAAACTCCGTTTTAAAAAGCAATAAAAAAGCCGTCCCAAACGAAGCCTTAGTCTTCATTTGGGACAACATTCATATTGCTTTATTTTTTATACCGCAACTACATTGTATGTTTGGTCAGTATTTTTCTCAGCTTTCCAAAAAGTTCTGTGTTAGGAATGTGCTTTTTACAAAAGCTTTAAAAAATTACTTATAGCTGCTTTATAAAGAAGTAAGAAAGCTATTTCCAAACAAAGTCCTTAATAATGTTAGATTTAATGAATTCATTTAAGATTAGCTTGATTAAAAGATCTTCATGAAAAAATAAATAGATGATGATTAAATTTATATTTAATATTGTAATATTTAATAAGTAATTTATTTTTAAGTTTAATTAATATTGTAATATTTAATAAATAGTAAAAAAATAATAACATTTAAATTCTTAAATTAATTTATTTTATTTAAGAATGATTAATATTTAATATCATAAATAAATTATATTATATATTAATTTAATTTGATTGATATAAAATAGTAGTAATCATTATTCAAATTTAAATTGCCAAGAAGTAATGGAAGAAAATATTAACATCAAGACCTGATCTTTTTAATGTTCTTTTTAAAAATATTATGAATTTTTTTAAATTGTAGCATGAAAAACGTAAATGATAAAGGCGAAAAGTTTATAGATTATTTTTATTTCATGAAAAGTCCTATATATATTAGAGAAAAAAAAGCAAGTTAAATATAATTATATATATATATATATATATATATATATATATATCTTATATATATACAAATGATAGATAGGAAACACTAGAAAAAACATTTTCTTGTCTTATGGCAAGAAATTGTGACATATAATGCTTAAGAGAATTATGTCAAATTAGAAAGAAATTAATAAATAAGGAAGGCATAGTTATTATATTTAAGATAATTTGAAAATAAATTTATGCCATTTGCCATTAGTTAACCTTGAGAATATAGTTCCAATATATTTAAAGAAAAAAATGTAAGAGAGAGAGAGAGAGAGAGAGACTAACCAAAAAAATATAAAAATCAGCATTTAATAGCAACGGTTTTTAGTTGTCTTTAATGATGGTTTAAACCGCTGCTTATAATATCAGTTTAAGGCTTCGTTTGGGATAGCCTTTTTATTACTTTTAAAGTAAATTTTTAGTATAATTTTTTTTATTTTAAAAAATTATTATACTGAAAAATTGCTTTAAAAAGTAATAAAGAAGCTCTCCTAAACGAATGCTAAATCACTAAATTATTTTCTGTAAGAAAGAAATTCTAACTACCTTGAAATTGTGTTCTATTATATTTTGATATTTAAAAGTGTTAAAGAATAGACAATTTTGTTATTCAAATAATTTAAATTTTTTGGTGAGATAATCTTTTCTATATTTAAACTTTTGAATTTTATAAAATAAGATAGAACATAATTTCAAAATGATGTCAAAAAAAGAATAGCCAAAGCTATTTCTAATCATTTTAGAAGAGTGGCAATGAAAATTTAGAAGATATCAAATCATGCTTCTCCTTTATTGATAAATTTCATTTTTATATTAAAAACACAATATAAATTATATATATAGTTGAAAGAGTCCAAAAACATCAAGAAATTTCCCAATATAAATCAAGGCTTCGTTTGGACAGCTTTCTTACTGTTTTGTAAGACTGTTGTGAAGAAAATAACTTTTTAAAATTATCGTATAAAGTACCTTTCTGATACAAAATATTTTTAAAGGTGCGAAAAAATATTGACCAAATACAAATTATGATTGTGATTTAAAAAGTGAAGTAATAAGAATGCTGCTTTAGAAAACAATAAGAAAAAAAAAAAAAACTGTTTCAATTAAAGGCTTCTTTTAGAATGACTATTTTATAACTTCTTAAAACAGTTTTCTATTTTAAAATTTAAAATTTTTATACTAGAAAGATGCTTTAAGAAGCAGTAAGAAAGTAGTCCCAAACAAAGCCAAAGTCACATTCATGAACGGCCTCCACAACCTCTCATAGTGTTGTTAGCTTTAATGCAAGTCCTTGATAAATATCAAAACTTTATGTAGTAATGAAAAGTTTAAATAATCTAAAAAAAAAACATCTAATAGAGGCTACTACTTGAGCCAAAAGCATGCTTAGTAG
Organism: Dendrobium huoshanense; assembly: GCA_016618105.1. Taxonomy (NCBI): domain Eukaryota; kingdom Viridiplantae; phylum Streptophyta; class Magnoliopsida; order Asparagales; family Orchidaceae; genus Dendrobium; species Dendrobium huoshanense. Next base: position 4,058,496 of record CM028350.1, read on the forward strand.
TTTCTCGCTTTTGAAGCTGTGAATCCAAACGGGCCTTTTATGACATTTTCCTCCTAGTGAAGAATGTTTCCATCTGGTGATTTTACTTTGAAATTAAAAATTCAAGTGCATCATATTAATTTTCAAATCATAATTTTCATCATATTAGTTTTATTGCCCGTATATTAAATGCACTAGAATAATAATTTAAAAATAAAATTCATATTAACATATTTATTTATATTATATTATCAATATTAAAAAAAAAAACAAACTAATAAATTTAAATTATTAATTATATTAATGTAACTATTAATTTTTTTTATTTTAAAACAAACTAATAAGCTTATGTTATGTTTATAGTGCTAGTCTTAGTATATGCAAACTTATATAAGTGGTTTAGAAGAACAACAACTCTTATCAAGAGAGACTATTAGACTATCATCCCTTTCAAAAAAATAGCAGCTATTATCCTCGAACATTTTAAACCAATGTGACTTAAAGGTATATATGAACTTATACTTTGAATGTAGCATATAGAATTGTTCAACAGTCTGACAACATGACACTTGTTAAAGATGTATAATGGTAAGCCTTCACCACTACATACACAAATAATTGGTAAGCATTTTTCTGAACAGAAAAACCATTCGAAGTAAGTAAAAGTGTGGAGAATATAACTTATACAATCTAATGAAAAGCTCAGGTTGTAAAAGGATAATTCAGAGATACAATGAATTCATAATACAAACATTGAGTGCATGATATACAAAATTAGAACTTCCTAGCTAGTATGAAATTTATAAAAATTAACAATAATCGATGGAAATCCACCCAATAATAATAATAAAAAAAATCAATATTAAGCAACTCAGTTCGAGATGACTATTATTATTCATAATTCATACATAAAATCTTTAAAATTGGAAAAGTAAGCAACAAAATTTCATTACACTTGAGAAGAAGCAATCACCAAGGAAATTAGTCTCAACATCAATAAAGCCTAGAAACAAATAGAAATATCATTTAGTATGAAATAAAGACAAAACACATGTCTACTAGCATAGGACTGTAAGATTAAGCGTTATAAAAACCAAGAAGAACTTCAATAATCCATAGTAGCAAGAACATCATTTGGCATAAATTAAGCTGATACTAATATGATAAATAAGAGCTACACTAATTTCATTCATGATAGAGGGATGGGGGATACTAACTGTTATAGTGCACTACCCGAAGAATAAATTTTCATAACTTTATTTTCAAAAAAAGCAAGAACATAAAGTAAAATAATAAAATTGTAAATCCAAAAATGGTAATTTATTCATAAAGATTTTTTTTTACCAAATTTATTCATAAAGAAAAACATATCAAGCATCTCCTAAAATTTATTCATAAAGAAAAAAAAAATTCCACTTTTGGTAGTAATTTATTCATAAGGAACCAATTGGATTCATTTTTACCAATTACACTAAAAAATAGTGATATAAAGATAACCTGTGTATAATTGAGGGGTAACAATTTGTATTCAATCATACCAACTTGCAATTCAGATAAAATTTCAACTATATTTTTTTAGCAAGCATCTTGACAAAATTAAAAATTAAATTGATATCATGTTGTAGTTGGAAGAGTCTGATAAAAATAGTTATGACATTGTAATTTATAAATTTGTACACAGTAAGAACCAAACAACCATCTAAGGTAGATATAGACTCAACGATTGAAACCAAATTGAAAACTACTTTAACTTAAACATACTCAAAACTAAAATTTTATATGCTTTCAATCTTTGACCTAAGATAGCTTGTTTGAAATTCATTCACTTTATATATATGTTGCATCCTGGAGTATTCGCGGCTGTAGAAAAAATATATAGTTTAACGTCTTAACGTTGTACGAAGATTCATAACACAATCAGATAAGAGAGAGGGTGTAGCATTCATAAGAGACACCAAAGTTTTTACATGGAAATCCCTAAAAAAGGGGGAAAACCCATGGGGCCTGGCCCAGTTTGAATGAATCCACTAGTTTTTGTAGTTGATTACAAATGAGGCCCTTCCTTGGGAGAATGCCTTGGCTTGATGGTACAAATGTACATCATATATAGCGCATTACATGGTGGGAGTTACAATATAGACATGTTTGTTTGGTCGGCACGATCATAGTCGATAGGATAGAGTTTAGAAAGACCGTTGTCTGGTGATGGAGGTCGGAAGGACCATAATAGGTGATTGAGGTCAGAAGGACCGTAGTCGGCAGGAGATAGGGGTCAGAAAGACTATTGTCTGGCGATGTAGGTCAGAAGGACGATAATCAGTAGGAGAGAGAGAGGTTTGAAAGACCATAGTTGGTAGAAGATCGGGGTCAGAAAGATAATTGTCTAGTGATGGAGGTCGGAAGGAGTATATTAGAAAACAGAGGTCATAAGGATCATAGTTGATGGGAGATAGGGGTCCGAAAGACTATTGTCTGGCAATGTAGGTCGGAAGGACAATAATTGATAGGAGAGAGAGGTCCGAAAGATCGTAGTTGGTAGGAGACCGGGTTCAGAAAGACCATTTTCTGGTGATGGATGTCAGAAGAACCATAGTAGGAGATGGAGGTCGAAAGGATCATAGTTGGCAGGAGATATGGGTCAAAAGGCCATTTTTTGGAGATATAGGTCAGAAGGACCATAATAAGCAATGGAGGTCAGAAGAACCATAGTTGATAGGAGACAAGGGTCTGAAAGATTATTGTAGTAGGGCGGTACTCTGGTAGAACTCTGGAAATCAAGTGGTGGCCTAATAGAGGTTTGGGCCTCATGTGGTGGTCTAGCGGAAGTCCGGGCCTCAGGTGGTGGTCTGGTAGAAGCCTGGGTGTCAGGTGGTGGTCTGATGGAAATTCGGGCCTCAGGTGGTGGTCTGGCGGAGGTCTGGGCCTCAGGTGGTGGTCTGGCAGAAGTCCGAGCCTCAGGTGGTGGTCCAGCAGAGGTCTGGGCCTCAGGTGGTTGTCTGACAGAAGTTCAGGTCTCAGGTGGTGGTCCGGCAAAAGTTCAAGGCCTTAAGTGGTGGTTCGATGGAGCAATAACATCAGGCAGTGGTCCAACAGAGCTCAGAGCCTCAAGTGGTGGTTCGATAGAGTTCAAGGCCTCAAATGGTGGTCTGGTGGAGCTCAGGGACTCAAGTGGTGGTCCAACGAAACAACGACATAAGGCGGTGGTCCGACGGAGGTGAGGGCCTCCAGTGGTGGTCCGATGGAGGCGAGGGCCTCAAGTGGTGGTTCGGCAGAGCAACGACATCAGATAGTGGTCCGACGGAGGTGAGCACCTCCAGTGGTGGTCAGGTGGAGGTGAGGGCCTCAAGTGGTGGTCTAGCGGATCAACGACATCAGGTAGTGGTACGACGAAGGTGAGGGCCTCTAGTGGTCGTCCGACGGAGGTGAGGGCCTCACCTCCACCTGACCACCACTGGAGGTGCTCAGGGCCTCACCTCCACCTGACCTCAAAAATGATAAATTCAAAATAAAATCATATAAAGTTAATATTATTTTTACTTTGACCCTTAAAGTTATAAATTTTAATATATATATATATTTATATATATATATGTTGTGTCATGGAGTATTCGTAGCAGTAGAGAAATATATAGTTTAACGTCTTAACGTTGTACGAAGATCCAACACATAATCAGATAAAAGAAAGGGTGTAGCATTCATAAGAGACACCAGAGTTTTTATGTGAAAATCCCTAAAAAAGGGGGAAAAACCATGGGGCCTAGCCTAGTTTGAATGAATCCACAAGTATTTGCAGTTGATTACAAATGAGGACCTTCCTTGGGAGAAGACCTTGGCTTGATGGTATAAATGTACATCATATAGCTAGAGCACATTACATGGTGGAAGTTACAATATAGACATGTTTGTTTGGTATGCACGACCATAGTCGATAGGATAGAGGTCGAAAAGATTGTTGTCTGGTGATGGAGGTCGGAAGGACCATAGTAGGTGACTGAGGTCGAAAGGACCGTAGTCGATATGAGAAAGGGGTCAGAAAGACTATTGTCAGGCGATGTAGGTCGAAAGGATGATAGTTGGTAGGAGAGAGAGGTCTAAAAGACTGTAGTTGGTAGAAGACCGGGGTTAGAAAGACCATTGTCTAGTGATGGAGGTCGAAAGGACCATAGTAGGAAGTAGAGGTCAGAAGGACCATAGTCGATAGGAGATAGGGGTCCGAAAGACCATAGTTGGTAGGAGACTGGGGTCAAAAAGACCGTTGTCTGGCGATGTTGGTTGGAAGGAAAATAATCGGCAGAAGAGAGAGGTCTGAAAGACTGTAGTTGCTAGGAGACTAGGTTCAGAAAGACCATTGTCTAGTATGGAGGTCAGAAGAATCATAGTAGGCAATGGAGGTCGGAAAGACTGTAGTCAGCAGAAGACAAGATTCAAAAAGACTGTTATCTAACGATGTAGGTCAAAAGGATCATAGTAAGCAACAGAGCTCAGAAGGATCGTAGTCGACAAGAGATAGGGGTCCAAAAGACTATTATAGTAGGGCAGTACTCTGATAGAACTCTAGGCATAAAGTGGTGGTCTAATAGAAGTTTGAGCCTTAGGTGGTGGTCCGACAGAAGTCCGAGCCATTCCAGTAGAAGTCTAGATGTCAGGTGGTGGTTTGGTGGAAATCCGAGCCTCAGGTGGTGGTTCGGCGGAGGTTTGGGGCTCAGGTGGTGGTCTAGCAGAAGACCGGGCCTCATGTGGTGGTCCGGCGGAGGTCCGGGACTCAAGTTATTGTTTGGTAGAAGTTTGGGCCTCACGTGGTGGTCCAGCAAAAGTTTGGGGCCTTAAGTGGTGGTCCGGCGTAGCAACAATGTCAGACGGTGGTCCGGTGGAGCTCAGGGCCTCAAGTGGTGGTCTGATAGAGTTCAAGGCCTCAAATGGTGGCCCGGTGGAGCTCAGAGTCTCAAGTGATGGTCCGACAAAGCAAAATCGGAAGGCGGTGGTCTGACGGAGGTGAGGGCCTCCAATTGTCGTCCGGCGGAGGTGAGCGCCTTAAGTGGTGGTCCGGCGGAGCAACGATATCAAGTGGTGGTGGTTAGGTGGAGGTGAGGGCCTCAAGTGGTGGTCCAGTGAAGCAATGACGTCAGACGGTGGTCCGACGGAGGTGAGGGCCTCTAGTGGTGGTCCGGTGGAGGTTAGGGCCTCAAGTGGTGGTCTGACGGAGCAATGACGTTAGGCAGTGGTCTGGAGGAGGTGAGGACCTCCATTGGTGGTTCGACGGAGGTGAGGGTATCAAGTGGTGGTTTGGCGGAGCAAAGATGTTTGGCGGTGGTCCAGCGGAACTCAGGCGGTGGTCGAGGAGGAACTTCTTCCTTCTCTTATCTTCTTCTCTTCATAATTAGATCCCCTTTCAACAGAAATAAGGGGTCTATTTATAGATTTCTGGAGTGGCAAGGCTTGTAAATAGGTTAGAGATCAAGGGTAAATGGGGAGTGGTTAGATGGACGGCCGATGTTGAATCCCTTGATCATGGATCATTTGATGGACATTTGAATGTCTTAGTGAAGTCAGAATTTAGTGATCTTGGGCTTGTTGGATTTTTCTCATCAAGGCGCTCGTTTCGACTACAAGCACGATATGTTTAGAAACCTTTTGGTAATCCAATTTGTGGTTCAAACCCTCCAATAACACTTTAGACCCTTTATTTGGACTCATTTGGGCATGGATTGAGACGAATTTGGTGTTGTTGGGTTCATATTTCCAAGACGTTCAGTTTGACTGTAAGTTTGTTGAAATCAGAGTTTGTATGGTCCCAATTTTAATTTTGGAAGTTTTCAACTTGATTTTGCATCGAGATTCGTGCCCGATCAAGATAATTTTTCTATGACGTATCAGTTGCCCCCTATTTTTGGACATTGAAGTTCCAAAAGTTTGAAAATATGCATTATAGCTTATGGAAAATTTTTGTGTGATTTGAAACTTGGAAATTCGTTAACTGCCGGCGGTTAACCGCCAACAACGGCTAGCGGTTACCGCTAGTTGTTAATTTTTTTATATATATATTCTTTCTTTTATTGTTTTTTTTTTTTTTGAGAGAGAGAGAGAGAGAGAGTTTTTTTTCCTCTCACATAACTCCCCCAACTTCTCCAACTCTTCCAACCTCCCTCTCTTACCTATAAATACCCCTTAGGGGGAATGAAATTCTTGCACCTTCTCTTCTTCCTCCTTTCTTTCAATTGAGGTCTTCCCTTGGTCCTGTATGGGTGGCATCCCTCGTCCAGGCCCAAGGCCCCTCTCTGTGTAAGAAGGACCAGAGATCCCCCCTTCTCTGCTCAATGTCCTCAATCTCTTCTTTCAATTGAGGCCTTCTCTTGTCTCTGTATGGGTGGTAACCCTCATCTAGGGACAAGGGCCCTCTCTTTATAAGAAGGTGATCCTCCTCCTTTTTCCTCCCTCAAGCTGAGGCATTCCCTTAGTCCTATTTAGGTATAGGGCCCCTCACTGAGTAGAAGTCTTCCCCATTTTCTTCGAGAGATCCTATGGAGGCCATGCAAAGGTCTGATGTTAGTCGGTGGAAGTTTGGAAGAAACTGTAATGTCGGGAAGAATTCCGATGACTAGTGGAAATTTGGCTTTGGGGAGATGCCCGATGAATGTCTAGAAAGGGGCAGTATTCTAGCATCGGGTAGAAGTGCGTCAAAAGTCCGTTGACGGATAATAGTTCGACGAAGGGTAGAAATTTGGCATTAGGAAGAAGCCTAATGAAAGTTTGTTGACTTGCATAAGTCCGACGATAGACAGAAATTCAATGTCAGGGAGAAGCCTGACGAAATTCTTGCGACATGTAGTAGTACAACAATGAGTTAAATTTTGGCGTCGACTATAAGTATGGCATCAGATAGAAGACCAATGATAGTCTGATGACATACATAAGTCCGACGACGGATAGGAATTCAACCTCAAGTAGAAATCTGAAGAGATTCCAACATTAGACAGAAGTCCAAAGTCAGGTAAAAGTACGACATCGGGTAGAAGACTGATGACAATCCAATAATGGATAGAAGTCCAGCGACAGTTAGAAATTCAACGTTGAATAAAAATCTTATGAGATTCTGACGATGGGCCGAAGTCCATTGACTGGTGGAAATTTGGCATCGTATAGAAGTCCAATGAGAGTTCCACGACGGGAAGAAGTCAAATGAAGGGAGGAAGCTCGATGTCGAGCAGAAGTCTGATGAAAGTCCCACGACGGGCAGTAGTCTGGCGTAGGGTAGAAGCCTGATGAAAGTCCATCGACAGGCAGAAGTATAATGACGGGAGGAAGCTCAGTGTCGGATAAAATTCTAATGAAATTTTGGCGACGGGTAATAGAGCATATATTTCACACCAAAGATATATGACCCATTTGAGGTTGTATGTCAGACCCTTACTCGATAATATTAACATGTGTAAAAGATGTCATAAGAATCCACCAAGGATATAAGACCTATCCGAGGTATTATGTTAGAGCCTTGCTCGATGATGTTAACCTGTGTGGAAGAGGTCGAGAGAATCCACCAAGAATGTAAGACCTATCTGAGATTATATGTTAGAGCCTTGCTCGATGACGTTAACCTATATGGATGAGGTTGAGAGAATCCAGCAAGGATGTGAGACCTATCCGAGGTTATATGTTAAAGCCTTTACTCGATGATGTTAAGTTATGTAGAAGAGGTCGAGAGAATCTACCAAGGATGTAAGACCTATTCTAGGTTGTATGTCATAGCATTTCTCGATGATGTTAACCTGTGTGGAAGAAGTCTAGAGAATCCACCAAGGATGTAAGACCTATCTTAGGTTGTATGTCAAAGCCTTATTCGATGATATTAACCTATGTGAAAGAGGTCGAGAGAATCCACCAAGGTTTTAAGACCTATCCGAGGTTGTATGTCAAAGCCTTGCTCGATGACATTAACATGTGTGAAAGAGGTCGAGAGAATCCACTATGGATGTAAGACCTATTCGAGGTTGTATGTCAGAGCCTTTGCTCAATGACGTTAATCTGTGTGGAAGAGGTCGAGTGAATCCACCAAGGATGTAGGACCTATCCGAGGTTGTATGTCATAGCCCTTGCTTAATGATGTTAACCTGTGTGGAAGTGGTTGGAAGAATCCATCAAGGATGTATGCCCTATCCGAGGTTGTATGTCAGAACCTTGCTCGATGATGTTAACTTGTGTGGAAGAGATCGAAAGAATCCACCAATGATGTAAGACCTATCCAAGGTTGTATGTCAGAGCTTTGCTCAATGACGTTAACCTGTATTGAGAGAATCTATCAAGGATGTGTGACCTATCCTAGTTTGTATGTCGAAGCCTTTGCTCGATAACATTAACCTGTATAGAATATGTCAAATCGAATCCCCTTGGGATTGATTTTCCCTTGATTGGGAGGGGGCGAACGCCACGTGTAATTTAAATCAAAGGTAAAGAAGGATCTATCTTCAGATCGTTACTGCCTTTTTGAGGTCGAGATCAAAATCTTACCCAAGGAGTAGAAGTTCAATAGGGGACTGTATGGAGCTTATAATTGATTGGAAGTATCTATGCATTTCTTGGGATTTTCCTGAAATATCATCTTGATGTTGAAAGTATTAGAGGGATCTTCTTGACTATAGTTGGAGTCAAAGTTGCCCCCCCTCCAGTCCGGATCTAATTCCCATGGAATTGATTGACCAATAGCTGAAGTGAGGAAGTTAACATGAATAACATTTTGAGATTGGAGCAAAAATTGCCTCCCAATCAGGAATTAGGTTCCCACAGACAGCGCCAAGTTATTGCGTGTAATTTTATTTTTCATTTTTTTTTGTATTTCCGGCATAGTTAATATTCGCTGGAAATATTTTTGATGAAATTTTTGCTGGAAATTCGCCGGAATAATTTCCGACAGAAATTTTTACGCCGGTAAAACTTTTCGAAGCACGTTAAACCGGCGTAAATATTTTTGCCGGAAATCTATCAGAAATGCTAATTTTTGGTGGATTTTGGTCATTTTCCGACGAAAATAGACGCTGAAAATTGACGTTTTTCTTGTAGTGTACGAAGATCCATTACACAATCAGATAAGAGAGAAGGTGTGTGTGTAATTTTAGATTTAGGCTTCTTTTGGAACGGTTTTTTTATTGCATCTTAAAGCAACTTTTTAGTATAAAAAATTAATTTTCACATCAGAAATTGCTTTTAAGAACCAGTAAAAAAACTGTAGCAAACGAAGAATTAGTATCTTATCAAATAATTGAAAATTATATTTATGCAACAATACTAAGTTGCCGACATTCAAAAATAAACTTAATTTCTTAAATTAAAAATAGATTTAACAATTATGGTTGTGTTTGGGATGCCTTTCTTACTGCTTCTTAAAGTAACTTTAAAAGTTTTGTACTAGAAAGTCTTTAAGTAATAAAAAAGCCATTCCAAACGAAGCCCAAGTGATACTGTCATTATGTATCCACCCTAATTTTGATCTCCCTTGGTTAAATAATCATTATTTCCATTGGGTGATAAAGCTTACATCAAATATTCATCTTTTATATTTGATATCACATTAATAAAATAAAAACATTTGAATAATATTAGATGTTATTTTTTATGGTAAATTAATATTTCGTAGGACAAGCACCTAAAATTTTTGGTTATCTTTTATATATTGAGGTTTAGTTTGAGACAACTTCATAGTACAAAATTTTTAATTTTTGTACTAGAAAACAACTTTAAGAAATAGTAAGAAAGCTGTCTCAAGGAGTCGTTCAGGACAACTTTCTTACTATTTTGTAAAGTTATTGTAGAGAAAGCAACTTCTTAAAGCTGTTGTAGAAAGCAGATTCGTAGTACAAATTTTTTTTGTAAACCACGAATAACCAATGACAAAATAAAAAACGTGAATGCAATATGAAAAGCAAAGTAGTAAGAAAGTTGTCCCAAACGTAGTCTTAGTGATGTTCACCAAATCATGGGAATTTGATCTTATTAACTGTGTTGATCGATACAAATTAAACATAAACATTAATTCCTAACTGGTAAAGAATATAATTATTTTAATAGAAGATTTGATCCCTAACAGTTTGCATAAAAATTATAATGAAAATTGATTCTCAGACTACTCTAATCGACACTCAATAAGGCTCACACTATATGACATATTTTCCTTTCAATTTATCTTTTTATTGCATTTTAGAGATCGACATTTCAATAAAATATATTTGAGAATTGTTACTCAATAAAGCTTAAAGTACAAGAAAATTATAATATATTTGAGATAATTAAAGTAAAGTCAGAAGGCCTTAGCCATTTGCTATTCCTCATATTGATCACTAACTAGGGTTAACATCACCAGTGAATGCTCGAAATTTAAATAATTAATTGAATCATAATAATCGGCATCGTTTATGTGCATACTTACATACCTTCCCCCCATTCCCACCATACAATATAAGAATGTTGATGCATGATTTAATTATAAAAAAAAATTCACCAGCCTATAACTTCACAGCTCTACAAATATATATAGATCAAAATTAATCTAATTATATATGAACAAATTCAAATATTGATCGAATATGATCAAATAATGATCAAATATACTCATTATACAGTTGAAATATCTTTGAAAAAATGATCTAAACATAATCATAGAACGACGTTCGAAACTTATTCGAATAAAGTTTAAATAACATAGTAATTGACAGCTTGAACTATATTTGATAATGATTCGAATAAGATCCATACATAATTCTCACGATGAATGATAAGGAGGAATACAAATCAAGATTTGATGATTGAGATGGGATAAAAAGATGGTAAAGTACAATGAGAGAAACAACTATGCTGAGCCAAAAATATAATCACAAGAAATGCAAAAATAAATATCTTTTATAATGATTTTTTTAAAAAAAGATCTTTTATTCCTTAAAAAAGGAAAATACAACGAAGATCAATATAGAAGATCTAAAAATTACAAAGCTAAAATAAGCCAATCAGCCGGTCTTAGGAAATAGCATGGGATTCCATCCAACCATCCGGAAGGCAAGCAAGGACCATCCATTGGTAGCGCCAATTGGAATGCTTACAATAGGAAATCAGAGTGCAATGAGTTAATCTCTCATTGAATATATGAATAGAAACCTACTTCAAAATAACTTTGAAGAAAAGGTGTTGATGCAACTAAAATACGATTGGATAATTCTTCAAAATGGTTATTGAACTTTTGGACTTGTGATGTTTGCTATAAATTTGGTAGATCTTCTTGCAAATCTTGATACAACGATAGTCCAAAACAATGGATAACACTTCTTTTGAATCCATTTCATAAACTAAATGCATCCCATGAAACAAACCCACTCAATCCATATTAATCAAAGTAACAATGCTTCATTGTTTCTCAAATAAATGACAGTAGAAAAAAATGACCAGCTTTGCATTATCTTCACTAACAAGTGGCATATCTATCTCCACTACATGGCATTTGGAATATATTTTGTTTGTTTTGGATTATAATTAAAATACTTAACATTGACTTCATTTGGGATAATTTTTCTACCACTATTTTGTTTCCTCTTTTTAAAAAGTGTACTAAAAAATACGTTTACAAAGCAACAGAAAGCCATCCCAAATGAAGCTTAAGAAAGGTACCATCCTCGCCACTATTGTCTTGAATGAGGTGTTTGTTCGTATTAACTTATACTGATACCATTTGTATTAAGATATTTTAACAAAGTTTACTTCTGCAGTAATTGATTAAATGAAAATTGCTTATTGTTTAGTCTTCCAGTTGTTCCTCCCAGCTGCTGCTACTTTTCCTCCACTATTGGCATTTAATATTGATCTCAGTTCACCTCAAAAAGAAAAATCACCTAGGCGTTCTTGTTGTTTTTCCTTCTACTACCACTCTAATTTGGATTCCTCACAACTCTCATAATAGAGTCCTTCGTCCCCATCATTCTACAACTCAGAAAATCTCTTAGAACAAATGGCACCCAACAACGAGCTTTATTATCACCACTTTCCTTACTTTTAACTTCAGTAACCCGCCTCCCATTCTACACAAGAACAATTTCTTCACAACAGACTTTCTCTACTCTCTTCATCTCCTCCTTCCAAGAATCTATCTTGAAAACTGCAGTTTTCCTTTGGGCTTCTTCTGAGCTTGAATTCAATGTTTCTTCTGGCAATTGTTCCTCTAATTCTGTAGGAGGGCGCTTTGAAGAAGTAGATTTTTCTCTCTGCAATGTTTCACCCGGCATTCTAAAAGTCGCAGGAGAAGCCAAGGACTTTGCTCTTCCTTTAATTTCTCAAAGATTTTGATGGGAGAGAGGATAGATCCCTTTAATACATACACATACTAGGAGGTGGGGATGATGAGGTCATCGTAAGTGAGGTCCTGCTAGATATAGCCGGTTATGTACTTCCTGTAATAGCAATATTATCTATGAAATATGCATTCCTCTGTAATATAATGTCATATATATTAATCAGATTTTCCACTTTAATATAGTATTAAATCTTTGTTAAGTAAGCTTATATTTGTTAATAATATAGTATTAACTACAAAATATCAATTAACTAAATTACCTATCATTTAATATCATTGACGAAAGTCTTATATTAAGATGCCATTAATTCAAATAATTTGTTATATATTTCAAAGTACAATTTTACATAGTAGTGGATGATATTGAACTAAGGTTTCATTTGGAACAACTTTTTTACTGCTCCTTAAAGCATCTTTTAAGTACAATAATTTTAACTTTTGTACTAAAATCCTATTTTCAGAAGTAGAAAGAAAGTCGCGCCAAAAGAAGTGTAAGTTAAATTGTAAAGTAGAAGAAACTTGCATTAAGATGTTAAGCAATTAATGAGCAAACCTCTTGTATGACCAAGCAAAGGATTCTGACATTTCTTTTCCCTTGAGCTCAGATAGCCATCTATTAAAATCTAATCATGTTATCAATTTCATACAAACAAAGTAAGAAATTTATTGGACAAAATAATCAATTAAGAGAGAGAGAGAGAGAGAGAGAGAGAGAGAGAGAGAGAGAGAGAGAGAGAGAGAGAGAGAGAGAGAGAGAGAGAGAGAGAGAGAGAGAGAGATGATGTTGATGATTATGAAGATGATGAGCTTGTTCACTTCGAAGATGAACACCATTGTTGTTGAGGTGGTGAACTGTGATGAGGTGAGGCTGCTCAATCTTTCCTTTCCTGGTTAGGAAGTAAACTATGTGAAGCCTCCTCGTCAGTACCTCAACTCCTCCCTTCCTTTCTCTACTTGCTTCCATCTCAATCTTCACAAGACTTTATTTCTCAAATCTCTTTTAATTTTCCTCCTAATGGACAGCTCCAAGCTATCTAAATTTCTATCGATATAATTAGATGGAGAAAGGAGGGAGGGAGAGCTGAACAGCTCCAAGCTATCTATATTTCTATCCATATAAATAGATGGAGAAAGGAGGGAGGGAGGGAGGGAGAGAGAGAGAGAGAGAGAGAGAGAGAGAGAGAGAGAGAGAGAGAGAGAGAGAGAGAGAGAGAGAGAGAGAGAGAGAGAGAGAGAGAGAGAGAGAGAGAGAGAGAGAGAGAGAGAGAGAGAGAGAGAGAGAGAGAGAGAGAGAGAGAGAAGGGGGGTTGATTGACAAATTATTCTCAAGGGAATTCGATATTTACTCTTCCCAATGTAGTAATTAGCAAACTTTCTACCTTATCTTGAGTTGTTTAAGGGATTCTTTTGCTAATTAATTATGTCATGGAATAAGAATATATTGGAGAATTAAAAGTGATCAATCTAGTGAGTGATAATTTTCATAAAAATGAGGTAATTATGTACAACCATTGCAAGAAAATAGATATGTTTTTGGACATTGGTGTAACATCTAAGCAAATGGTGGATGCAATTTATTTGCTTGCTAGTTGATTTAGTCTCAAAATGATTCCATTAAAGTTTTTGGAGATTGGGGTAACATCTAAGCAAATGGTTGGGAACAGTTTTAAATTTATTAATAAGTTGATAGAAATAAATATTTAGGGTGATTATCTCCTATAATTAATATTCTAAAGTTATTAAGTGAGCTCTTGATGCATCTTATTTGATGATACTTCTATTTGAGTGCAGTAATAATCTCTAATGTAAGGAACTCTCATAAAAAAATTAGAAGATTGTTAAGATGTGTGGAATTTTAGATTTAGGCTTCATTTGGGACGCCTTTTTTATTGATTCTTACAGCAGCGTTTTAGTACAAATATTTTAATTTTTGTAGTGAGAAGATGCTTTAAAAAACAACAAAAAAGCCTTCCCAAATGAAGCTTTTTTATTGCTTCTTAAAATAGAGTTTTAATAAAAAATCAATATTTTTTTAACTAAAACTCCATTTTAAGAAGCAATAAAAAAGCCATCCCAAATGAAGCCTTAGTCTCCTCTCAAATAATTGAAAATTATATTTATGCAACAACACTAAGTTGTTTACATTAAAAAATAAGCTTAATTTCTTATATTAAAAATAGATTTAACAATTAAGTGATACAATAGTTATGTATCCAGCCTAATTTTGATCTCCGTTGATTCATTCCATAACAATTATAATCGGTTAAATAATCATTATTTCCATCGGGTGATTAAGCTTACATAAAATATTCATCTTTTAAATTTGATATCACATTAATAAAGTAAAACATTTGAATAATAAAATTTTGGATATCTTTAATACATTAAGGTTTCATTTGAGACGGCTTTCTTATTGTTTCTTAAAGAACCTTTCTAATACAAAATTTTTAGTTTTTATGCTATATAGCTGCTTTAAGAAGCAATAAGAAAGCCATCCGAAGTCTTCGTTTAGAACAAGATTCTTATTATTTTGTTAAGTTATTGTTGAGAAAGTAACTTTTTAAAGTTGTTGTAGAAAGCATCTTCCTAGTACAACTTTTTTTTTAAGCAACGACTAATAAATGGCCAAATAAAAAAAAATGTGATTGGAGTTAGATAAACAAAACAGTAAGAAAGTTGTCCCAAATGAAGTCTAAGTGATGTTCACCAAATCATGCAAATTTGATCTTATTATCTGTGTTGATCGATACAAATTAAACATAAAATTAATTCCTAACTAGGAAAGAATATAATTATTTTAATAGAAGATTAGATCCCTAACAATTTGCATAAAAATTATAATGAAAATTGATTCTCAGACTACTCTAATCGACACTCAATATGGCTTACACTATATGGCATATTTTCCTTTCAATTTATCTTTTTATTGCATTTTAGAAATCGGCATTTCAATAAAATATATTTTAGAACTGTTACTCAATAAAGCTTATACTACATGAAAATTATAATATATTTGAGATATTTGAGATAAGAGTCGGAAGGCCTTAGCCATTTGATATTCTTCATATTGATCACTAACTAGAATTAACGTCACCGATGAATGCTTGAAATTTAAATAATTTAATGAATCATAATGATTGGCATCGTGTATGTGCATACTTACATGCCTTCCTTCCATTCCCACCATACAATATAAGAATGTTGATGCTTTATTTACTTATAAAAAAATTCACTAGCATATAACTTCACAACTCTACAAATATATATGGATTAAAATGAATCAAATCATATATGAACAAATTCAAATATTGATCGAACATGATCGAATAATGATCAAATTATGATCAAGTATACTCAATATACAATTGAAATATCTTTGAAAACATGATCTAAACATAATCATAACATGATCTAAACATAATCATAGAACGACGTTTAAAACTTATTCGAATAAAGTTTAAATAACATAGTAATTGATAGTTTGAACTATATTTGATTATGATTCAAATAAGATCCATACATAATTCTTGAGATGAATGATGAGGAGGAAAACAAATCGAGATTTGACGATGGAGATGTGATAAAAAAGGTGGTAAAGTCAATGAGAGAAACAACTAGGATGAACCAAAAATATAATCACAAGTAATGCAATAATAAATATCTAGAATAATGATTTTTTATAAAAAAGAAATACTTTTATTCCATAAAAAAGGAAAATACAACGAAGCTCAATATAGAAGATCCAAATATTACAAAGCTAAAATTAGCCAATAAGCCGATCTTAGGAAATAGCAAGGGCTTCCATCCAACCATCTGGAAGGCAGGCAAGGACCATCCATTGGTAGTGACAATATGAATAGAAACCTAATTCAAAATAAATTTGAAGCAAAGGTGTTGATGCTGCTAAAATACAATTGGATAATTCTTCAAAATGGTTATAGAACTTTTGGACTGGTGATGTTTGCTATAAATTTGGAAGATATTCTTGCAAATCTTGAAACAACGATAGTCCAAAACATTGGATAACACTTCTATTGAAGTCATTTCAGAAACTTAAAGCATCCAGTGAAACCAACCCAATCAATCCATATTAATCAAAGTAACAATGCTTCATTGTTTCTCAAATAAATGACAATAGGGAAAAAAATGACCAGCTTTGCATTATCTCCACTAACAAGTTGCATATCTATCTCCACTACATGGCATTTGTAATATATTTTTGTTTCTTTTGGATTATAATCAAAATATTTAACCAAGTCTTCATTTTGGATAGCTTTTGACTATTGTTCTTTGTTTTTCTTGCTTTTAAAAAGTGTACTAAAAAATAGGTTTACAAAGCAACAAAAAAGCTATTTCATACAAAGCTTAAGAAAGGTATACCATCCTCAGCACTATTGTCCTGAATAAGGTGTTTGTTCGAGCTTTTCAAGATCAAGGGCAATTTTTTGGAGATTTTATTTAATGGCATCATGATTGATGCTTCCTACCTTTTATGATCTATTTGGGACAGCTGTAGTTTTTATGAAGATGGTTATAAAGAGTAGTGGCTAAATAGAAACTATAGTAATGATATAAAAACATATTAGTAAAAACAACTGTCCCAAATCAAGCCTGGGATAGCATTCTTCCTAGTTTCTAAAACAGTTTTTAAGCACAAAAATTTATTGAACTCGAAATTATAATACAAGAAAACTGTTTTACAAAGCAAGGATGTTGTACCAAATGAAGTCTTAATTTGTTGATTCTCCCCATTTGGTCTTCTTTGTATTTGGAAATGGTTTGAGCCTTATTTGTCATTGATAGTTTATCGAAACAGTGCAGTGTTTCTTTAAGGAGTAGGCCAATACTTGTCAACCACTTGGAATTGTGATTTGCCAATGCCACACTTCAAAATTTGATATCAGAGTCCAAAGACAGAAGAAATAAGTGAAGAACATGTAAGAAAATTCTATCTTGGCCGCCCTGCGAGCCATTGAAGCTTTATTTATAGTAGTTTCAAACCAATTACAATATAGTGATACTAATTTTTCAATTACAAGCAAAATACCCACTAATCATAACAATTGCCTACACTATTATAGAAAACTTAGATTAATGCTATACACTCTTCAAATATAACACTAATCTCAAAACAAATATAATAATATTTGAACTCATCCTAATACCAAGATATTTAAACATAGTTTCCTTCTACAATAATTGTTTAAATTAAAATTACGTGTCTTAGAATTCAAGCTGCAAACTCCGCTGGTCGATCCCAGCTTTTCATCACAGCTACTGCTACTTTTCCTCCACTGTTGCCTTTTAATATTGATCTTTCATCACCTTAAACAAAAAAATTACCTAGGTAATGCGACTGTTATTTCTTCTACTACCACTCTTATTCTGATTGCTCACAGCTCTCATAATAGAGTCATTCGTCCCAACCGTTCTTCAGCTCAGAAAATCTCTGAGAACAAATGGTGCCAAACTGTGAGATTTATTATCACCACTTTCCTTACTTTTACCTTAAGTCAATTGCCTCCTATTCTCCATGGGAACAATTTCTTCATAGCAGACATTCTCTACTCTATTCGTCTCCTCCTTCCAAGTGTCTATCTTGAAAACCGCAGTTTTCCTTTGGGTTTCTTCCGAGCCTGTATTTGATGTTTCTGCTGGTGATTGTTCCTCTAATTATGTAGGAGGCTTTGGAGAAGCAGTTTTTTTGCTTTGCAATGTTTCACCTGGCATTCTTACAGTCACAAGAGCAGCCAAGGACTTTGCTTCTTCCTTTAAATTCTCAGGGATTTTGATGGGAGAGAGGAGAGATCCATTCAATACATACTCGTAGTAGGAGGTGGGGATGATGAGGTCATCGTCGGTGAGATCCTACCAGATATAGCCAATTTTGTACTTCCTATTATCCAAGAAATATGCATGCCTTTGTAATATAAAATCATATATAATAATCAGCTTTTTCCATTTTAATATAGTATTAAATATCTATTAAGTAAGCTTATATCTATTAATAATATAATATTAACTTCCAAAAATCATTGAACCAAATTACCTATCTTTTAATATCATTAATGAAAGTCTTATCTTAAGATGTCATTAATTCAAATAATTTGTTATCTATTTTATAATACAATGTTACATAGTAGTGGATGACATTAAACTAAGGTTTCATTTAGAACAACTTTTTTACTACTTCTTAAAGCAGCTTTTAAGTACAATAATTTTAACTTTGGTGCTAAAAAGCTAATTTCGAAAGAAGGAAGAAAGTTCTACCTAAACGAAGTATAAGTTAACTCATAAAGTAGAAGAAACTCGCATTAAGATGTTAAGCAATTAATGAGCAAACCTCTTGTATGTCCAAGTAAAGGATTATGACATTTCTTTTCCTCAGAGCTCTGATAGCCTTCTCTTAAAATTCTAATCATGTTATCAATTTCATATAAACAAAGTAAGAAATTTATTGAACAAAATAATCAATTAAGAGAGAGAGAGAGGGAGAGGGAGGAGGGAGGGAGGGAGGAGAGAGAGAGAGAGAGAGAGAGAGAGAGAGAGAGAGAGAGAGAGAGAGAGAGAGAGAGAGAGAGAGAGAGAGAAAGAGAAATGTTGTTGATGATGATGATGATGAGCTTTTGCACCTCAAAGGTGAACACCATTGTTGGTGAGGCTGCTTGATCTTCCCGTTCTTGCATAGGAAGTAAACTATGTGAAGCCTCCTCATCAGTACATTATCTCCTCCCTTCATTTCTCTGATTTCTTCCATCTCAAATCTCTCTTTCCTCAAAGATACATACATTTCTATCTATTTAAATATAGAGAGAGAGAGAGAGAGAGAGAGAGAGAGAGAGAGAGAGAGAGAGAGAGAGAGAGAGAGAGAGAGAGAGAGAGAGAGAGAGAGAGAGAGAGAGAAGTTATTGACTAATTATTCTCAAGGGAGTTCGATATTTACTCTTTTCATGGGACTAATAAGCAAACTTTCTACCTTATCTTGATATGTTTATGGGATTCTTTTGCTAATTAATCATGTAATAGAATATGAATATATTGGAAAATTAATAGAGATCAATCTAGAGAGTGATAATTGTCATCGAAATGAGGTAATTATGTATAAGTTATAAGTCTTGCAAGAAAATAGATCTATTTTGGAGATTAGGGTAACAGCTAAGCAAAGGGTGGATGCAATTTATTTGCTTGCTAGTTGATTTAGTCTCAAGATTATTCCATTAAAATTTTTGTACTCGGGAACAATTTTAAATGTATTAATAAGTTGATAGAAATCAATATTTAGGGTGATTATCTCCTATAATTAATTAATATTCTCATGTGTTTAAGTGAGCTCTTGATGCATCTTATTTGATGATACTTCGATCTATTTGAGTGGAGTGATGGCTAATGTAAGAAATGCTCACGTAAAAAAAATTAGAAGATTGTTAAGATGTGTGTGAAATTTTAGATTTATGTTTCATTTGGGACAGCTTTTTATTGCTTTTTATAGCAGCTTTCTAGTACAAAAATTTTAATTTTGGTATTAAATAGCTATTTTAAGAAGCAGCAAAAAAGCCATACCAAATGACATCTTTTTTATGCTTCTAAAAGAAGCTTTTTAATACAAAAATAATAAAATGCTACTTTAAGAAGCAGAAAAAAGCCGTCCCAAACGAAGCCTTAGTCTCCTATCAAAAAACTGAAATATATATTTATGCAACAATCTTAAGTTGTTGACATTCAAAAATAAACTTAATTGCTTATATTAAAAATAGATTTAAAAATTAAGTGATACTATCGTTATGTATCCAGCCTATATTTTATCTCCCTTGATTCCTTCCCTACCTATTATAATTGGTTGAATAATCATTATTCCATTAGGTGATTAAGCTTACATCAAATATTCATATTTTATATTTGATATCACATTAATAAGAAAAAAAATTGAATAATAATGGATGTTATTTTTTATGGTAAATTAATATTTCATAGGACATGCACCTTAAAATTTTGGATATCTTTTATAGATTAAGGTTTTGCTTGAGATGGCATTTTTACTGCATCTTTAAACATCTTTTTATTACAGATTTTTTAAATTTTATAATAAAAAGGTGCTTTAAGATGTAGTAAGAAAGCCTTCTCAAAGCTTCATTTAGGATGGGTTTATTACTATTTTTTAAAGTTATTGTAGAGAAAGTAACTTCTTAAAGATGTTATAGAATGTAGTTTCCTAGTACAATTTTTTTGAAAGCAATGAATAATCAATGGCCAAACAAAAAACGTGATTCCAGTCTAAAAAGCAAAGCTTTAAGAAAGTTGTCCCAAACGAAGCCTAAGTGATGTTCAACGAATCATGTGAATTTGATCTTATTAAGTGTATTGATCGATACAAATTAAACATAAAACTAATTCCTAACTAGTAAAGAATATAAATATTTTAATAGAAGATTAGATCTCTAACAATTTGCATAAAACAATAATGAAAATTGATTCTCAGACTACTCTAATCGACAATCAATAGGCTTACACTATATTGCATATTTTTCCTGTCAATTTATCTTTTTATTACATTTTAGAAAATGGAATTTCAATAAAATATATTTGAGAATTGTTACTCAATAAAGCTTACACTAAAAGAAAATTATAATATATTTGAGATAAGTGTCAAAAGGCTTTAGCCATTTGCTAGCTACAATGGTGAAGATCTAGTTTTTTTTTTCTTTCTTTCTTTCTTGATACATCATCAAAAAATTATCATGATGGTGCACAAATTTCGAGGCAAAATCAGGTTGGAAACTTCCAAAATTAAAATTGGGACTATCCAAACTCCGATTTCAATGAACTAACTGTCGAACTAAACATCTCAAAAATACAAACCAACGCCATAAATTTCGACTCAATCCGAGCCCAAATGGATCCAACTAAAGGTCCTGAAGCGCTATTAGAAGCTTCAAACCATAATTTGGATTACCAAATGGATTTTAAACGTGACATGCTTATAGTTAAATTGAGCGGCTTAACGAGACGAATCCAACAAGATAAAAAAATCACAGAATTCTGACATCATTAAGATCTTCAAATGTCTAGAGAACAATCTAAAGTCAAGTGAATCAACATCGACCATCCATCCAAACCACTCCCATATTACCCTAGATCTTCCTCCTATCTACTGGCAATTGCCACTCTAGAAAATCTATAAATAGACCGCTCCTTCCTCTTGAAAAGGGACCCCAAAGTAAGAGAGAAAGAGAGAGATTGGAGATCGCTCATACCCCTTAGCTCTTCCTCGACCACCACCCAGAGTTCCATCGGACCACCACCAGAGGCTCGGACATCTGCCGAACCATCAACTGAGGCCCGAAGTTCTGCCAGATCACCACCTGAGGCCCATACTTCTACTGAACCACAACCCGAGGCACGAAGTTCTACTAGACCATCACACGAGGCCCGAAGTTCTACCGGACAACCACCTGACGTCCGGAGTTCCACCGGACCACCACTAAGGCCCAAACTTCTGCCCGACCATCACCTAAGGTCCAGAGTTCTGTCGGGCCACCACTTGAGGCCTGGAGTTCTGTCGAACCACCACCTGAGGCCCAAACCTTTGCTAGACTACCACATGAGGCCTGGACTTCTACAGGGCCACCACCTATGAATCATATTTTTTTCTAGACCACCACCTGAGGCCTAGACTTCTGCCAGACAAACACCTAAAGCTTGAACATTTTTCGGACCACCACGTGAGGCTCAAATACTTTTTCGGACCACTACCTGAGACTTGGAGTTTTTCCAGACCAACATCTATGGCCCGAACTTCTGCCAGACAATCACCTGAGGCCCAGACTTCTGCCAGACCACCACCTGAGGTCCGAAGTTCTTCCAAACCATCACCCGTGGCCCGAAGTTCTACTAGACCACCACTTGATGCCCGGGGTTTCGTCGAACTATCACCCGAGGTCTGAACTTCTGTCGAACCACCACCTGAGGCCCGAATTTCTGCTAAACCACCACCTGAGGCCCTTACTTCTACCGGACCACCAACTAACACCCAAAAATTTTTTGGACCACCACATGACGCTCGGACTTCTGCCAGACCACCACCTGAGGCCCAAACTTCTACCTGACCACCACCTAAATCCCAGAGTTCTGCCAGACCACCACCCAATGCCGGAGTTATATTATACCATTGCCCTGCGCCAAAGTTCTGCCAAACCACCGCCAGGCTACCAACTAACGCCTAAATTTTCATGTAATGTTAGACTTCCGCAAGACTACCAAGTGATGTCAGACTTTCACCCCCATTTATTGCTATATTTTAACCATACGGTTGACTTTTGTAATTTAATCGTCCTCAGGAATGAGTTATTCCATTATAATCTACCCAAACACTAGTGGAGACATTTAAAACTAGGCCAGGCGCCATGGTTTGGGTGGTCTCTAATAAGCTTTGGCCTCCCCTCTTCTTGCTACCACTCCCTTTGAATACCTTGATGATTCTCTCATCGGAGCCCTTCAAAATGGTTCTTGAGAAAAAACCAACTATACTTCATCATTATCTTCCTGAAGTTTCTTTTCTTTTGGATCAACCCTAGGACTAGCTGGTGGTGCCTTCGACTACATCTCAATTAATTTCCTCAGCATGCCTTCCATGTTCTCGAATCAGTTTTCCATCCAGGTTTCCATGGATGACAACCTTTCTTCCATTCTGGAATATTTTTCCTCCATTCCGACCTTTCGCACACCTCCATCATCTTCACTTCCATTCATGGATTTAGGTCCTAAACCAAAAAAATAGAGATAAAGGGTCTTCAATTAGCAAAAAAGAGCAAAAAGAGGGAATTTTGCAGCATATTCCAACAAGTAGATGATTTTTTTTTGTCCAGGATATGGCTCTGATGCAAATTTGATACACCTTAAAGATGAAATGATCAAGAAAAGATAGTAAAAATAGCAGGATAAATGATGGTTGATTTTTGTATTAATACTTCATCACCAAAGCAAGATATAATGATATACTATTAGAGAGGTAGATCGTCTCTCCCACTTCACCTGAACACTGTTAGGAAGCCCTCAAGAAATAAAACATGAAAAGCAAACCCTAGAATTAGCCCTAATTAAACTCCCTAATTTCCCCAAAAAGCAGCCCCCTTCCTTAATTAATTTCCCTCTATCTCTATTTACAAATTAGATTTCTTTCCTTATTTTCTCTCCTAGTATATTTAATCAATACTTTCTTGGGCCCCGTAAAGAGGGCCAAATCTGCTGCCTGAATATGCCTCAGCTAGACTGGATGATTGGGTCTCTCCCCCATGAAACAATGTTATGGACTTTTTAGAAATGTTCTGGATATCATAGGATAGCAACCATTCATTATAAACTTGATGAAATTGAGTTTCTATTTTTTGAATGGGGGGTTATAAATATAAAATATGATGATGAATTATTTCTCTTTTGAACCATGATGCTGGGAGTGTCCATTTCATTTTATTCCTTTTCACGCTATAAAGAACAATTATTGTGTTAATTCATGTGCATATTGTTTGGCCTCATGCTTCAAAAGAGAAAAAGTATAACTTCAAAGCTACTAAAGTTTTATTTTTTTATGCCCAAAAGTGAATTTGTATTAAAAAGTAGTAGTTCGGCGTTGATTGGCGGTTAGGCGGTGGTCTAGCAACGGTCAGGCGGAAGTCTGGTGACCGTCGATGCCAGGTGGTAGTCCGGAGATGGTCGGTGGGTAGGCGGTGGTCTGGCGATAGTCAAGTGGAAGTATGGCGAAGGGTTTTAGGTTCGATGAGGGTTGGGCATAAGTCATTCAATGACTGGCGGTGGGTCAAAGTCCAGCGGTGGTCGGTTGCCAGATAGTGGTCGGACGATTGTTGGGTGGATGTCCAACAGTGGTCAGTATTTGGGTGGAAGTACATTGGCAATCGGTGGCCAGGTGGAAGTCTGGCAGCGGTTAGCAGCTAGGCAGTGGTCTGGCAATAGTTGACGGAGGTTTGCCAGTGGTGGTGTTGGATTTCTTGAATCCTAGCGCTCTCTACAATCTCAAGCCAAAGGTCCCCACGTTTGTAGGGAGTGGGGGTCTATTTATAGATTCATGCCCCATAAATATGAAGAAGATTTGGGTCAAATTTGGAGTGCTCCATTGGACGGTCCATATTAGTCTCTTGAATTATAGACCGTTTGCCAAGCATTTATGCATTTAAATGAAGTTAAAATTAAGCGATCTTGGGCTCATTGGATTGGTCTCGTCGATCTGCTCAATTCGACTCTAAGCATGTTATGCTTGGATATCATTTGGTCATCCAATTTATGCTTTGAATCTTCCAAGTAAGCTTCAACCCACTAATAAAAACAATTTCCTAAACTACTATAGAAAACTTAGAATAAAATATCATCTTACGAATTGTATCAGAACGGGTTTGAATACTGTTAAATTTATCTTGAAATTAGTGCAGTGCAAACTCTTCAAATATAACTCATCATGATATCATTTGTATTAATATATTCAAACAAAGTTTTCTTCTACAGTAATTGCTTAAATGAATTTTTTTTGTCTTTTAGTCTTCAAGCTGCTGCTACTTTTTCTCTAGTGTTGGCCATTTAATATTGATCTTTCATCACATCAAAAAGAAAAATTACCTAGGTACTGCTATTGTTATTCCTTCTACTAACACTCTGATTATGATTGCTCACAACTCTCATAATAGATTCATTCGTCCCCACCATTCTACAGCTCGAAAAATCTCTCAGAACAAATGGTACCCGACTGCGAGCTTTATTATCACCACTTTCCTTACTTTACCTTTAGTAAGCTGCCTCCCATTCTCCATGGGAACAATTTCTTCACAACATACTTTCTCTACTCTCTTCATCTCCCCTTTCCAAGAATATGTCTTGAAAATTGTAGTTTTCCTTTGGGCTTCTTCGGAGCTTGAATTCAATGTTTATACTGGCGACTGTTCCTCCAATTATGTAGGAGGCTTTGAAGAAGTAGTTTTTTCTCTCTGCAATGTTTCACCTGGGGTTCTTAAAGTTGCAGGAGTAGCCAAGGACTTTGCTTCTTCCTTTAACTTCTCAAAGATTTTGATGACAGAGAGGAGAGATCCCTTTAATACATACTCGCGGTAGGAGGTGGCGATGATGAGGTCATCATCGGTGAGGTCTTGCCAGATATAGCCAGTTTTGTACTTCCTGTAATAGAAGTATTATCTATGAAATTTGCATGACTTTGTAATATAATGTCAAATTTAATAATTAGATTTTTCATTTAATATAATATTAAATCTCTATTAAGTAGGCTTATATCTGTTAATAATATAGTATTAACTGCCAAATATCAATGAACTAAATTGCCTGTCTCTTAATATCTAAGTTGTCATTATTTCAAATAATTTGTTATCTATTTCATAATACAATGTTACATTGTAGTAGATGATATCACATTAAGATTTTATTTGGGATGATTTTTTACTGCTTCTTGAAGCAGTTTTCTAGTACAAAAAATTAATTTTATACTAAAAAGCTACATCATGAAACAGTAAAAAAGCCATCCCAAACAAATCTTACGTTAACTCGTAAAGAAGAAAGAAACTTGCATTAAGATGTTAAGAAATTAATGAGCAAACCTCTTGTATGACCGAGCAAAGGATTCCAACATTTCTTTTCCCCTAAACTTAGATATGCATCTCTTAAAATCTAATCATGTTTTCAATTTCATATAAAAAAAAGTAAGAAATTTTTTGAACAAAATAATCAATTAAGAGAGAGAGAGAGAGAGAGAGAGAGAGAGAGAGAGAGAGAGATAGATAGATAGATAGATAGATAGAGAGAGAGAGAGATATATATATATATATATATATATATATATATAGAGAGAGAGAGAGAGAGAGATATATATATATATATATATATATATATATATATATATAGAGAGAGAGAGAGAGAGAGAGAGAGAGAGAGAGAGAGAGAGAGAGAGAGAGAGAGAGAGAGAGAGAGAGAGAGAGATATATATATATATATATATATATATATATATATAGAGAGAGAGAGAGAGAGAGAGAGAGAGAGAGAGAGAGAGAGAGAGAGAGAGAGATGATATTGATGATGATGATGGTGATGAGGTTGTGCACCTCTAAGGTGAACACCATTGTTGTTGAGGTGGTGAACTTTCATGAGGTGAGGCTGCTTGATCTTCCCTTTCCTGCTCTGTAAGTAAACTATGTGAAGCCTCCTCATCAGTACCTCATCTCCTCCCTTCTTTTCTTTACTTTCTTCCATCTCGATCTTCACAAGAATTTATTTTTTTCAAATTTCTTTTGCCTCCTAATGGACAGCGCCAAGCAGTCTATATTTCTATCCTTATAAATAGATGGAAGAGGAGGGGGAGAGAGAGAGAGAGAGAGAGAGAGAGAGAGAGAGAGAGAGAGAGAGAGAGAGAGAGAGAGAGGGATTTATTGACTAATTATTCTCAAGGGAGTTCGATATTTAATATTCTCAGGCGAGTAATTAGCGAACTTTCTACCTTATCTTGTGTTGTTTATGGGATTATTTTGCTAATTAACATTGTCATAAAATATGAATATATTGGAGAATTAATAGAGCTTAATGAGAGAGTGATAATTGTCTTAAAAAGGAGGTAATTATGTAAAATAGGAGATCGGGGTAACAACTAGCAAAGGGTGAATGCCATTTATTTGCTTGCTAGTTGATTTAGTCTCAAGAGGATTCCATTAAAAGTTTTTTACTCGGGAACAATTTTAATTGTTAAGTTGATAGAGATCAATATTTTGGGTGATTGCCTCCTATAATTAATATTCTCATGTGATTAAGCGAGCTCTTCATGCATGTTATTTGATGATACTTTGATCCATTTGAGTGGAGTAATGGCTGATGTAAGGAACTCTCATGTAAAAAAAAAAAAAAGATTTTATTAAGATGTGTGTGGAATTTTAGATTTAGGTTTCATTTTGCGACGGCTTTTTTATTGCCTTTTATAACAGTTTTTTAGTACAAAAATTTTAATTTCGATATTATATAGCTGTTTAAGAAGTAGCAAAAAAGTCATACCAAATGACAACTTTTTTGTTCTTTCTTAAAGAAGCTTTTTAGTACAAAAATTATAATTTTTGTATTACAATGATGCTTTAAGAAGCAGTAAGAAAGCCGTCCCAAATGAAGCCTTAGGTTTCATTTGAGACGGCTTTTTTACTGCTTCTTAAAACATTTTTTTAGTATAAAAATTTTATTTGTTGTATTAAAAAGCTATTTTAAGAAGCAATAAGAAACTTGTCCCAAACGGAGCCTTATATTTCGTTTGGGTTGGCTTTCTTACCGCTTCTCAAAGCAGCTTTCTAGAAGAAAAAAAAATAATTTTTTTGTTAGATAGCCTCTTTAAAAAAACAGTAAGAAAGTCGTCCTAAACAAAACCTTAGTCTCCTATCAAATAGCTGAAATATATATTTATGGAGCAATCTGAAGTTGTTGACATTCAAAAATAAACTTACTTTCTTATATTAAAAATTAAGTGATACTATCATTATGTTTATCACATTAATAAGATTCATTCCCTAACAATAATAATTGGTTGAATAATCATTATTCCATCGGGTGATTAAGCTTTCATCAAATATTCATCTTTTATATTTGATATCACATTAATAAGAAAAAAATTTGAATAATAAAAGATGTTATTTTTTATGATAAATTAATATTTCATAGGACATGCATCTTAAAATTTTGGATATTTTTTATAGATTAAGGTTTCATTTTGGATGTGATTTTCTTACTGCAGCTTTTTATCGGACCGATTGGTACAGACATTCAAAACCTTTTTAAAATCGTCTGTTTCAAATTTTTTAAAATAAATTATTAAATATTAAACATAATCATAAGTAATATAAATAAAAAACTCTTGAATTTGTTTTAAACACATCATGAATGTTAATTTCAACAATCTCATATGACTTCACTACTTCATATGAGCTCTTGCCATGAGTGAAAGGAAAAAAGCTATAAAAAATAAACAAAGCAAAACTTCCAAGAGATGTGGGACTAAATCTTATAAAGCAAAAAGTCACATGTAGTTTCATACTTTCATATACACATTATACAACATAATTTTTTTAACGATTTTTTAATTAATTTTTATAATGTAAATAATTTTTATTTTTTTAGTTCATAATATTTATTTTTTAGCTGATAATATTTATTTTTTTATCTATTTATTTATATATATTTTTATTAGATATATTATAAAGTTTATGTAGATTTTTTTGCTCTTTAAACTGCTTGAGTAAAAATTATATGATATAAATTCAAATATAAACAATTAATTTTTATAATTTGAATAATATTTATTTTTTAGTTTTTTTTTTTTTGGGAATTTTTATTTTATTTTTTTAGTTAATAATATTTTATTTTTATCAAATGAAGTACTCTTATATATTAAAACATTTACAAATTTTCAATTTTTCATCTATAAAAAACTTTAATGTTATTAAATGAAATACTTTTATATTAAAATATTTAATTATATTAATAATTTTGTATTGTGATTTTTTAAATAATTTATATTTATAAATTAAATTTAAATATGCAATATAATTTATATTAAATCATATGATTATTATATTTCATTATTTTATTAATTTTTTATAATAATATTATTATTTATTACGTCATCAGGTTAGACCCTGATTCGACCGGTCAAATCGTGAACCTTTTCTTCTTCCGGTTCATTGTCTGGTCCGGTTTTCAGAATGTGGCTTTTTAGTATAAATTTTTTTAATTATGTATTAGAAAGGTGCTTTAAGAAGCAATAAGAAAGTCATCCCAAAGCTTCATTTAGGACAGCTTTCTTACTATTTTGTAAAGTTACTGTAGAGAAAGTAAATTTTTAAAGTTGTTGTAGAAAGCAGCTTCTTAGTACAAAATTTCTTTAAAAGCAACAAATAACCAATGGCAAAATAAAAAACGTGATTGCAATTTGAAAAGCAAAGCAGTAAGAAAGCTGTCGTCACAAACGAAGTTTAAGTGATGTTCACCAAATCATGTGAATTTGATCATATTATGTGTGTTGATCGATACATGAGGTTCGGACTTCTGCCAGACCACCATCTAATGCCCGGAGTTCTGCCAGACCACCGCCCAATGCCAGAGTTTTGTCAGACCATCGCCCTACACTGAAGTTCTACTAAACCATCACCAGGCTACCAACTAACGTCTGAATTTTTAAGTAGCACCAGACTTCCGTCTGACCACCAAGTGACGCCAGACTTTCACCCCCGTTTATCGCTAGATTTTAACCATACGATAGACATTTGTAATCTGATCACCCTCAAGGATGAGTTAGCCCATAGTAATCTACCCAAACACTAGTAGAGTCATTTCAAACTAGGCCAAGTCCCGTGGTCTGGGTGGTCTTTAATAGGCTTCGGCCTCCCCTTTCCTTGCTGCCCCTCCTTTTGAAAACCTTGATGCTTATCTCATTGAAGCCCTTTGGAATGGTTCTTGAGAAAAAAACCATATATACTTCTTCATTGTCTTCCTGAAGTATCTTTTCTTTTGGATTAACCCTAGGACTAGCTGGTGGAGCCTTTAACTGCATCTCAATTAATTTTCTCATCATGCCTTCCATATTCTCGAATCAGTTTTTCATCAAGGTTTCCATGGATGACAACCTTTCTTCCATTCCAGAATATTTTTCCTCCATCTCGACCTTTGGTTGTTCAATCCCTCCTTTCCAACGCCTCCATCTTCTTAACTGTCATTTATGGATTTAGGTCCCAAACCGCAAAAATAGAGATGAAGGGTCTTCAATTAGCAAAAAAGAGAAAATGGGAGGAATTCTACAACAGATTTCAACAAGTAGATAATTTTGTTTTGTCCAGGATACAGCCCTGATGCCAATTTGATACGCTAAAAAGACGAAATCAGCAAGAAAATATTGTAAAAACAACAAGATAAACGAAGCTAATTTTTGTATTAATACTTCAACACCAAAGCAAGATGCAATGATCTACTATTAGATAGGTAGATCGTCTCTCCCACTTGACCTAAAAGCTGCTATGAAGCTCTCAAGAAACAAAACATGAAAAATAATCCCTAGAATCGACCCAAATTAAACTCCCTAATTGTCCCCCAAAGTATCCCTCTTCTTTAAATAATTTCCCTCTTTCTCTATTTCAAAATTTGAGTTCTTTCTTTATTTTCTCTCCTAGGTTTGGTCCCCACAAAAAGGGCCAAACCTGCTGCTTGAATCGGCCTTAGTTAGGCTGGATGATTGGGCCTCTCCCCTGTAACACAATGTTATGGACGTTTTTACAAATGTTCAAGATATCAGAGGATAGTAACCATTCATTATAAACATGATGAAATTGAGTTTCTATTTTTTGAATGGGGAGTGATAAATATAAAATGTGATGATGAATTATTTCTCTTCTGAACCATGACGCTGGGAGTTTCCTTTTCATTTTATTCCTTTTCATGCTATAAAGAATAATTATTGTATTGATTCATGTGCATATTATTTGGCCTCATGGTTCAAAAGAGAAAAAATATAATTGCAAAGCTACTAAAGTTTTTTTTGTGTGCCCATAAGTGAATTTGTATTAGACAACAGTAGTCCGGCGGCGGTCGTCGGCTAAGCAGTGGTTTGGCAATGGTCAGGCAATAAATGTCAACCACTTGGACTTATGATTTGCCAATACCACACTCCAAAATTTGAAATATGAGTCCAAAAATAGAAGAAATAAATGAGAACATGCAGGGAAATTCTATCTTGGCCTCCCTGCGAGCCATTGAAGTTTTATTATAGTAGTTTCAAACCAATTACAATGTAGTTACACTAATTATTCAATAACAAGAAATCTTCCCACTAATCATAACAATTTCCTACACTACTATAGAAAACTTAGATCCCATCCCCCCACCTACCCACTGATAGTCCAAATTCTGGATATGGACAACAAAGACACGATCCCCACAGTTGGATCCGGGACAGTACCTATACTACACCCATGGCGGTGATTACTGCAAGAGTATGAATCATTATTTATGGAGCTTCCTCTACGACCTCGGAGAAGCCAAAATCCTCAATCAGACTTTCATCGTGGACCTTAGTGTTTGCCTTGCCGAGAGCTATACTTCTACATGAGAGAATGAAGATGGTAAGGATTTCAAGTTTTACTTTGATTTTGAGAATCTAAAGGAATCCGCCTCGATTGTTGAGGAGGGCGATTTCCTTCGGGACTAGAGGAAATGGGATCGCTCCTCTGGTAATGTCCAGAAGAACAATGGCCAGATTAGTGTTAGAAAAGCGCCTCATTTATATAACCGCAATGCCACACTTCAAAATTTGAAATCAGAGTCCAAAGAAAAATGAAATAAGAGGAGAACATGCAGGGAAATTCTATATTGGCCCCCCTGCGAGCCATTGAAATTTTATTTATAGTAGTTTCAAACCAATTACAATGTAGTTACACTAATTATTCACGTACAAACAAACTATCCACTAATCATAATAATTGCCTAAACTACTATAGAAAACTTAGATTAATGCAATAAAAACTCTTCGAATATAACATTAATCTCAAAACAAATATAATAATATCCAAACTCATCTTGATACCAAGATATTTTAACATAGTTTCCTTCTACTATACTTGCTTAAATTAAGGCTTCGTTTGGGACGGTTTTTTACTATTTTTTAAAATAGCTTTTTAGTACAAATATTTAATTTTTGTACCGAAACACTACTTTTAAAAGCATTAAAAAAGTCATCCCAAACAAAACCTAAAATTACTCTTCTTTTAGTCTTCCAGCTGGCCAACATACTTTTCTTCCCAGATGCTGCTACTTTTCCCTTCCATTGCCATTTAGATCGCAGCTTTTCTTCCCAGCTGCTGCTACTTTTCCCTTCCGTTGCCATTTAAAATTGATCTTTCATCACCTCAGGAGCTCTTCTTTCCCTTGTTGCTCTCTGTTTTCAAATAAATTTCAAAGATGATCAACATATTCCTTTTAGATATATACATAAAATAGTTCATTGTCTATTACATATACTTCTTCCTACATTCAGCCAAATTAAAATGTTGATTTTCAAATTAGAAAATAAACTAATAATTTTCTAATAAAATAATATAATTTATTAATTATTCATCAAATCTTGATAATTTTGTCATCATAATCATACTTTAAAGTTTCTTTTCTCTATTAATTTCAATCAAACTTATTCAACATTAACATATTAAATAGAAAAATTACCTAGGGACCGCTGTTGTAACTCTTTCTACTACCACTCAGAATATGATTGCATATAGATCTCATAATAAAGTCCTTCGTCCCCACCTTTCTAAAGCTCGGAAAATCTTTCAGAACAAATGGTGCCTAGTTGCGAGCTTTATCATCACTACTTTCCTAACTTTTAACTTTAGAACGTTGCCTCCCATTCTCCATAGGAACAATTTCTTGACAGCAGAGTTCATAGAAAATGTGCACCTCGAAGTTGAACACCTTTGTTGTTGAGGTGGTGAACTGTGATGAGGTGAGGATTCTCGATATTCCCTTTCCTGATTAGGAAGTAAACTTTGTGAAGCCTCCTCATCAGTACCTCATCATCTCCTCCCTTTTTTTCTTTGCTTGCTTTCATCTTGCTCATCACAAGACTTGGTTTCTAAAATCTCTTTTAATTTGCCTCCTAATGGACAACTCCAAACTATCTATATTTCTATCCATATAAATAGATGGAGAGAGAGAGAGAGAGAGAGAGAGAGAGAGGGATTAATTGACTAATTATTCTCAAGGGAGTTTGATATTTACTCTTCTCAGGCGATTAATTAGAAAACTTTCTACCATATCTTGAGTTGTTTCAGGGATTTTTTTGCTATTAATTAATCATGTCATGGAATATGATTATATTGAAAAATTAATAGAGATCAATTTAGAGAGTGATAATTGTCATAAAAATGAGGTAATTATGTATAACCCTTGCAAGAAAATAGGAGATTGGGATAACAGCTAGCAAAGGGTGGATGCAATTTATTTTCTTGCTAGTTGATTTAGTCTCAAGATGATTCCATTAAAATTTTTGTGCTCGGGAACAATTTTAAATGTTTTAATAAGTTTATAGAAATTAATATTTAGGGTGATTATCTCCTATAATTAATATTCTTATGTGATTAAGCGAGCTCTTGATGCATGTTATTTGATGATACTTTGATCTATTTGAGTGGAATAAAGACTAATGTAAGGAACTCATGTAAAAAACATTAGAAGATAATTGTTAAGATGTGTGCAAAATTTTAGATTTAGGCTTAGCATGGGATGGCTTTTTTAATGCTTTTTAAAATTGTTTTCTAGTACAAATATTTTAATTTTTGTAATAAAAAGCTGTTTTAAGATACAATAAAAAATTGTCCCAAACCAAGCCTTAAGCTTCATTTGGGACGGCTTTCTTATTACTTAAAGCAGCTTTCGAGTACAAAAATTTTAATTTTTGTACTAAAAAACTACTTCATTAAGAAATAAAAAAGTCCTCATAAATGAAGGCTTAGTCTCCTATCAAATAATTGAAATATATATTTATGCAACAATACTAAGCTTTTAAATTAAAAAATAATTAATATTTTATAGGAAATGCACCTTAAAATTTTGGATATCTTTTATAGGTTAAGGTTTCATTTGAGACGGCTTTCTTATTGCTTCGTAAAATAGTTTTTTAGTACAACATTTTTTATTTTTTTACTAGAAATTTGTTTTAAGAAGTACTAAGAAAGCTGTCCCAATACTTTGTTTAGGACAACTTTCTTACTATTTTGTAAAGTTTCTATAGAGAAAATAACTTCTTAATGCTGTTGTAGAAAGCAACTTCCTAGTACACATTTTTTTTGAAAGCAACGAATAATCAATGGCCAAATAAAATACGTGATTGAAGTGTGATAAGCAAAGGAGTAAGAAAGCTTTCCTAAACGAAGTCTAAGTGTTGTTCACCAAATAATGCGAATTTGATCTTATTAACTGTGTTGATCGATACAAATAAAACATAAAATTAATTCCTAACTAGTAAAGAACATAATTATTTTAAAAGAAGATTAGATCCCTAATAGTTTGCATAAAGATTATAATGAAAATTGATTCTCAAACTACTCTAATTGACACTCAATAAGGCTCACACTATATGGCATATTTTCCTTTTCATTTATCTTTTTATTGCATTTTAGAAATCAGCAATTCAAAAAAAAAAAAAAAATTGTTAATGAATAAACCTTACACTGCATGAAATTTATAATATATTTGTGATATTTGAAATAAGAGTTAGAAGGCCTTAGCCATTTGAATAATGGTTATGGTTAACGTCACCGATGAATGCTTTGAAATTTAAAAAATTAATTGAATCATAGTAATCAACATAATGTATGTGCATACTTACATGCCTTCCTTCCATTCCCACCATACAATATAAGAATGTTGATGCTTGATTTAATTATAAAAAAATTCACCTGTCTATAACTTCACATCTCTACAAATATAATAATCAAAATAAATCGGATAATATTTGAACAAATTCAAATATTGATCAAACATGTTTGAATAATGATCAAATTATGGTCAACTATACTCAATATATAATTGAAATATATTTGAAAACATGATCTTGACTTAATCATAGAACGACGTTCAAAACTTATTCGAATAAAGTTTAAATAACATAGTATTTGACAGCTTAAACTATATTTGATCATAATTCGAATAAGATCCATACATACTTCTTGCGATGAATGATAAGGAGAAATGCAAATCGAGATTTCACGATGGAGATCAGATATAAAAAGATGATAAAGTTCAATGACACAAACAACTGGGATATATGAACCAAAAATATAATCACAAGAATTGCAAAAATAAATATCTAGTATATTGATTTTCTTTTTAAGGAAACACTTTTAGTTCATTAAAAAGGAAAATACAATGAAGACCAATAATAAATATACAAAAAATATCAAGCTAAAATTAGCCAATCAGGAAGGAAGGCAAGGACCATCCATCGGTAGCGCCAATTAGAATGCTTACAATTGGAAATCAGACTGCAATGTATTAATCTCTCATTGAATATATGAATAGAAACCTAATTCAAAATAACTTTGATGCAAAGGTGTTGATGCAACTAAAATACGATTGGATAATTCTTCAAAATGGTTATTGAACTTTTAAACTTGTGATGTTTGCTATAAATTTGGTAGATCTTCTTGCAAATCTTGATACAGCGATAGTCCAAAACAATGGATAACACTTCTTTTGAATCCATTTCAGAAACTTAATGCATCCATTGAGACCAACCCAATCAATCCATTGTATAACAAATAAATTATAGTAGGAAAAAAATGACCAGCTTTGCATTATCTTCATTAACAAGGGGCATATCTATCTCCACTACATGGCATTTGGAATATATTTTGTTTGTTTTGGATTATAAGCGCAATATTTAACTAAGGCTTCATTTGGAATAGTTTTTGCTACTTTTTTTTTTTTTTTTTTTTTTTTTTGCTTTTAAAAAGTGTACGAAAAATCAAGTTTACAAAGGAACACAAAAGCCATCTCAAACGAAGCTTAAGAAAGGTATACCATCCTCACCACTATTGTCTTGAATGTGGTGTTTGTTCGAGCTTTTCAAGATCACGGGCAATCTTTGGGAGATTTCATTTAATGGCATCACGATTGATGCCACCTACTTTTTATAATATGTTCGGAACAACTGTAACATTTTTTGAAGATGGTTATAAAGCTGTTGTGAAGAAGTAATTTTTAGGAAACTATTGTAAAAAGTAACTTTCTAGCACAAAATTTTCTTGAAAGCAATGAAAAAGAAGTGACTAAAAAACTATAGTAATGATCTAAAAAATAAATTAGTAAAAAAATTATCCCAAACCAAGCCTGAGATAGCTTTCTTCTTAGTTTCTAAAATAGTTTTTAGCACAAAAATTTATTGAACTTGAAATTATTGTACTAGAACAATATTTTAGAAAGAAAAAAAGAAGTTGTCCCAAACGAAACCTTAATTTCTTGATTCTCCCCATTTGGCCTTCTTTGGATTTGGAAATTGTTCAAGCCTTATCTGTCATTAATAGTTTCCCGAAACAACATAGTGTTTCTTCAAGGATTTAGCCAATTTTCTTTGAGGATTTAGCCAATAAATGTCAATAACTTGGACTTGTGATTTGCCAATTGCACGCTCCAAAATTTGAAATCAGAGTCCTGAGATAGAAGAAATAAGAGAAGAACATGCATGGAAATTCTATCTTGGCCCCCTTGCGAGCCATTGAAGTTTTATTTATATTAGTTTCAAACCAATTATAATGTAGTTACACTAATTATTCAATTACAAGCAAAATACCCACTAATCAAAACAATTGCCTACACTACTACAGAAAACATAGATTATTGAAATACACTCTTCAAATATAACACTAATCTCAAAACAAATATAAGAATATTTGAAGCAATCCTGATACCAATATATTTTAAAAAAGTTTCCTTATACAATAATTGCTTAAATTAAAATTGCTTGTCTTAGTCTTCCAGCTGCAAACTCTGCTGGCTAATCCAAGATTATCTTCCCAGTTGCTTCAACTTTTCCTTTACTGTTGCCATTTAATATTGATCTTTCATCACCTCAAACAGAAACATTACCTAGAATATGAACATATTGCAATTTAATGCTTATTTTGCTATTAATTAATCATGTCATGGTATATGAACATATTGGAAAATTAATAGAGATCAATCTAGAGAGTGATAACTGTCATAAAAATGAGGTAATTATGTATAACCCTCGCAAGAAAATAGGAGATTGGTGTAAAAGCTAGCAAAGGGTGGATGCAATTTATTTGCTTGCTAGTTGATTTAGTCTCAAGATTATTCCATTAAAATTTTTGTACTCGGTACAAATTTTAAATGTATTAATAAGTTGATATAAATCAATATTTAGGGTGATTATCTCCTATAGTTAATATTCTCATGTGATTAAGCGAGCTCTTCATGTATGTTATTTGATGTTACTTTAATCTATTTGAGTGGAGTGATGACTTATTTAAGGAACTCTCATGTAAAAAAAAATAGAAGATTGTTTAGATGTGAGAAATTTTAGATTTAGGCTTAGTTTGGAACAGCTTTTTATTGATTTTTAAAGCAGCTGTTTAGTATAAAAATTAAATTTTTGTGTTAACAATTTTCTTTATGAACCAGTAAAAAAGCCTTCTCAAAAGAAGCCTTAGTCTCCTATCAATTATGCTGACATTAAAAAAAACTTAATTTCTTAAATTAAAAATAGATTTAACAATTTAAGTTGTGTTCGGGACAGCTTTCTTACGACTTCTTAAAGAAAGTTTTAAAATTTTGTACTAAAAAATTTCTTTAAGAAGTAGTAAAAAAGCCATCCCAAACGAAGCCCAATTGATACTATCATTATGTATCCAACCTAATTTTGATCTCCCTTAATTCATTCCCTAACAATTATAATTGGTTAAATAATCATTATTTCCATCGGGTGATTAAGATTACATCAAATATTCACCTTTTATATTTGATATCACATTAATAAAAGAAAAACATTTGAATAATAATAGATTTTATTTTTTATGGTAAATTAATATTTCATAGGAGATGCACCTAAAAATTTTGGTTATCTTTTATATATTAAAGTTTCATTTGAGTCAGCTTTCTTATTGCTCCTCAAAGCAGCTTTTTAGTATCAAAATTTTAATTTTTGTATTAGAAAGTTGTCTCAATGCTTCGTTTAGGACAACTTTCCTACTATTTTGTAAAGTTTTTGTAGGGAAAGTAACTTCTTATGGCTATTATAGAAAGCAACTTCCTGAAACAAAATTTTTTGAAAGCAACTAATAACCAGTGGCAAACTAAAAAATGTGATTGCAGTCTCAAAAGCAAAGCAGTAAGAAAGTTGTCCCAAACAAAATCTAAGTGATGTTCACTAAATCATGCGAATTTGATCTTATAAAGTGTGTTGATCGATACAAATTAAACATAAAATTAATTCCTAACTAGTAATGACTATAAATATTTTAATAGAAGATTAGATCTCTAACAGTTTGCATAAAAATTATAATGAAAATTGATTCTCAACTACTCTAATAGACACTCAATAGGCTTACACTATATGGCATATTTTCCTTTCAATTTATCTTTTTATTAATACAAATTAAACATAAAATATTTTCCTTTCAATTTATCTTTTATCTAATAGACACTCAATAGGTTTACAATGAAGAGCCTAACCTCCAAAGAAGTCTCACATATTTCTTGATGGTTTAAAAACGCTTATGTATAATCATAAATAAATATTAAGACTTCTAATAATATAATAATCCTAGTAACAATTTATAAACTAGATTACTTTAATTATAACAATCAATTAAATTATTTATCTAAACATATGATCGTATCACCATCTTGGTCAGGCATTAATCTCGAGGCATATTTGACCTAAAAGCTTTTAAAATTAAATTTTGGACCATCAAAATTTCAATCTAGGTATTTACAGTCAAATTGAACGTCTCGGCAAGAAGAATCTAACGACACCAAAATCGCCCCAATCCGAGTCCAAATGGGCTCGAACCTAGGGACTAAAGCATAGGTGGAAGCTTCAAAGAATTAATTAAGTAATCAAATAATCTTCAAAATGACATGTTTATAATCAAATAGAGTGGCTTGATGAGACGAATTCAACGAGCTCAAGATCACTCAATTTTGACATCATTAAAACATTTAAAAGCTTGACAAAATATTTATAATCGAAGGAATTAATATAGAGAAAAGTTATTAATTTTCTATGTTAAAATATTTCTAATCCTAATACATTCAGCTTCACATGTTGAACTTTTGTATAGTACAAAGATACAAACTGAATTAAATTTTGGCATGTAAAAATATAATAGGTCAAATCTTTAATTTTTTGTAGAATATATATTAATTATTTTATTTAAAATCTTGATATTTATATATTTACTTGTCTTGTTATTTTTCTCAACCCTACTCCTACACTCCAAGTTCCGGAAATGACCTGGTGATCCACAACTCCACACCACTATCCATCTTCGATCTTCTAGATTTCCACCGACCCACCTCTGCCTTCACTTATCAAACCTCTGTGGCCTACCGCACTCACCTGTCGGTGCCCACATCCACACTGTTCCTATCATGACCATCGTCACTCCAACGCCTCCAACCCAACGCCTTGCTTTCAATCGCCGTCACTAACCTCTCATCTCTTTTTCATTTCTTGGCGGGAACCCTAACCTTAACTCCTTGAGGATTTATAGATCAACATTATTTTCACCACCAGAGATGAAGGAGGTCGGTGCCTAAGGCACCTCACCAGAGCTCCCGACGACGAGACAACAGGATGTCAAGGTCATTGGCAACCTATGTTTCTCCATCTTTGTCGTCTCCACTCTCATCTTCTCTGTCAATGCCGTCACCAACATCCTTGACCCTTGGTTCCAAACATCCAAGGCTAGGGGCGAATGCAATGTGGGTGCCCTGGGGGCACGGGTCGCCACTGACTTTGATATTATCATCTAATTAATTATATTTATGATGCATTAACTACATGTTAAATCAATTAATTTTTTTTCCTTTTTCATCCCAATAGCAATCCCGTAAATGCAAGCACGCGCGGAACTCAGGCCGTTCATCTTCATCCTTCGCGCATGCTCGGTCCAGTCGGAAGAGGAAAGTCTGAATGCTAGCCAGCCGCCCTCGCCGGCTCGCCTTGTGTCTCTTCCGCATGCTAAGGGTTTTCCATCTCTATTGTCAGGGGCAATCACAAGGGCTACTCTGTACTGCATATGATGAGTTATTTTTGCTGGGTGGCTTTTTTCTGAATTAAACCGTGGGTAGTATCTAATTCTGCTTTGTTTGTTCAGCTGATTCGACAAATCTGGTGAACTATTACATTATTGGATTGCATGAGAAATTATCTTTTTTATTAAATTAATCTAACTATAATATATATATATATATATATATATATATATATATATATATATATATATATATATATATATATATATATATATATATATATATATATGGTCCCAATCCAAATTAAAAAGGTTGAGAATTTTTTAATTACTTTCAAGATTTGTGCCCTCACAAGAAAAAAATTCTAGCTCCGCCCGTCCAAGGCCATTATCAAATCCCTCTCCGCAACTCTTCCCAACTCCACCTTCGCAACCAATGACTCTCTTCTGCCCACCGATGAAGATCTCGTCGCCTCTCTCCTTTCTACCGCCAACGCCGGCGAAGCTCTCCTTAACAATAACTCCTTCCCATCCTCCTCAGCTTGTGATCCAAATGCCCCACTCAACTATTCCAACCCCTCCATCCTGGCCGCGATCCAGCTCTTCAACTTCAAGATCTTCCGCAAATATATTATCTTCATTTCGTATGACGCCCCCGTCGATGGATCCAATCCCGACGAATGCGACGCTCCCTAGCGCTTCTGCAGTCATTTGGAGAAGTCCCGGTGATGCTACCGCGACTACCGCCCTTGCACTTGCTGAGAATTACACCTTTGAGGTCGTTCGCGCCGGTAAGCTTCGCTCCGGTACCAACGCCGCCCGCCATCCCCATCGCGCCACCTCTCCACTGGTCGTCCAGATCACAAATCTGGACATCAACCACACGATCCCCACTGTTGGATCTGAATCAGAGTTCCGCAAAGGGCGGTATCTATACTACACCCATGGCGGTGATTACTACAAGATTATGAATCATTACTTATGGAGCTTCCTCTGCAGCCTCAGAGAAGCCAAGTTCCTCAACCGGACTTTCATAATGTACCTCTACGAATGCCATGCCAGGAGCTATACTTCTACAGGAGAGAATGAAGATGGTAAGGATTTCGGGTTTTACTTTGATTTAGAGCATCTGAAGAACTCATCTTTGGTTGTTGTGGAGGGGGTTTTCTTTGGGACTAAAGGAAAATGGGATCGCTCCTCTAGTAAATGCTAGAAGAGCAATGGCCCGATTATGGTTAGAAAAGTGCCTACCTACAATGTTATCGCAATGCCACACT
Organism: Dendrobium huoshanense; assembly: GCA_016618105.1. Classification (NCBI taxonomy): domain Eukaryota; kingdom Viridiplantae; phylum Streptophyta; class Magnoliopsida; order Asparagales; family Orchidaceae; genus Dendrobium; species Dendrobium huoshanense. The sequence continues at coordinate 4,099,871 of CM028350.1, forward strand.
TCAAAATTTAAAATCAGAGTCCAAAGACAAATGAAATAAGAGGAGAACGTACAGGGAAATTCTATCTTGGCCCCCCTGCGAGCCATCGAAGTTTTATTTATAGTAATTTCAAATCAATTACAATGTAGTTACACTAATTATTCAATTACAAGCAAACTACCAACTAATCATAACAATTGCCTACACTACTATAGAAAGTTTAGATTAATGCAATACAAACTCTTCGAATATAACTTTAATCTCAAAACAAATATAATAAACACCCAAACTCATTCTGATACCAAGATATTTTAACATAGTTTCCTTATACAGTAGTTGTTTCCTCTACCGTTTCCATTAAAATTGATCTTTCATCACCTCAGGAGCTCTTCCTTCCCTTGTTGCTCTCTGTTTTCAAATAAATTGAAAATATGATCAACATAATCCTTATAGATATATACATATAACATTTCATTGTCTATTACTTATACATCTTCCTACATTCAGCCAAATTAAAAAGTTAATTTTCAAAATAGAAAATAAACAAAAAAAAAATTAATAAAATAATATAATTTATTAATTATTCATCAATTATTGATAATTATGTCATATTAATCATACTTTAAAGTTTCTTTTCTCTATTAATTGAAAGTTCGTTAGGGATGTTAAGCCCTTAAGAACTGGCCTGAGGCTAACTAAGAGAGGGGGGGTGAATTGCTATTTTAAAAAATTTCTTTTAGCAAAGCACAAGAAAACTTAAAACCAAATCACCACAGAAATCAGAGTGCGAAAATAAATAAACGCGGAAGCAAAACAAAGAAAAATCACACCGGATTTATAGTGGTTTGGTCAATCCTTGACCTACGTCCACTCCTCGGAGGCACTCTCCGAGTATTGCACTAACTAAGTGTCTCTCCTTTAGCTCCCACATCTCAAGTGGAGAAGCCTTTACAACAAACTCCTTTTCACCAACCCCGGTGCAACAGAAGAACTGACTCCTTTTGCTTCCTCTTGAAGTGGGCAGAGAACCCAAACCTTTACTGAAGTAGACCTCCCAAGAACCTCCCAAGGATGAAGGATGAATAGCAGAGATGACGACTTGGAACCTTGCTTGGAGCAACCTTTGTGAACCCTATCACAAACCTCACAAGTTCCTCTCTCTCTCTCTCTCTCTCTCTCTCTCTCTCTCTCTCTCTCTCTCTCTCTCTCTCTCTCTCTCTCTCTCTCTCTCTCTCTCTCTCTCTCTCTCTCTCTCTCTCTCTCTCTCTCTCTCTCTCTCTCTCTCTCTCTCTCTCTCTCTCTCTCTCTCTCTCTCTCTCTCTCTCTCTCTCTCTCTCTCTCTCTCTCTCTCTCTCTCCCTCCCTCTCCCAAGGCTATATCAGGTTAAGACAGCAGCACTCAAGGTCTTAAGCATGAGAAAATTTGGGTCCTTTAAATAGAATTTCAAGAACCGACTTTATCTTCCAAGCTGATATAAATATCATCCTGGCCGATCAGTACAAAATAAGCTCAATCAGCTGGGATGATGCAGGACGATCAGAAGAAAATTGGTTAAATCATCCAAGCTAATAAAATATCGTCCTGATCGATTAGTTCAAATCTTAGTACAAATGTCCTAAATATCGCCCTGAATAGAGTTTGGCCGATGCCAATCATTTAGGACATCGTCCTGGCCGATTCTATGATCGGCCCAGCCGATGTGATCGTATCACTCAGTCTTAATTGCTTTTCATAATTGCAAGAATAACTTAGGCATAATTGTGTTGTATCGTCCAGGCCATTTTGTATATCGTCTAGGATGATAATTTAAAATAAAGAATACCTACATTGATCATGATGGTTGATTCTTTCTGATTTGAGCCTATCGTCCTGGCCGATACACATATCCTCCAAGACGATTTGCTTAATAACGACTGCTTAACCAGGATGTCCTAATTAGAGTATCTATTTTTAGTCTAATCATCTTGGCTGATAGGAACATTATCCAGGCTGATGTACTCAAAATAGAAAAATTCAGAAAACCCCTCAAGTGTGTGTGTGCAAGGTTACTTAGCATCAGGAACCACTTTTATAATTGACTCAAGAAAGAAAAAAATACAGACTTGACTCAACCTAAATCTACCCGATCTTGAGCTGGCTTGAGCTGCGTTCAATCTTGTGGTCCTGAAAAGTTAGTAGGAAAAGCAGTCGTAGGGAATCATGAATGTTTGCTATCATCAAAAGTATAATCCATAAACTCAGATTTGCAACAATCTCCCCCTTTTTGATGATGGCAAACATACCCAAAAAATTTCAAACAGTTATGACAATTTAGTAAAACAGTTCACTAAGTTCAAATTTCATAGTACAGGAGACATCATACTACTCCTCCTTTTGACATCACAGAAAGGAGGGAAACACAAATAAAAAAAATAACAAAAACTAAAACAAAACATAAGAAAAAACAAACTACATAAAACTGAAACTAAAACTAGAAGAGAAACAAACTAGAAAAACATAAAGAAAATCAAAGAAACGAGGGCCCCTGAACTTCAGAAGGAGGCGATGGTGGTTGTGGCTACTAGAAGAAAGTGGAAAATGTGGCAAACTATGCCCCAAACTAAGGCCATATCCTTGCCGTGCTGCTGCTGCTAGTGTGCAACATAGGCATCGAACCGGGCCACGTCCTCAACGTGCTGCTGCTGGTGGTGTGCTACGAACGCGTTGAAGTGGATCTCCAATTGATCAAATCTCTCCACCAACTGATCCAGCTGAGAGTGCTGGCGGAGAGGAACAGGTTCAGGAACAGGAGCGGGAGCGAGGAGCCTCCTCCTCCTCTGCCCCCTGAGCTTCCCCATCCCCTAGGTGGAGACGAGTACTGTGAAGGGCATTGAAGGAATTATTTGAGTAGAAAGGTGGCGGATGGTTTGGAGGAGTAGGATATTCAAGGTTATATTTGGATTCTAGAACATATGTAATGATGTGTCCTAGAGCAAAGATTGAGCTTTTTTCTATGACTTAGATCTCTAATGGTAGTCAAATGCTTGATGTAGAGAAAGATTATGTTTGTGGCATTGAATTCTCTGTGGGCTAGAATGTAAAAGGTAGTAAGTGAAAGTAATGGAGTGATGTGAACTCGATCACCAGCTTTTGGAATAGCATAAATGCGAAGGACATGCTGGATTGTCCTAGCATCTTTGAGTAAAGAGCTAGTCTCTCCAACATGAAAGTGTACATTTGTGTGTCGAAGAAAGTGATTTGCAGTGGACCAGTTAAAGTCAGGATCAGAGATAAGGGTATGCAGCTTATCCCCAGTGGTGGACAGCTGCAATAGTTCAGCACAATCCTGATATGTGATCTCGACAGTATGTCGATTCACATAAGAGGTGAGAGAAGTGTAGGAAGAATTTATGCGGAGGTTTGCGTAGAATTCAAAAAGAAGTTTAGAACTAAATAGGGCTGCAAGGGTGAGAATAAGGCAAATTGAAGTGTGAACGAAAAGATCCATTACCGGATAGAAGAGATAGGCTGGATTGATTATGCGGGAGAGAGTAATGCACTCTTTGTAAAGAGGTTTGCAGCCTGATCATCTGCCGCCAAAAAATGAGGGTCCAGCGTGCCCCCCGAGGAGCTACCAAACATCTAACGAGCACGCTTTTCGCCAGCCATAAGGAAATAGGAAGTAAACACGATAGGAGAAGAGTTTTGAAGTGATAAATAATGGCTGGAAGGCTCTGAATTTAAAGGATCGGCCGGATCATCCAGGCCGATCGCAGAATCGTCCATGATGATCCGGTGCAATTATTGTGATCAGAACGATTGGTCAAAAAGGTGGTCCGATCAGCTGGGATGATTAGATATCGACCGAGATGATTAGACATAGATGATCGTCCCGAGTCAGGTCGAACGACCGTTGAAAAAGCAGATCATTTAGGCTGATTAGGTGGATCTTCTAGGATAATGCTCAATAATGGATCGTACCGATTGAATTTAAAATATTTAAATCATGCACCATGTGTATCATCCAGGATGAAAAGTGGATCATCCAGGATGATTGTCCAAAAATGGATCGTCCTAGGTAAAATTATAGATTTTAAACGTGTGACACGTGTATCATCTAGGATGAATAGGTGTATCGGTCAGGACGATAACCAATAAATGCATCGTCCAGGATGAAAAACGTATCGGCCAGAACGATCAAGATGATTGTAGAAGAGTTCGATCATATCGCCCATGATGATTAGAGCAAAAAGTCTGAATATTCAGTAGATGGAGTTTTTTGATACATGAGAAGTCGATCATCCAGAAAGATGTAAACATCAACCAAGATGATGTGACAAAATTTCAAAACAATGGAGGGATGGAGATGATGAGAGAAGACCAAAAAATAATAAGACAAAATAAAAAATAACAACAATAAAACTAAAGTCAAAAAGTTTTTTTTTAATCAAGGCATGAATATAGTCTCCAAGTGATTGATTTAAAAAATTTGTAAGTTAATGAGTTAACAACTTCAAAAATCCAAAAAACGGTAAAATATCCAATCATGTTAACCCTAAGCTCGGACTTCTTTTAGGGCAAAATCTTCTTTTGAAATCAAAAGGCCTAACTTAGAAAAAACATTTGGATAAGAAAAAGAGATCCAATCAAGACTTGGTTTCAGAAAATATCTTATACAATAATATATCAAAGTAGTTTGTTACAATTGCGAAATTCGAAATCAAGTCTTTAAAAATCTCAAGTGATACATGAAATCTTCTAAATTTTAAGAGTTTGAAGAAAGGAAGATAGCTTGCTTTTGTTGGGCTCATTTTATGCCTCTTGTCTATTGAATGACGCATTTTGCGCATCTTTTGATTGTATATATATATATATATATATCATTTGGCGTCATTGCGCATCTTTTATTTTTGACATCATTGGCCACTTTTTTTTCAAGCTAGATTATTTTCCAAAAACTCTTAAATATTCTTAGTTGTAAGTATATCTTCCAGATATTAGAGAAGAAAAACTCACTCTCTAATATAAGAAAGAACAATCCATAAAACAGAATAAAAAATCATGTGATAGATTCATTGACAAGATAACGAGAAATCTTGAAGTAACATAAAAATGTTAACTATTATGGTTTAAGCTAGATTACTGTAGCAAGGTAGAAAATATCTCAATTACAAAATCCAATTATTAATTTGAGATAGACTTTTGGTTAGAAAATAAATTTTTACCACCAAAATAGGTTAGAGAGAGACACACACAATCAACGGTGTTTTTACCCTTTAGCAGATTTAAGAGATGTAAAACATTAACTCCAAATTTTCAAAATAAAAATTAAGGAATAAGATATCAATTCAGTGATGATTTAAAAAGGAAAAACAAAGTAACGCATGTGGAAAACTAAAGTACCAAAAACAAAAATAAAAAATAACTATAAATAAATAACAAAAAAATTAGAAAAATACAGCAAAGTAATCAGCAGATAAAACATCAGTAGAAATCAAGTTCATGCATTAATGTCAATCACACCCAATCTGGTCCTTAAAGTGCTGAAAATATCGAAGGTCAGTGGTTTAGTAAAAGTGTCATACATTTGATTCTCAGTCGCCACATGATGTAACTCAATATCTCCCTTAGTCACATGATCTCTAAAAAAGTGATGCCTAATTTCAATGTGCTTAGTCCTTAAATATTGGATAGGATTCTTAGAAATGCATATGGCACTAGTGTTGTCACAAAGAATAGAGATGGTGCCTACAGGTAATCCTAAATCCAGTACTTGCTATTTTAGCCAAAGGACTTGGGTCACATAACTTCCTAAAGCAATGTATTCAGCTTCAGCAATGGAAAAAGCAATAGAGTTTTGCTTTCTACAAGACCAAGAGACTAAAGACTATCCTATGAATTGACAAGTTCCATAAGTGCTTTTTCTATACACTTTACATCCTACAAAATCAGAATCAGAATATCCAATAATCTCAAAAGAAGTGTCGTGCCTAGGGTACCAGATTCCTAAGTTTTGGGTCCCTAAAAGGTATCTAAGAATTCTCTTAACTATAGTCAGGTGAGATTCATTAGGGTCATCTTAAAATCTAGCAAAAAGACAAACGCTAAACATTATATCAGGTTGGCTAGCAGTCAGGTAAAGTAAAGATCCAATCATCCCTATGTATTTCTTCTAATCAACTAATTTTCCATTTGGGTCCTTATCTAATTGAATTCCTGAGGTCATGGGAGTATTAATTATCTTGGCTTTGTACATTTCATATTGCTTCAAGATTTCCTTTATGTACTTTGTTTAGCTCAAAAAAGTTTCATCATTTAATTGTATAATGCTAAACCCCAAAAAGTAGGACAATTCTCCCATCATACTTATCTCAAACTCCTTACTCATTATTTTAGAAAAATCATAACATAGTCTTTTATCTGAAGATCCAAAAATTATATCATCGACATAGATCTGAATAATGAGTAAATCATCTCCTACTTTCCTCAGGAAAAGGGTGGTGTATACACTCCCCTTACAAAACTCCCTTTATAGTAAGAATATGCTAAGCCTCTCATACCAAGCTCTGGGTGTCTGCTTTAATCCATATAAGGCCTTTTTTAATTTGAAAACATGATTTGGAAATTGGAACTCTCAAAACCTAGGGGTTGTTCTACAAACACATCCTCTTTTATTTCCCCATTTAAAATGGCACTCTTAACTTCCATTTGAAAAAGCTTAAATCCCTTATAACAGGCAAATGCTAATAGCACTATAATGGATTCCAATCTAGCTATAGGGGCAAAATTCTCCTCAAAATCTATCCCTTCTATTTGGTTATACCCCTTAGCTACTAATCTTACCTTATTCCTAACCACCACTCCAGAATCATTAGCCTTAAAGACCCACTTGGTTCCAACTACACTTTATCCCTTTGGTCTTTCTACATGCTCCCAAACATCATTTCTAACAAATTGGTTCAACTCCTCCTACATGGCTAAGATCCAAAACTCATCAGTAAGGGCTTGGTTTATGTTGGTGGGTTCAGTCATTAAGATAAAGGCAGAGTGGTTCACTTCCTTCCTAAGATCATATCTAGTCATAACTCCATCAGAAGGGTCTCCTAAAATCAGATCTTTAGGGTGACTCAAAGAGTATCTCCAATTTCTAGGCAAACTCTAGTCCTTGGGTAACCTCTCCTACTCCTTTAATGTTCTTGTGCTCTACCCCCTTCTCCAAGTTTTCTAATCCAATGGCAATCTCTCCATCATCATCATCCTCAACTCTAGGCTTTCTAGGATCAAACTCATCAAACACTACATGTGTAGTCTCTTTCACCACCAAAGTTCTCTTATTAAACACCTTAAAAGACTTCCCAACACTAGAATATCCTAAGAACACTCCTTCATCAGATTTTGGGTCAAATTTTCCTAAGTGAGACTTCTCATTGTTGTGAATGAAAATCTTACAACTAAAGACATGAAGGTGGGAAAGATTGGGTGTCCTAACCTTAAGAATCTCACAGGGTGTCTTATCTAATTTGGCTCTAACATTCACACTATTCAACACATAACAAGCTGTGTTAACCGCTTCAGCCCAAAAGTATTTTGGAAGTGAATACTCAGCAAGCATGGCTCTAGTGGCTTCCACTAAGGTCAGGTTCTTCCTTTTAGCTACCTCATTCTGCTGAGCGGTCCTAGGAGCTGAGAAGTTGTGGCTAATCCCCTTGTCCTCACAAAAATTTCCAAATCTCTCATTTTCAAACTCACCCCCATGGTCACTATGAATGGTCAAGATCTTATAACCTAACTTTTTATGAATCCAATTTAAGAAGACTCTAAACTCATCAAATGACTCATTTTTGTGTGACAGAAATCTAATCCAAGTAAACCTCGAGTAGTCATCGACAATCACAAAACCATAGACTTTTCCTCCCAAGCTGGCAGTACTAATGGGTCCAAACAAATCCATGTTAAGGACTTCTAAAGGTCTAGATGTGCTAATGTCCTTAATGGAGTGAAAAGTGGAGTGGATTTGCTTTCCTAATTAGCAGGCATCACAAAGGTGATCTTTTGAAAACTTAAGCTTGGGGACACCTCTAACAAGGTCTTTTTGGGTCACTTTCCTAAGGGTTTTCATACTGGCATGACATAATCTCCTGTGCCATAATCATGAATCATCGATAATAGTTTTTAAGCAAAATGAAGCATCACATTCAATGTTATTTAAATCAAGCATGTAAACATTGTTGATTCGCTTTCCCTGCAAAAATAGTGTTATTATTTAAGCTCATAATACATTTCTTTGCCAAAAAAATTATGATAAAACCCTTGTCGCAAAGCTAACTGATGCTGAGCAAGTTGTGTTTCAGTCCATCTACAAGCAAAACATTTTCAATTAGAAGATTCTTAGAATTACCAATTATACCTGCTCCTACCACCTTCCAGGTGGTGTTGTCTCCAAGAGTCACCTTGCCTCCTATCCTAGTCTCCAGCACTATGAATTAACTGGCATCGCCAGTCATATTTTAAGAGCATCTGCTGTCCAGATACCACATGCTATCATGAGGCCTTTTGTGAGAGCTTGCTTGCAAAATTATCAAATGTCATATTTCAATTAAACTTATTCAACATTAACATATCAAAAAGAAAAATTATGTAGATACTGCTACTATTATTCTTTCTTCAACCACTCTAATTCTAATTGCTCACAGCTCTCATAATAAAGTCCTTGGTCATCACCATTCTACTGCTCAGAAAATCTTTTAGAACAAATGGTGCTCATCTGCGAGCTTTATCATCTCTATTTTCCTTACTTTTAACTTCAGTAAGTTGCATCCCATTTTCCATAGAAATAATTTCTTCAATGCAGAGTTCATAGAAAATGTGCACCTCAAAGGTGAACACTATTGTTGTTGAGGTGATGAACTGTGATGAGGTGAGGATGCTCGATCTTCCCCTTCCTGCTTAGGAAGTAAACTATATGAAGCCTCCTCATTAGTACCTTATCTCCTCCCTTGCCTTCTCTGCTTGCTTCCATCTCGATCTTCATAAGACTTTGTTTCTCAAATCTCTTTTGCCACCTAATGGATAGCTCCAAGCTATCTATATTTCTATCCATATAAATAGATAGAGAAAGAGAGAGATATATAGATTGGCAGAGATAGGCAGAGAGAGAGAGAGAGAGAGAGAGAGAGAGAGAGAGAGAGAGAGAGAGAGAGAGAGAGAGAGAAGGGGGATTTATTGACTAATTATTCTCAAGGGAGTTCGATATTTACTCTTCTCATGCGAGTAATTAGCAAACTTTCTACCTTATCTTGAGCTATTTATGGGATTCTTTTGCTAATTAATCATGTCATGGAATATGAATATATTGGAGAATTAATACAGATCAATCTTGAGAGTGATAATTGTCATAAAAAGGAGGTAATTATGTATAACCATTGCAAGAAAAAAGACGAGTTTTTGGAGATTTGGATAGCAGCTATGCAAAGGGCGGATGCAATTTATTTTCTTGCTAGTTGATTTAGTCTCAAGATGATTCCATAAGAGTTTTTGTACTCGGGAATAATTTTAAATGTATTAATAAGTTGATAGAAATCAATATTTAGGATGATTAACTCCTATAATTAATATTTTCATGTGATTAAGCTAGCTCTTGATGCATGTTATTTGTTGATACTTCTATTTGAGTGCAGCAATAATGACTGATGTAAGGAACTCTCATGTAAAAAAAAAAATAGAAGATAATTGTTAAGATGTGTGTGGAATTTAAGTTTTAGATTTCGTTTGGGACAGCTTTTTTATTGTTTTTAAAGCAGCTTTTTAGTACAAAAATTTTAATTTCTGTATTAAAAAGCCGCTTTTAGAAGCAGTAAAAAAATCGTCCCAAAGAAAGCCTTATGCTTCGTTTGGGGCAACTTTCTTCTTGCTTTTCTCAACAGTTTTCCAGTACAAAAATTTCAAATTCAAGAAATTATGATTTTACATGGGACGACTTTCTTACTGCTTCTTAAAGCAGTTTATAGAACAAAAAATTTAATTTTTGTATAAGAAAGCTGCTTTAAGAAGCAGTAAGAAAGTTCTCCCAAATGAAGCTTAAGTGATACTATATTTATGTTATTTTAAAACTCAGTATGAAAGCGGTCCCAAACAAAGCCTTAGTCTCTTATCAAATAATTGAAAAATATATTTATGCAGCAATGCTAAATTGCTGACATTAAAAAATAGACTCAATTTCTTATAATAAGAATAGATTTAAAAATTAAGTGAAACTATCGTAATGTGTCCAACCTAATTTTGATCTGCCTTGATTCATTCCCTAACAATTATAATTTATTCAATAATCATTATTTCCATCAAGTGATTAAGCTTAAAAAATGTGATTGCAATATGAAAAGCAAAGTAGTAAGAAAATTGTCCCAAGCAAAATTTTGATCTTATTAACTGTGTTGATCGATACAAATTAAACATAAAATTAATTCCTAACTAGTAAATAATATAATTAATTTAATAAAAGATTAGATCCCTAACAGTTTGCATAAAAATTATAATGAAATTTGATTCTCAGACTACTTTAATCGGCACTTAGGCCTCGTTTGATTGAGTTGGTGCTTATCTAAAACAGAGTTTTAGAAAGAGATGTTTAGAAAATGGAGTTTAGGAAAAGGCGGTCAATCAAATGATGCCTCAATAATGCTTAAACTATGTGGCATATTTTCCTTTCAATTTAATTTTTTATTGTATTTTAGAAATCAGCATTTCAATAAAATATATTTAAAAATTGTTACTTAATAAATCTTACATTATATGTAAATTATAATATATTTGAGATATTTGAGATAAGAGTCAGAGGGCTTTAGCCATTTGGCTAATATAAGAATCCCACAAGAATTAGTACGATGATGAGAACTAGAAGGGCCTAACCTCCAAAGATGTCTCACATATTTCTTGATGGTTTAAAGAGGCTTATTTATAACAAAAAATAAATATTAAGACTCATGATATAATAATCCTAAAAACAATCTATAAACTATATTACTTTAATTATAACTATCATGAATTATATTATTGATCTAAACATATGATCATATATGATATGTCAACAAAAATCATCTTAGACTGGCACTAATTTCAAGGCATAAAACTTTCAAAATTAAATTTGGGGCTATCCAAATTTCAATCTCGACATCCGTGACGAATCTAAGGACACCACAATCTGCACAATCCGAGTCCAAAGGGGCACGAACCTAGTGACTAAAACATATTTGGAAGCTTCAAAGAATTAATTGAGTAATCAAATAATCTTCAAATATGGCATACTTATATTCAAATAAAGTGGCTTGACAAGTCAAATCCAACGAGCTCAAGATCACTCAATTCTGACATCATTAAGGCATTTAAATGCTTGACGAAAGTTCCATGACCGAAGGAATTAATATGGACAGTTTGATGAAGCACTCTGACTTTGTTCTGCATTTTCAATTTACGGAGTATGTGAGTCCCAAAAATTTATAAATATACATTAATTCTTCACCTTTGGGGGTGGGGACGATCACCACAAGTTATCTCTATCGACAATCATCATCGCTACCAACGATATAGATCAGAAGTCAGCACCATCTCCAGTATACTGACAAAATTTGAACTTGGTCTTGGGTATATTTGTCCTCAAGTGGACATCTATTCCTATAATTTGTATCAAAAAAATTAAATCATGTTATTGGATATAGATTGCCCCTCTCTACGGACTTGGTCTTTTTACTTTCCTTTTCTTTAACAATAAAACAATAAAGAAAAGAGAATTTTCGTATCATTTGTTACATATTGAATTTTATATTTAGGCCATACCCTTGGCTTTTTTGTTTTTCTATTTTCATATAAAAAAATTTCTATTCTTAATACTTTCAACTGTGTTGAACTTTGTACGCTACTAAGATAAAAGCATACTTATATTATCGAGCATGTAAAAGTATAATATGTCAAATCTTTCAAAAAAAAAAAATTTAGAATATATATTAACTATTTTATTTAAAATCTTGATATTTATATATTTACTTGTCAAGTTGTCTTGTTATTTTTCTCAACCCTAACTCCTCGAGGATTTATAAATCAATATTATTTGCACCACCACAGATGAAGAAGGTCAACACCCGAGGCACCTCGCCGGAGCTCTCAACGATGGGACAACTGGTTGTCAAGGTCATCGACAACCTATGTTTGTCCATCTTTGTCGTCTCCATCCTTATTTTCTACGTCAATGTCGCCACCTACTAACTCCCTGACCCATGGTTCCAAACCTCTAAGGCCATCACCAAATCCCTCTAAGCCACTCTTCCCAACTCCAGCTTCGCAATCGACGGCTCTCTTCCGCACACCGGCGAAGATCTCATTGCCTCACCCCTTCTGCCATGAACATCAACGCAACTCTCCTTGACAACAACTCCTTCCCAAGCTCCTCGGCCTGTGATTAAAATACCCCACTCTATTATTCCAACCCCACCGTCCTGGCCACAATCCAGCGCTTCAAATTCAAGATCTACCGCAAATCCATTAACTTCATTTTGTACGACACCCCTGTCAATGAATCCAATCCTGACGAATGTGACGCCGCCTGGCACATCCACAATCATTTGTAGAAGTCCTGACAATGCTACTGTGACTCCGCCGCGTCCGCCTTGCTTTGGCCAAGAATTTCACCTTCGAGGTCGTTCGCACCGGTAAGTTCTGCTACCTCGACCAACGCCGCCCGCCGTCCCCATTGCCCCACCTACCCACCGGCCGTCCAAATCCCATATTAGACATCAACGACATGATCCCCACCGTTGGATCTGAATCAGAGTTCTGCAAGGGGCGGTACCTATACTACACTCATGGTAGTGATTATGGCAAGACTATAAATCATTATTTATGGAGCTTCCTCTGCGGCCTCAGAGAAGCCAAGTTCCTCAACTAGACTTTCTTCATGTATCTCTGTGAATGCCTTACCGGGAGCTATACTTCTACAGGAGAGAATGAAGATGGTAAGGATTGCTAGTTTTACTTTGATTTCATGCTTCTAAAGAACTCAGCTTCGGTTGTTGAGGAGGGGAATTTTCTTTGCGACTTGAGGAAATGGGATCGCTCCTCTGGTAAAGGTTGGAAGTGCAATGGCCCAATTAGTGTTAGAAATGTGCCTACCAACAAGATCACCCCAATGTCACACTTAAAATTTTGAAATCAAAGTCCAATGAAGAAAAAAGAGGAGAACATGCAGGGAAATTCTATCTTGGCCCCCCTGCGAGCCATTGAAATTTTATTTATAGTAGTTTCAAACCAATTACAAAATATTTACACTAATAATTCAATTACAATCAAACTATCCACTATTCATAACAAAATCCTACACTAATAGAAAACTAAGATTAATGCAATACAAACTCTTTGAATAAAACATTATTCTTAAAACAAATATAAGAATATTTGAACACATCCTGATACCAAGATATTTTAACATAGTTTCCTTCTACAATAAATGCTTGTCTTTTAGTCTTCCATCTATACGCTCTATTGGCAGATCCCTACTTTTCTTCCCAATTGCTGCAACTTTCCCCTACTTTATCTCTATCTTTCTTCGCCTCAGAAGCTCTTCTTTCCCTTGTTGCTCTCTGTTTTCAAAAAAATTGCATAAATGATCAACATATTCTGTATATATAGACATATACATATAATAGTTCATTGTTTAATACTTATACTTCTTCCTACATTCAGTCAAATTAAAAAGTTGATTTTCAGTTTAGAAAATAAACTAATAATTTTCTAATAAAATAAAATAATTTATTAATTATTCATCAATTATTGATAATTATGTCATCTTAACCATACTTTAAAGTTTCTTTTATCTATTAATTTCAATTAAACTTATTCAACATTAACATATCAAAAAGAAAAATTACCTAAGTACTGTTGCGGTTATTCTTTCTACTACCACTCTGATTTTGATTGCCAGCTCTCATAATAAAGTCCTTCGTCCCCACCATTCTACTTCTCAGAAAATCTTTCAGAACGAATGGTGCCCAGCTGCGAGCTTTATCATCACTATTTTCATTAATTTTAACTTCAGTAAGTTGCATCCCATTCTCCATAGAAACAATTTCTTCAAAGTAGAGTTCATAGAAAATGTGCACCTCAAAGGTGAACACTATTGTTGTCGAGGTGGTGAACTGTGATGAGGTGAGGATGCTCTATCTTCCCTTTCTTGCTTAGGAAGTAAACTATGTGAAGCCTCCTCATCAGTACCTCATCTCCTCCCTTCCTTTCTTTGCTAGCTTCCATCTCGCTCTTCACAAGACTTTGTTTCTCAATTATCTTTTAATTTGCCTCCTAATGGACAACTCCAAGCTATCTGTATTCCTATCCATATAAATAGATGGAGAGAGAGGGGGAGAGAGAGAGAGAGAGAGAGAGAGAGAGAGAGAGAGAGAGAGAGAGAGAGAGAGAGAGGGGGGGGATTAATTGACTAGTTATTCTAAAGGGAGTTCGATATTTACTCTTCTCATGCGAGTAATTATCAAGCTTTCTACCTTATCTTGAGTTTTTTATGGGATTCTTTTGCTAAATAATCATGTCAAATAATATGAATATATTGGAGAATTAATAGAGATCAATCTAGAGAGTGATAATGGTCATAAAAAGGAGATAATTATGTATAACCCTTGCAAGAAAATAGGAGATTATGGTAACAGCTAATAAAGGGTGGACGAAATTTATTTGTTTGCTAGTTGATTTAGTCTCAAGATGATTCCATTAAAATTTTGTGCTCGGGAACAATTTTAAATGTTTTAATAAGTTGACTGAAAACAATATTTAGGGAGGTTATCTCCTGTAAATAATATTCTCATGTGATTAAACGAGCTCTTGATGCATATTATTTGATGATACATATATCTATTTTAGTGGAATAAGGACTGATGTAAGGAACCATCATGTAAAAAACATTAGAAGATAATTGTTAAGATATGTGTGGAATTTTAGATTTAGACTTCGTTTGGGCGGCTTTTTTAATGCTTTTTAAAACTGTTTTATAGTACAAAATTTTTATTTTTTGTAATAAAAGCTGTTTTAAGATGCAGAAAAAAGTCGTCCCAAACAAAGCCTTAAGCTTCGTTTGGGACGGCTTTCTTACTACTTAAAGCATTTTTCTAGAACAAATTTTTTTTAATTTTTGTACTAAAAAACTGCTTCATAAAGAAATTAAAAAGTCCTCACATACGAAGCCTTAGTCTCCTATCAAATAATTAAAAATTATATTAATGCAACAATACTAAGTTGTTGAAATTAAAAAAATAATAATTTTTTATATTAAAAATAGATTTAATAATTAAGTGATACTATCATTATGTATCCAACCAAATTTTGATCTCCCTTATTCATTCCCTAACCATTATAATGGTTGAATAATCATTATTTACATCGGTTGAGTAAGATTACATCAAATATTTATCTTTTATATTTGATATCACATTAATAAAATAAAAACATTTGAATAATAATAATTGTTTTTTTTTTTTTGGTAAATTAATATTTCATGGGGCATGCACCTTAAAATTTTGGATATCTTTTAAAGATTAAGGTCTCATTTGCGACGGCTTTCTTATTGCTTCTTAAAGCAGCTTTATATATAGTACAAATTTTTTAATTTTTGTACTAGAAAGTTGTTTTAAGAAATAGTAAGAAAGCTATCTCAATACTTCGTATAGGACAGCTTTCTTACTATTTCTTAAAGTTACTATAAAGAAATTAACTTCTTGAAGCTGTTGTAGAAAACATCTTCCTAGTACAAAATTTTTTTTAAAGCAGCGAATAATCAATGGTCAAATAAAGTATGTAATTGCAGTGTGAAAAGCAAAGGAAAAAGAAAGTTTTCCCAAACGAAGTCTAAGTAATGTTCACCAAATCCCAGGAATTTGATCTTATTAATTGTGTTGATCGATAAGACTAAACATAAAATTAATTCCTAACTAGTAAGGAATATAATTTATTTTAATAGAAGATTAGATCCCTAACAGTTTGCATAAAAATTTTATGAAAATTGATTCTCAAACTACTCTAATCGACACTCAATAAGGCTTACACTATATGGCATATTTTCCTTTCAATTTATATTTTTATTGCATTTTAGAAATCGGCATTTCAATAAAATATATTTGAGAATTGTTACTCAATAAAGCATACACTATATGAAAATTATAATACATTTGTGATATTTGAGATAAGAGTCAGAAGGCCTTAGCCATTTGAATAATGACTAGGGGTAATGTCACCGATGAATGCTTGAAATTAAAATAATTATAAGAATCATAGTAATCGGCATCGTGTATGTGCATACTCACATGCCTTCCTTCCATTCCCATCATACAATATAAGAATGTTGATTCACCAGCCTATAACTTCACAGCTCTTCAAGTATATATATATCAAAATTAATCGAATCATAATTGAACAAATTCAAGTATTGCTCAAACATTATCGAATAATGATCAAAATATGATCAAATATGCTCAATATATAATTGAAATATATTTGAAAATATGATCTAAACATAATCATCGAACGACGTTCAAAACTTTTTTGAATTAAGTTTGAATAACATAGTATTTGAGAGCTTGAACTATATTTGATCATGATTTGAATAAGATCCATACATAGTTCTTGCGATGAATGACAAGAAGGAATACAAATTGAGATTTGACTATGGAGATGGGATACAAAAGATGGTAAAGTTCAATGAGATAAACAACTGGGATGAACCAAAAGTATAATCACAAGAAATGCAAAAATGAATATCTAGTATAATGATTTTTTTTTAAAGAAAAGAAACACTTTTATTCAATAAAAAAGGAAAATATAATGAAGACCAATATAGAATAGCAAAAAATTACAAAGCTAAAATCAACCAATCAGCTAGTCTCAGGAAATAGTATGGGCTTCCATCCAACCATCCAGAAGGCAGGTATGGACCATCCATTGGTAGCGCCAATTGGAATGCTTACAATAGGAAATAAGATTGCAATGTGTTAATCTCTCATTGAATATATGAAGAGAAACCTAATTAAAAATAACTTTGAAGCAAAGGTGTTGATGCAGCTAAAATACGATTGGATAATTCTTCTAAAGGGATATAGAACTTTTGGACTGGTAATGTTTGGTATAAATTTGGTAGATCTTCTTGCAAATCTTGATACAATGATAGTCCAAAACATTGGATAACACTTCTTTTGAAGCCATTTCAGAAACTTAATGCATCCATTGAGACCAACCCAATCAATCCATTGGATAACACTTCTTTTGAAGTCATTTCAGAAACTTAATGCATCCAACGTAACCAACCCAATAAAAAATGCTTCATTGTTAATCATGTGCAGTTAATTTTCATTGAATTTATTCATTTAATTAATCATGTGCAGTTAAGTGCACAATATATTTTTTTTTTTAAATATGAAGAGGGAGTCAGTCTTACCACCAAAAATAACTCATTGCTATCGAGCTCCCTCTCCAATGGGATTCTCAACACTTGGAACTTACACCAAGTAAAGTCCAAAAATATGATTAAATAATAAGTTAATATTTCAACTCAATACCTAGGATATGATTACTTGGATTGAAGTGATTATTTGACTCACCAAAGGGAACTAATTGAAAGGAGCTAAGTTTCCTCATTAACTACTAAGATAAGTTTGGCATGTCTCTTATCGAGGGATACCCCTTTAGAGTCAGAAGCATGAGCCAATTTCATCATTTTTAGCACACAAACCACCACCTTCTTCGCCTCCTTAAATTGGTTGGATTTTTGCCTCTCAAGTTCAGCAAGGCTTCTTTGTGCAATTAATCTATGGTTATTAACATCACTGAATTTTTAAGGATGAAACTTGATCATTTGTTATCAAGGAGTATCAACAAATCAATATAACATGAAGAATGTGGTAGTCATCAATCTAAATTATTTATCTCTACCTAAAATATAGGCCTTGTTGGTATAGCAGTCAAATCAAATGTCATCGTTTTTTTTTAAATCAAATCAAATGTCATAGTTGAAATCATAAATAATGAACCTTTCTTGATTAAAGAATAAAGCAAGGCAATAATTTTTTCCATTCCTCTCTTTTACTAGTCATTAAAAATAATAAATGCACTATCTAATTCTCTTATTCTTTTTGCAAGTCACTCTTCAAAGATATAGAAGAATCAGGGAGCTAAATGTAAACTCTAGTGCACAGACCATGCACCTAGACGAGTCGAAAGAATAAAGAGAGGCACTCACCTTAAAGAAGCCAAACCATGAGGAACTTGCTTAGAGCACATTCACCCAAGTCAAAAGCACTCATTTCATTAAACCTCGCTCAACCAAGGAAATAATCTTTGAAGAAATCACCTCTACCAAAGGAACACTCACCCCTTCAACAAGGTATGCTCACCTATTCCAACTTTATCATGGTAAGTACCCCATCAAGCCAACACCTCAACCTAAGAGGTACTCGAAAGCACTTGGTGAAGACACTTACCAAAGGCACTTGCCCTTGGGATTTGCCAAGGCACCCAGGGCCAGTCAGATATAACTGCACATGTGTCATCAATAGAGTCATATCCATGTATCTAAATCATTCATATTATGTATCTATTAAATTATTTTTTAAGTATAGCCTCTCTTGTAATATTCCTAGCTCTATAAATACATTGTTGAAGGGCATCATTAGAGAGCTTTTCTTCTTACTCGCCTCTCTCTCTTTTCACTTGTTTTGTCATCCCAATTAGTTTTGCGAGTAGGATTATGGTGTCCATCATGAATCCATTTGGGTCCAACACATTTGGGTATAATTAGTTATGCATTGATTCTATGATTATATTTTAGCTAAAAGAATCTAAAAAATAGAATCTATTCTCTATAATTGCCAATGCTTCAATAATGAATTAACTATTTATTTATATATTATTTCTACTAAATATATCTATTCTTAAAATATATTATATAAAATATTAATTTGTAAGCCCAACTCATCTAAAAATCTATTCTCTTACATTTCATTTTGGACAACTTTTTTTATTGCTTTTTAAAACAGCTTTTTAGTATAAGAATTTCTAATTCATGAAGTTATTGTCCTAAAAAACTACTTTTGAATGCAATAAGAAAGGTGTCACGAATAAAGCCTTAGGTTCTTTTTGGAATGGATGCAGCTTTTGGTGTAAGTGGTTGTTGTGACAAAAATAACTTTCATAATGCTTCATTTGGGATAACTTTCTTAATGCTTTTAAAATAACTTTCTAATATAAAAATTTTTAGTTCTAGAATTTTTTGTACAAAAAAATTGCTTTAGAAAGTCGTCTCAAATGAAGCCTAAATTTGCTTAAAATTAGCTTATGGAAATTTTTTTTATAGTATGGAGAATGCAGTTAGTAAAATAGAATTATAATTGATATTTGAAAAAAAAAATTATAAAAAATTGTCCCAAATATACCCTTAACCAATCATCTATGAATTAGATGGATGTAAGATAGAATTTCAAAATTAATCATCTTCTTTTGCATAAGTTAATTTAAATGCACTCAATATGTTTATGACAAAAGAAGTATATTGCTTTATGGCCTTTTGAACAAATTAGTCTTTTAAATTAATGATATATAAATTTTTTCAAAATATAATAAATAATAATATTTTTTTTATTTTTTTCGCTTCAACTAAATAAGAAGATTTGTAATAAAAATTGGTTTAGATGTAAAATTTCTGATAATTGGGAAAGCTATAAAAAGGCTCATAAGAAATCTAAGAAAGCTATTTGCAATGCAAAGAGCTTAGCTTTTAATGATTTATATGATATATTAGATACTAAGGAGGGAGAAAGATATATATATAAGTTATCCAAACAAAAAGATATGAGTAGTAAGGATTTAGTTCAAGTGAAATGTAATAAGGATGAAGATCAAAAATAACTTTTTTAGAAGATGATATTCAACAAAGGTGGATGAGATATTTTACTAAACTTTTTAATTAAGAATGTGAAAATACGATTTAATTTAGTGACTTTAACACCCTAAATGAAAATAAAGATTTTTGTTTTTATTGGCGTGTTAGTAAAACCGAAGTTAAAGAGGTTTTAAAGAAAATGAAGTGTGGAAAAGCTGTTGATCCTAATGATATTCCAATAGAGATGCGGAAATGCTTAGGAGATGAAGGAATTTCTTGGCTTACTAAACTTTTAATAATGTGTTGAAGAATAAAAAGATGTTAGACGAGTGGAGAATGAGTTTGTTAATTCTTATTTATAAGAATAAGGGTGATGCACATGAGTATGTGAATTATATAAGAATTAAGTTAATGTGTCATACTTTAAAACTTTGGGAGCGAGTATTGGAGCGTAGGTTGCGGTGTGATAATAATGTTTCTCAAAATCAATTTGGATTCATACCGGTTAGGTCTACATTTATTGAGATGATTGATGGAGAAATAAAGAGAGAATAAGGAGGATCTACATATGATATTTATTGATTTAGAGAAAGAATATGACAAAGTTCCAAAAGAAGTGCTATGGAGAGTTCTTGAAAAGAAAGGTGTTAATAACGCTTATATTCAAATCATTGAAGATATGTATGCTAGAGCTATTACTTGTGTTCAAAGAGAAGGTGGTTTAACCAAGTATTAATTTCTCATTTCGGTTGGATTACATCAAAGATCAGCCTTAAGCCCATGTCTTTTGCTTTTGTCATGGTTGTTCTCACTAGACATATGAAGGAGGATGTACCTTGGTGTATGCTATTTGCTGATGATATTCTTCTTGTTGATATGACTAGAGAGGGAGTTGAAGGTAAACTTGAATTATGGAGGTCAACCTTAGTGTTTAAAGGTTTTCGCTTGAGTAGATCTAAAACTGAATATATAGAGTGTAATTTTAGAAGCAATAGATGTAATTGTGACTTTGGGCGATCAAGTCATTAATAAGAGTACACATTTTAGATATCTTGGATCTATTGTTCAGAGTGATGGTGAAATAGATAGGATATTATCAGCAGAATTCAGGTTGGATGGTTGAAGTGGAGAAAAGCATCGGGCTTGTTGTGCGATAAAAAGTCCCCCCCCCCCCAAACTTAAGGGAAAATTCTATAAGATGGTGGTAAGACCTGCAATGCTTTATGGTGTTGAATGTTGGCCATTAAAAGAGAAGCATAATACTAAGTTAAGTGTTGCATAGATGAGGATGCTTAGGTGGATGCGTGGCTTTACCCTTAGAGATAGGATATGAAATGAGCATATACGTGAAAAGGTTGGAGTAGATCCAGTGGAAGATAAGATTAGAGAGAGTCGCCTTAGATAGTTTGGTTACATTAAATGGAGGCCTTCCGATGATCCAGTTAGGAAAGTTGAGGTATTAGATTTGACTTATGTTAAGAAAGGTAGAGGTAGACCTAAAAAGACTTGGTTAGAAAATATAAAAAATTATAATTTTTTTATTAGATTTAAATGAGAATTTGACTTTTAACATAACACAATGGCAAAAAAGGATTCATGTAGCCTACCCCGCATAGTAGACGTACAAATGCTTGTTGTTGTTGTTGTTGTTGTAACTAAAAAAGTAAGCATTATTAATATTAATTGTAATAATCTTACCATTATTATTATTCATAATCTTCATTGTTGGTAAATCTCCTCAGCTTAAGCTTATTTACTGAATTCTACAAAGCAATTTTACGTACCTGCATACTTTTCTCATGTTAAAGGATTCATTTCATCAAATTAAAATTTTTGTTTCACTGAGCAATTATTCATATTTGATCTTAGTATTGCTGATTCTTATCTCGGTCAATAATGGACCTTTATATTCTCTTCTGCAATCTACTTACTGGTAATTTCCTTCATATATGCTCTTTTCATATGTATTGTGAGAAGAGAGATGGAGGTTGAGTATTGTGAGAGATCATATGACCTTAATTATTCATAAGAGGATAACTATACTACAGTTCCTTTAACTATTTTTTCTCAATTACCAAAATTTGCTTTGATGAAGTTGTTGAGATGTTAGTGGAAGTTGGGAAGATGGAATCTTTCTATGATCAGGCACCTGAAGAGATGAAAGATATTGCAGGGTGCTTCATTCTTTACTACCACCGTCGGAATTGGATATTTTGCTAGTAGTTTTCTTCTGTCAACAGTGGCACAAATGACAAGAAGAGGAGGGACGAACGGATGGATTGAGAATATATGATTTGAATAAATCTCATTTGGATTACTTTTATGAATTTTTTTGTTGTTCTAAATGTGATTAATTTTAAATTATTTTTATTGGTTTCTAAGTTCTATGTTTATAACAGAGAAGTTGTTGTTGAGACTGGTCAGAATGAGATGAAGGAATTTTTTGCAGAAATTGTATCAGAGAATAACATGAAAACACATGTAGTTTGTTCATTTCATGGACTTGAAATAAACTGATCTATGCTTCCTTTGTTTTAGACAGCTTTTTTTAACACTAGTTTTGGATCCAACTCAAGGGCTCAGTGTTTCACCCAACTAAGTGGCATAAATGCTAATGGCTTGACTAGGCTATGTGATCATTCATATTATTATGTGTGCCTTTAATGAATTTTTAACACCTATTATAATTGAATAAATTAAGATTCAAATGCATTTATCCATATATATGTATATATGTTGGACCAAATTTTTGTGTGGAATATATTTGATCCTACTAGCAAGTAATATGATGAGACAAGAACCTGAGAACGAGGAGTGAGTATCGAGAGAAAAGGAGAAAGTTTAAGAAATTTGGAAAGAACGATTAAGAAATATTAGGAAAAGCACTTTGAGTAGCTCAAGTAGGCTTTACAAGATTCAAAATGTGTCCCTTCGCCCTTTATTTATAGAGATGTGAGGGATATAAACAATGCTATATCAAGAAAATAAAAGTACAATAATAAATGTGACCCAATACGAACTGCGCGCTACACATGTCATGATTTAATCAATATTTGGTGTGGTTATTCTACTTTTACATAGATTTTTGTTATGCGATGAGATCCCTTTGTCGAGTTTTCAGAGATACAATGACAATGAGGTCGAGTCTTCAGAGCATATCGTATTAGATGAGTCAATGTCAACGAGTGCTCTGATCACATTGATGACCTCTTGGGCAAGGTCCCTATTTAA
Source organism: Dendrobium huoshanense (assembly GCA_016618105.1). NCBI lineage: Eukaryota > Viridiplantae > Streptophyta > Magnoliopsida > Asparagales > Orchidaceae > Dendrobium > Dendrobium huoshanense. The sequence goes on from CM028350.1 coordinate 4,122,975, forward strand.
GGTAAATGGCAAGTCCACTTAAGCTCTAGTGATTGTGAGCTCACTATAGGCCATATTTGCATCTTCCCAGAGAGTGAACCTTCTTTGCAAGTGGATCGGAGAATTCCATTGATGACTTATGAGCTCACATGTTGGTGAGTGTCTTGCGAGAGGATGATCACTGTGAAAGAGGCAAATCCCTAAAAAGCCTCACTACAAGAAAATTGTCAATTACCGGCGGTTTTTTCTGGCGATTAGTGTAAAGTTTCCAGCGGTTTTCAAAACTATCGGCGGTTTGTTAACCGGCTTTGTTAACCGCCGGTATAAACCGCGTAGGAAACAAATTACGGCGGTCAGTTTCCAGCGACTAACTTTTCCTACGGTTTTCCGGCGGCTAACACAACTGATAAATTCTAGCGGTCATAGCGTCGACGACTGCCAGTAATTTCCGGCGGTCATAGCGTCGGCAACCGCTGTTTAATAACCGGTAGCGTACCGACCATCTCAAATGTATGTTTTGCTGGTGGCTCAACTGCCGATTAACCACCGGTATTTACCGACGGCTATATTAAAATTCCGGCGGTTAAAATAAGTCATCTGGTATCGATGTATATATCGCATAAATTTTAAATAGTAATTAAATATTAAAGTAATTCTCAATAAATTGTTTTTATATAATATAAATATTTTAGTTATCAAAATATATTTGAGAGCAAATTTAATTAATCAAATTTTAAGTTTGATTAGTAAACTAAATTTTTTGTAATTATGAAATATCATTTAGATAAGAAAGTCGTTCCAAACAAAGCCTAAGTGTCCAGTATAATCTTGATGTTGATATCATGAATCAAAATTAGTGTTAACAATGAACATCAATCCTATTGGTGATGGGGTACGTAGGCAATGCAGTCGGTGTGCAAAGGCATTGGCATCAATAATAAGCATTGGCCTTATAAGCAATGGCATGCATCATTATTATGGGTGATCATTTCAACTCATTGATTTGGGCTCATTTGGATTCGAATAATACATAAGATTACTACTTGTATCATTGGACTCATCTTATTAAGACATTTAGCTCAACTATAAATTTGCTAAAATTAAAGTTTAGATGGAACTAAATTTAATCAAATAAATTTTTTTATAATGTATAAATAATTATGAAATAAATTATAATTTTCTTTTAATATATTATATGAAAATATAAAAATAATTTTGTTCATCTAATTAAAATATTTACTAAGCTAATCCGGCCTATTATAATACTTTCTCATATGTCATAATATAATTTTGATCCATATATATGTCATAATATTTTTATTTTTATTTTTGAAAAATAATAATAATTTTGAAGTGTTTGAAGCAACAAGAAATCTAATCCTGAAGTGAATTATTATAATGATAATAAGCCAAAAAAATTTCTAATAATCACTACAACAACAAAAAAATATTTTTATATATCCTATCAATCAGCATTCGTTATTACATCATTTTATGTAAATTAATTCAAGCTAGGGGGAAACTTTGGCTATAAATTCAAAGAAATTTTTGTATTGAAATCTCATACATGTTTTTGATTGAGCATATCCTTCCAATAAGGTATGCTTCCATGATAGTCTTTTTGATAACCACATTCATAAATTTTTCAACAAATACAAGAATTGTTCAAGTGAATCTCAAATTTTATATAGTCCCTAGGTGAACTTTTACTTTTTATGCAAGGTCTTAGTCTCGACCTCAAAAAATAGTAATTATCTAAAGACATATCTATCTTCACATTTAATTTGGGATACACGTGGCATTCACCCCTTCCAATCAAGGTATAATTGATCCTAGTGGGTTCGGTTCTACCTCTTCCACATAGACTAATGTTATTGAGTAACACTCTAACAAACAACATCAATTAGATCAAACATCCTTAGTAAATTTTTTCCGACCTCTTTCACACAGGTTAACATCATTCAGTAATACTCTAACAAATAACTTTGGATAGGTCAAACATCTTTGATAGATTTATTCTAACCACTTTCAAATAAGTTTATATTATTGAGCAATGTTCTAACAAATAACCTCATATAAATCAAACACTCTTGGTTGATTTCTCCTAACCTTTTTTATACGAGTTAATGCAATCGAGGAATGCTCTGAAGAACAACCCCAAGGAGGCATGCCCATGAGGTAACCTCGAAATTTTAGTTATCAAAATATATTTGAGAGCGGGTTTAATTAATCAAAATTTAAGTTTGATTAGTAAACTAAACTTTTTGTAATTATGAAATATCACTTAGTTATCAGATGATTAATAAAAACGTATATTGAAATTATATAAATATCTGACCAAAATAATAGACCTATTTATAATTTTTTGAAAAATATTGAAACTTATTTCATAATTTCCTAACTTTTACATATTTTTATGTCTTTTAACAAACTCTGGATATTTCATATAAATAATAGAATTCCATAGATTGGAATTAGCATGTCCATCAACTTATATTGAATACCATTGATGATGTTGGATTGTGGGAGCGAGCAAGAACATACAAAATGTTTAATGGTACTGTGGGACCTGCATGTTAGTTATTATAACTTATGTTGAAAGTTTTATGTGCATGCAACATAGTTAGTTGCGTACGTTAAAAATTTATATCAATCGAAAATGAAGACACATGTGAAGTTTAAGATGACTCACACACATCATATATGTAAGACTCGAATAAATTAAAAGAAGTTATAAAAAAATAAATTTTACGTGAAAAACTATTTTAAAAAAAACATAGCTTTTAGCCCTATTGAAATTATTCTTTTGTTATATGTTGTTGGTTATAAATGATACTCTTCCTCCAAACAAAGCCTAAGTGTCCAGGATAATCTTGATGTTGATATCATGAATCAAAATTAGTGTTAACAATGAACATCAATCCTATTGGTGATGGGGTACGTAGGCAATGCAGTCGATGTGCAAAGGCTTTAGCATCAATAATAAGCATCAGTCTTATAAGAAATGGCTAATCATTGATTTGGGCTCATTTGGATTTGAATAAGACATAAGATTACTATTGGTATCATTGGACTCGTCTTATTAAGACATTTAGCTCAACTATAAATTTGCTAAAATTAAAATTTAGATGGAACTAAATTTAATTTTAATAGGATATTATTCGAAAGGGTTTGTATTTTAAATTTTATTTATTTTATATTTCTTGAGTCTGGCCATGTAAAGGTGTATACTAAACTGGCGACCGTGAACACACACACAGCGGCGTGAGGAAAGTGAGCAAAAAATTCTTTAAACTAACTATATTGTACAATTACGTTCATACTGCATGATCAGTTATACAAATCTTAGTTTAAAGGCCAATTTTATAGTTAATGCTTATGAACTAATCATATTATACAATCCTATAAGTACTGTAGGATTTATTTTTATCAAGAAACCTTATCTTCTAGTTGATTTAAGTAAGTATTTTAAAAATCAAATTTTGAACTGATCATAATGTATGATAATAATCATATTGTACGATATTTGAATTCTTGTTTAATTTAATCCCATGATTAGTCAATTAAATCAATATTTAATAAATATTGTCAATTGTACTATACAATATAGATCGTATTGTACAATGGGTAGAGATGAAATCTGGTCATCTTAAATAACATATTGGACGAAACTTTGATTTTTTGAATTAATCATATAATATAATGATAATCATACTAAATAAATCCTTGACTTTTGAACTAATCATACAGTACGATGTAATCATTCTGGTTGTACAATATGATTGATATAGATGATTTTTAATTGTCTCAGTGATCATCTTGTACAAATAGGAGGAAATTAAACTAATTGTACCGTACAAACATTAGATCGTATTGTACGATAAATATGCAGAAATTGAATAGTTCATCTGAACGACTGTTCCATTGTACTGAACGAACCCCTATTTTGAACTAATCATATTGAATGGACTCAAATTGTATTGTACGAATAGTGACGACTTAATTAAAAACTTAGGATTTTTATAAGCCTTGTACTTTAGCAACTAAAACTTATCTTTAGAAAAAAAAACTTTTGGCTGTTGAAGAAACTCTGAGGGGTAATTCTTGAGAGAGTTCTTGGGCTTGGAAAGGGAGAAGGTGAGGTTGTGCATGAGGAGAAGGAGTGTGAAGGGTTTTCACAAGTTGCTTTAGGCAAGCTTACGCCTTGCTTCCTTCATTGGCCTTGGTGAGTTCTTGGAGTCGCTCTTGGGAGAGAAGCTTCAAGGTCAAGGGCTGTGGGTTCTATACCTTCATTAGGAGGGTGAAAAAGGATTAAAGATTCTTTACCATCACTAGGAAGGTGAGAAAAATTGTAAAGGTTTGGTAACATCAACAGGAGGGTGACATAGCTTTTGGTTCTCTGCCGCACCGGTTTTGTTAGGAAAGTTGCTATTTGCATGTTTTACATTCTTGCAACTTGTATAATTTTGATGATTCCAAATATAATTATTTTATGTGTTATTATCTCCTAATATTTTTTGGAAGATTTGTTTTTGCTCATGTGTGGACTAACATTTCAGGACAATCGAACTCCAGACAAACGAAGACTTCAAAATCAATTCATCATGAAATACTCTATGATTTGAAGCTTGTACTTTTCTTTGAAATAAACTTGAAAGGGAGTGATTGTAAATTGAGTGAATTAAAACACACACACTTGAGGAGATCTTAAATATTTCGTAATGATCGTACATGACGAACATAGTTTGTACAGGACGATCTGGTCAGTTATCTCCTCGTAAGAACAATGGAATGAATAGGAACTGAAGAAAAATATTTTTTCTAAGTTCTGATCGTCCAGGATGAAATTTTTTCATCCCAGGATGAAGGGAACCGACTATGGCAGTTTCTGGCAATGTTCTGCAATTTTCTGAATCGACCTTTGATATAACTGTTCGTACCGGACGAAATATTTCGTCCCGGGACGAACCTATTTCAGCCCAGGACAAAATTGGTTCGTACTGATGCACAAATGGTTCGTACGGGACAGTTTTTACATAGTTCGTTCGTACTAACTCAGGTTCGTACGGGATGATCTAGTGAGCAGAAAAACATGATTTTAGTAATTTTTTGGACGATTTTTCTTCTCCTTTCTATATAAGGACTCCTATAAACTATTACAAGTGCCTTTGGAGTTGTTTTCTCTTGAGAGGGATCATTGAGTGTGAGCGTTTAGGAGAGATTGTAAGAGTGAAGAGTGAGAGATCAAGTGAGGGGTTTATGAAGGATTCACAAGGTTACTTGAAGAAGAAGATCTCTTTGTTTCTGGACATCTCCTCTGAAGGCTCTCAAGTGAAGTTCAACAACATCGGTCTGGTTCTCTGCCGATACTTGGAGAGTATAAAAGGATGACAAAGTGTATCTTTGACAGTCATTGTGTCTTCGTTCTTTTGAAGAAAACTAGAAGAGATAACTTGAAAGGGAGAGAGGAAAGGGTGGAGTTTAAGAGGGAGAAGATCCTTGAAGGAGATTTCAAGGGAGTGTGGAGGGGATATTCACACGGTTGCTCCGGCGAACTTGCACCTCAGTACCATCGGATTCAAGGGTCGTCTTGAGGGAAGTTTTGGCTAGAAGAAGATCTCTTTTGGTGTTAAAGAATCCGGCTACTCCGTCGCACCGGAGAATGTGAAAGTGATTTTGTACAGGCTTCTCCGCCTTGCGTTGGGGGCAAAAGGAGAGTCACTTTGTGGTATTAGTGCAATACTCGGAAGGTGCCTCCGGGGAGTGAACGTAGGTCAATGTTTGACCGAACCACTTTAAATCTGGTGTGTTCTTTCTTATTTTTCTTCCACATTTAATTTAATTGCAAGTTATTTACTCTGATTGAAAAGTTTATTTTTAAACTTTAAATTTAACTTGCATTAATAATTAAAAATGTTTTCTAAAAATCAAAGAGTAGAAGTATAATTTTTAAATTACCAATTCACCCCCCCCCCCCTTGGTTAGCCTTGGGACAATCACTTAGGCTTAACAACTTAATTCCTATTCACGAGTTTCAACAAGTGGTATCAGAGCTTTGTTTAAAAATCATAAGTTTAAACTACTTTTTAAAAAATGAGTTTGGCTAATTTTAGAAATCGTAAAAGATTATATGGATATTTGATTGTTAGACCACCTTTATTTGAAAATATTTCTTTTGATTTTTGGAAAATTTGAATGTCTACTTTCTTGCAATCAATAGATTATCGAATGTGGCATATGATTCAAAGTGGTTATTCTGTACCGTCACGTATTATAGATGGAATCAAAACTGAGACCCCTTTTTCTGAATGAAGTAGAGTAGAACAAATTTATGCTGAATTAAATGCTAAATGTATGAATTATTTGTTTTGTGCTTTAAATTTAGAAGATTATATGAGAATTTGGGATAGTTTATGCATTACATATGAAGGTACTAGTGAAGTCAAGCAATCTAAGTTAAATTTTTTTATGCATGACTATGAACTCTTTAGCATGAAACCTTATGAGACAATCTTAGACATGTATACTAGGTTTATTCAAATTGTAACATCATTGCATGCTTTAGGTAAACAATTTTTAAACTTTGAAATAGCCAATAAAATTCTACGTTGTTTACTTGACTAGTTTGATGCCAAAATTGTTGCTATTTACGAATCAAAAAATTTGAATAAATATTCTATTGATAATTTGATTGGCTCATTTATTGCCTACAAGTAATATTTGGGCTAAAAACTTTTGGATGCAGGTGAAACAATAATGCTAAAAATGAAAGACATGGAGAAAAGTTGTTTAGTTGGTGAGGAAAGCGATGACTTAACAAGCAAATTGAAAAGTCCACTAAAGCACAAGCATAAGAATCAACAAAAGTGGAATAAAGGTAAAAATGGTAAGAATATTCATATTTCTTCAAATATTATTTGCTTTGGATGTAGGAAATCTGGACATCTGAAAAGTCAGTGCCCTAATTTGAGAACTCTTCCTGCTAAAGAAAAGGGCAAAGCTAAGTAAATTATAAAATGGGATAATGAAAAGCAAAAAATCTCTTGGGCAGATCTAGCTTCTGAATCATCAGATCATGAGTAAAATGATGTTTAAACCCTTTGTTTATGTGTTTTTTTTTTTTTTGTGCATATTTTTTATTTGTTGTATTTTTATTTTTTATTTGTTTTGTGTATTTTTCTATTTTTATTTTTTGTGTTTTGTATGATTTTGAAATGTTTTCACATCGGATTCCATTCTTGTTGTTGTGAGACATTTGGAATGTGATATGAAGATTTTTATAGTTTGTGTACTTATATTTTGTGTAGTATTTTTCCATTCTTTTATTGCTTTAGATTTTTTGGATGTTTAAGTGTTTTTGTTCTGTGTTTGAAATGTTCGTTAGCCTATATGAAAAACCCTTAAATTTTTTATCTTACGAGTGATATACTTTGAACTGCAACATAAAATTGAATTCATTAGAAAATCTAATTTTTCTAAATTTAAGTTGTATTTATAACTTGATATTATTACGATTGTCAATTTCATGTCTCTTATTTAGACTACATTAATTTTAATATTATTATTGCAATTGTGATATTTTCTTATTTTGTATTTCACTTATCAATTAATATTTATGCACTTAGAAAGATTTGAAATTTTAGATTATTGATTTTGAAAAGAATACAATTACTCTTAAAAATTGTACAAATCTACAAAAATCAAAAGAAATGCGTAAAGATTCACAATGTGAAAAAGAGGCACAAAATAAGCCCAACAAGTGAAAATATGCACAAAAATGTGCCACAAAATTGAAAATGATGCGCAAAGCGCCACATGTTGTAGTTATTTCTTTCCTTAATTTTTTAATCTCTTAATTCAAATTGATCTTATGTACATTTATATTACATAATGAAATATGAAATATAAAATTTTTATATCATCATTTTTACAATGATTTTCTCTATCTTAAATGACTCCCCAAATCGCCAAGAATTTTACAATAGCAATCATATCCACACCAAGGGGCAAATGAGTGTGTAAAATCAATAGTAAGAAGATGGAGGGTGTGTGGTTTGCTAAACTAACAATTCCTTTTTTATTAGAAGCCCTAAAGTGCTTGAATTCAAGCAATTTTATTGTTGTTGAAATCGATGAGGCAATATCAATGTTTTTTATTATAAGCTTACAATATTGGAATTATTTAATCCAAAAATTAATTTTTTTAAAATGTTTGATTCTTAAGTGTTTTAAGTTCTAAAATTTTCATCAACTTTATTTGCCTTTGATAAAATTTTTAAATCACATCAAAGTGATTAAGAATTGAAGCAAATTCAATAAGATATCTCCTTTAGATGGAAAGAAGAGTAAGAGCATTCTCCTTAGCTTGCCTCAAGAGTTAACTGACCATGCTCCTAGGTGTAAACAGACCCGAGTGTGTGCATGAGCTATGTTTCAAATTTTTTACGATCATGTCAAGGTCAATTAAGCTTAGGTTGCATGCAATCAAGATCAATAGTTAAATGGATGAAAATCATTTTAGATATTTCAGCAAAATACATGATGATTATTGCCTATAAAATTCAAGGTGACCCTTTAATAAGCACAATTAGAACTAGGGGTGTAAATAAAAAAAACTAACTCGCCAACCAGACTCAACTCGACTCAAAAAATTCATGTTCAAGTTGACTCATTTAGTAAACAAGTTTGGTTCGAATTGACCCGCAAACCAAATTTTGATCTAAAAATGACCCTTTTAATGTCTTTTTTGTTTAAATTTTTAGGGGTATAATCTTTTTATTTTTTATAAAATCCTAAACCTTATAGTTAATAAGTTATAAAAAAATGCATTAATGAGTTGAGTTCAATTTTATATTTTTGGCATGTTTATTAAACTAGATAGATTTAGGTTGATTGGATTCAGATCATGTTAATTTTGAATTAAACTTGAACTTGAACCCGACCCGTCAACCTATTTTGACACCCAAAGTTAGATCATTCAATAAATCAAGAAATCGAGAACAAAAAGTCACATAACTTAAGATTCATATTGGATCATCATGTCACTTAAATTTTGGATGGATTGATGGATGACTTAAGATATTGAAGATCAAATTTATTAGAGGTGTCACAATTTGATACGACCCAAAAATTTGACCCAGACCCAGACCCAAACATTCTAGGTTCGGGTTGACCCATTTACCATAATGATCGAGTTCGGGTTTAGAAAGCTAACCCAATTTAAGTTTTGGATCGGGTTCAGGTTAACCTGATAACCCAATTTGACTCAAATGCGACCCAATTCATTATTAATATTAAGTCTTTAGGGCTGACGGGCTGTCGCGCATTTGGGCTTGCATCTTCATACTTTACCAGCTCTTCAGTTTCACAACTTTTGCTCTATGCCCTAGCCCCCATTCCCATTTGGCATCTTCATTCTTCGTCTTGAAGCAATGGTTGTTGTAGCCTCGATTCCTCAATAAATTAAGCAGCTACGAGTGCTTTAGGAGTTCATGCCACCTTTTCTCCTCTCGTGGACTAGGTTTTTTGGTTTTTCCCTTTGAGTTTTTTATTTTGCCGGTGTATCTCGACATCAGGTAACTTATTTCATTCTGAGATAATGTGCTGATACTATCATTATTTGGGAAGCTTTTTAGTTTCTATGATGAGTTTCCATAAAACATTTTCATAGTCGATCTTCTTAAGTGGAAACCATAGCTTGTGTTTGTGTGATTTCAAAGCCCTAGCTGATGTCAATCTCTAAACACCAGTAGATAACCTTTAATCCTTTATGATTTTTATACAAAGATGATACATCCGACCATCGGTTCCAACCTATATGAATGCGGTACACCCATTGGACATGCAATTTATGCATTTTTTTCCTTAAATGCATATTTATATTTATGGTTGTACAAATTTGATGAAATATTTGGAATAATGGAATGTATTGTGTTCCTTTAGTAAGATAGAACTTTGCAAATTTGCACTTTGGGATTTCTATATTGTAGCTTGGATTAATGATGAATCTAAGGGATTACAGCAATTCTGTTATGCTCATTCATATTCTTTCTACTGGTTTTTTGTCATTGAGTTACGTTTTTAATATTGCTAAACTCATCATTCTCTATTATATTTTTATTTTTTACATAAGATTTAACAAATGTTGTGGTATGGGCTTTGTTAGATGGAGAATTCTACTATAGGGCAGCTTATTATACAATCAAATGCCAGTTCGTCCATCTTCATGTATGATTCTAGGTTTGGCCATCATGAGTTCCTTGACTTTTTTACTTCCTGCATTACTATGCATGATCTTCCTTTTTAGTGTGTTAAATGGGTTGGCCTTTGAGGATTGCTACGTTATCTTTGTCGTGATCTACAAATAGTTTCTAAAAACATTGCTAATTGTGATTGTAAGAAATTGTTTGCAAAAGAGAAAGGGCTCATTCAGAAGGAAGTTTCAAAATGTACTAGTAGATTTTACTAGACTTCTTATTTATAGACATCTATTGATATTGATAGCTTCATTTGGTTGACTGCCCACTTAATTGATAATAACTAGCTATTACAAAAAATAATTAATTAATTAATTTTGATTTGTTGCCACCAACACATGATAGAATTGCCTTGTTTGAGAAGCTATATTCCTTTTTAATTGAATGAAAAATTCAAAATAGAATTTTTAGTATTACTCTTGACAGTGTATCTGCTAATAATGTTTCTATTGAATTCTCAAGAAGTTAGTTAAATGTACAATGATGACTATTACTTAATGGTGATTAATTTCATATAAGGTGTTGTGCTCATATTATGAACCTTATCGTGCAAGAGAGCATGAAAGATGTAGATGTCTATATTGCAAATATTAGGGAGAGTATAAAATATGTGAAAGGTTCGTAGGCAATAAAATAAAATTTTTTGGATTGTGTCAACCAAAGTTATTTTGATTCAAAAAACGGACCGCAACAGAATGCTCCTACTAGGAAGAATTTGATTTTTATCATGCTTGATCCTGTTATTTATTACAAACATGATTTTCTACATTTAACACTGCCGTTGCCAGGTCCCAAGTCCTGGATGAGAAAAGTGGAGGGTTGCGTTAGGTAGTCGACAGCCAGTGTAAAACTTGTCGAACAATAATGACATGAATCCTTTAAGAAAATGTGTTAATGCTAGGGCGTCCCCTGGAAGCGACGTGTTGTATGGCCTGAATACAATGACAAGTGTGAAAGGGCAGCTACACCGACGCCCGGGTGCAGTGCTAAATAGGCAAGGGTTCCCACATCAAGAACGGATGTGGGCAAAGAAGCTAGTCAATGAAATTAAAATTAGGATAGGAACTTGGAATATAGGTTCCCTTACAGGTAAATTAATGGAATTAATAGATATTATGATTCATGGGAAGTTAAATATTTTGTGCATTCAGGAAACTAAGTGGGTTGGAGAGAAGGCTAATGAAATCGATAGTTTAGGATTTAAACTTTGGTATTCGGGTAGGAGTCGTACTAGAAATGGTGTAGGTGTTATTATAGATAAGAGTTTAAAGGATAATGTTATAAAAATTAATAGGATTGGAGATAGAATTATAGCTTTAAAGATTGTTGTTGAGGGTGAGATTGTTAATATTATAAGTGCTTATGCTCCTCAGGTAGGTTTGGATATAAGTTCTAAATTAAATTTTTGGAATGACTTAGAAGAATTAATACAAAAGATACCTCTTGAAGAAAGAGTTTTTATTGGAGGAGATTTAAATGGACATGTTGGTAGAGAGGTATATGATTTTAAAAGTATTCAAGGTGGCCATGGATTTGGAACGACGAATGAAGGTGGCAAGACCATATTAGATTTTTGTTTAGCTTCTGATTTTTCAATTGCTAATACTTTATTTAAGAAAATAAATGAGCATCTCATCACTTATAAAAATGGATATAGTATAACCCAAATTGATTATTTACTTATTAAAAAATTAAATCATTTAGAGTGCAAAGATTGTAAAGTTATTCCGAGTGAAAGTTTATGTACCCAACATCGATTATTAGTTTTGGACTTTAAAATAAAGGGGCATAAAATAAAAAATAAAGTAAAATATTTTTCTAGGATTAGATGGGGGCATTTAAAGAATATTAACAAAAATATTTTTGAGAGTAAGATTTTAGATCTTAAGATTTTTTATGTGCATGAGGATGCTAATGTTATGTGGGAAAAAGTGTCTAGTGATATTAAGAATATTGCAAAAGATGTGCTTGGAGTATCAAAGGGAAAAGCTCCTAATAGTAAAAATAGTTGGTGGTGGAATCAAATTGTGCAAGAAAAGATTAAAAATAAGAAGATTTGTTATAAAAATTGGTTTAATTTTAAAAATTCTGATAATTGGGAATTATATAAAGTGGCTCGTAAGGATTCTAAGAAAGCAATATGCGATGCAAAGACTTTAGCTTTTAGCGATTTGTATAATAGATTAAATACTAAGGAGGGAGAAAGATATATGTATAAGTTAGCCAAACAAAGAGATAGGAGTAGTAAGGATTTAGTTCAAGTGAAGTGTATTAAGGATGAAGATCAAAAAATACTTTCCTTAGAAAATGATATTCAACAAAGGTGGATGAGATATTTTGCTAAACTTTTTAATGAAGATTGTGAAAATAAGATTGACTATAGTGACCTTAGCACCCTAAATGAAAGTAAAGATTTCTGTTTTTATCGGCGTATTAGTAAAACTGAAGTTATAGAGGCTTTAAATAAAATGAAGGATGGAAAAGCTGTTAGACCTGATGATATTCCAATAGAGGTGTGGAAATGCTTAGGAGATGAAGGGATTTTTTGGCTTACTAAACTTTTTAATACTATTTTGAAGACTAAAAAGATGTCAGATGAGTGGAGAAGGAGTGTATTAATTCCTATTTTAAGAATAAAGGTGATGCACAGGATTGCACGAATTATAGAGGTATTAAGTTAATGTGTCATACTTTAAAACTATGTGAGCGAGTTATGGAGCATAGGTTGCGGCGTGATACTAATGTTTCTCAAAATCAATTTGGATTCATGCCGGGTAGGTCGACTATGGAAGCCATACATTTATTAAGAGGTTTGATGGAGAAATATAGAGAAAATAAGGAAGATCTACATATGATATTTATTGATTTAGAAAAAGCATATGATAAAGATCCAAGAGAAGTGCTATGGAGAGTTCTTGAAAAGAAAGGAGTCAATTATGCTTATATTCAAATCATTAAAGATATGTATGCATGAGCTATTACTTGTGTTCAAACACAAGGTGGTTTGACCAAGTATTTCCCTATTTCGGTTGGGTTACATCAAGGATCATCCTTAAGCCCATATCTTTTTGCTTTAGTCATGGATGTTCTCACTAGATATTTGCAAGATGATGTACCTTGGTGTATGCTTTTTGCTGATGATATTCTGCTTGTTGATAAGACTAGAGAGGGAGTTGAAGGTAAGCTTAAATTATGGAGGTCAACCTTAGAGTCTAAAGGTTTTCACTTGAGTAGATCTAAAATGGAATATATGGAGTGTAATTTTAGTTGTAATAGTCCTAGTGAGGGGATTGTGACTTTGGGCGATCAAGTCATTAATATGAGTACATGTTTTAGATATCTTGGATCTATTGTTCAGAGTGATGGTGAAATAGATGGGGATATTATTAGTAGAATTCAAGTTGGATGGTTGAAGTGGTGAAATGCATCGTCTTGTTATGTGATAGAAATGTACCCCTCAAACTTAAGGGAAAATTCTATAAGATGGTAGTGAGGCCTGCAATGCTTTATGGTGTCGAATGTTGCCCATTAAAAGAGAAGCATAATACTAAGTTAAGTGTGGCAGAGATGAGGATGCTTAGGTTGATGAGTGGCATTACCCTTAGAGATAGGATACGAAATGAGCATATACATGAAAAGGTTGGAGTAGCTCTAGTATAAGATAAGATTAGAGAGAGTCGCCTTAGATGGTTTGGTCACATAAAAAGGCGGCCTTCCGATGACCCGATTAGGAGAGTAGAGGTATTAGATTTGACTTGTGTTAAGAAAGGTAGGGGTAGACCTAAAAAGACTTGGTTAGAAAATATTAAGAATGGCCTTTCTTTATTAGATTTAAACGAGAATTTGACTTTTAATATGACACAATGGAGAAAAAGGATTCATGTAGCCGACCCCACGTAGTGGGATAAAGGCTTGATGTTGTTGTTGTTGTTGTTGTGCTTTTCTACATTTGGACCTAGGAGAAGTTGGAAATTATTTGTAAGTTTTTGTCTCAGTTCAATGAGATAACATGTGCCTTTCCTGGCACAAAATATCCAGCTACAAACCTCTTCTTCCCTTGTGTTTCTACTGCTTATGTTGTACTTAAGTATAAAATGTGTAATGGTGTTGACTACAATAAAAAAAAAAAATTGCTTCAAGGATGATAGTCAAATTCGAGAAGTATTGGTCAGACTTTAGTGACATCTTAGCCATCACTATCATTTTGGATCATAGATACAAGTTTACATTTGTTGAGTGGTGTTATAGAATGCTATATAGAGGTGATTACACTCTTGAAACTAAAAGGTTAAGGATAAACTATTTTCTTTATTTGCGAATTATTAGAAAATAGAGAGAAGGCTCTTATGGACAGTCATTAGTACCAACATAAAGTTCTCAAGGTGGTGGTCCTTTGAGCGCTCCTTCAATTATAATTAAGTCATTGTTTCTTCAGGTATTTTTTATTGTCAATCTTTTCTATAATGTTTAACATTTCTCCACATTAACTTATATGGAGAACTCCATGATTAGGATTATGACTAATTCGAAGAGGAAAATATTGCTTAGGAACTCACAACTTGAAATGTTTCTTGAAGGACAAAAATTAATAAAAAAGTTGAGTTAGACATCTTACATTTTTGGAAAGGTAACCATGAGGTTATGTGTTGTGTGCTAGAGTCGTTTTTGTTCAGCCGTTGGCTATTCAGCGATGATAAGTCATGTGCCTGTGAGCTGTGATGAACCTGTTGTGCATTTGGAATTGGACCTTTGGTTGTGTCGTTGTAGCCATGTTGAGGTCGTTGAGCTTAATTTTTTTATTTGGCAATGTTGAGAAATCCCTCTAAATTGAAATCGTTTCAAGTACAAATATATGTGCAACCAGGTGGCATTTATGTTAGCTTAAGATTGAGCAGATATTACTGATCGAGCAGATATTAATCGAGCAAACTCAAATTGCGACCTTGTATGAGAAAATTGAAGTTTACTGATAATTTAGCAAATGATATATTTTTTAAAGGGATAACTTGAGCCTTGTTTTTATTTTTTAATTTTTTATTTTTTACATACTTGCAGATTTAAACAAATTGTGTGTGATATTAACTAATTCTTTGATTCAAATTTTCTTTTTTTCTTTTTTTTTTTTCAGTTGAAAAGACTTATTGACTTATTGGGGGAGCACACCTGCAAAGCTTAATTCATATTAACTTGTGTAAAAATTTATTTGTAGACTTTGTACTACTGATAAAAATACCTAATGTGTAACTTGTAGTCATGTTAATTATTTCTATTATATAGTCTTGTATTAATTGTTAAATTATCTAGCAATGAGAATTCAAGTTAACTATTTAAAATAAATTGAAATTTTTATTTTTATCTAGCTTCGTAGAAAATGAAATCATTAAAAAAAATATAACTTTAATAGTAATAAAAATAATAATGTTATATGAATATGATTAATGAATAATTGAATTACAGCGAAAAAAACAAATGGGTTATTGGGTCTGGTTGGGTCGGGTTCGGTCAGGTCGACCCGGGTTACTCCCAGGTCGAATTCGGGTTCACAAATTTGACTCGGTTTGGAAACCTAATCTAGTTTGAGTCAAGGATGTTAATTGCAGGTCAATTTCAGATTCGACCCAAACCCGACTCGAAAACTCATTTTGATACATCTAAAATTTATATACTAACGACTTTGAGATTCAAAGAATTATTGGATTAGGATTTGTCTCAAAATCATAAGATTTTCTTTTATATTAGTATAATATATGAGGAAATTTTTATTTTGTAATTAACTCAAAGCATAACTAACTGTTTTGAAATTTATCTTTGATATATTGTCAAAAAATTATCTTCATCAGGCACGAATCTCGAGGAAAAATCAAGTTGTAAACTTCAAAAATGAAACCAAAGACCATCTGAACTCAAATTTCAACAAACTTACAATCGAACTGAACGTCTCGAAAATACAAACCTAACGATACCAAATTCGGCCCACTCGGAGCTCGAATGGGTCCAAATAATACCTGAAGTACATTTGGAAGGTTCAATCCATAATTTGTATTACCAAATATTTTCCATATGTGGTGTGCTTATAATCGAATTGAGTGGCTCACCGAGACGAATCCATCGAGCCCAAGATCGTTGAATTTTGATATCATTAAGGCATTCAAATGACTAATAAATAGTCCATGATCAAGGGATCCAACATCGGCGTCCATTCAAACCACTACCAATTTACTCTTGATCTTCCTCTTATTTATTGGTCATGCAACTCTCATAAAACTATAATTAGACATCTCATTTCTCATGAGGGAGGACCTAAGCAAGGAAGCATAGGGGAGAGGAAGGGAGCCAAAGCAAGAAGAGAAGAAAGAGAATGAAAAGTTCTCTTGCCACTAGACTCCTCAACCACTTCCCGGCCACCGACTGACACCGGACTTCCGCCTATCTCAAAATTTCTATCTGACACCGTACTTTTGCCTGTCATCGAACTTTTACCCGACGCCAGACTTTCGTCTGTCACCAGACTTCTACCCGACGCTGAATTTCTACCTGACATCGAACTTCTACCTGATTCCGGACTTCCGTCTATCGCCAGATTTCTACTGGACACTGGACTTTTGACCGTCGCAAGATTTATACTCGACACCGGACTTCCGACCTTTGCCGGACTTCTTCCCATCGTTGGATTTTCATCGAAATTCTCGATGCCGAACTTCCGCCCTTCACCAGATTTCTACCCGACATCGGACTTCCGTCGATTGCCGAGCTTATGCCCGTCGTCGGACTTCTGTCCGTCATCAGACTTCTTCTCGATGTTGAAGTTCATCCCATTGCCAGACTTTTGCCCGACGTCGGACTTCTACCCGACGCCAAACTTCTGCCTATCATTGGACTTCTGTCATTCGTTAGACTTTTGTCGGGCTTCTACCCGATGTCAAACACCAGCCCATCACAGGATTTCTACCCGACGTCGGACTTCTACTTAACTACTGTCATTTCAACCTCCATCACCACGCAACTACAGTCCTTCCAACCTCTGTCGCCAGACAACGGTCTTTCTTACCTCCGTCACCCGTCGAATACGGTCCTTCTGACCTCCGTCGCCAAATAATGATCTTTATGACCTCTGTCGCCCGCCGACCATGATCCTTCCGACCTACGATGCTCGCCGACTACTGTCCTTCTAACCTTCGTCGCCAAACAACGGTCCTTCCGACCTCTATCGTCGACCAACTACGGTCCTTCTGGCCTTCGTCGTCCGACAATGTTCTTTCCGACCTCTGTCGCCCACCGACTATGGTCCTTCCGATCAAATGAACATGTCAATAATGATTTTTCTTGTTTCCATCATGTATCACACTCTATATGATGTATATTTGTTACATCCAGCCAAGGCATTCTCTTCAATGAATGGCCTCATTTGTAAGCAACTGCAAATACTAGTGGATTCATTCAAATTGGGCTAGATCCCGTGTTTTTTCTTCTTTTCAGAATTTTTCACGTAAAAATTTGGTCTCTTAGGAATACTACACCCTCTTTTTTATATATATGCATGTTTGATCTTTGCACAACGCTATGATGTTAAACTTTATATTTCTCTACCGCCGCAAATTCCTGGATGCAACAATTTTATTAAAAATTTTGATTTAAATGTATTCGTATATGAGATATTATTTTCTTGCTTAATTATATTATGCAAATATCTAATTTGATTGAAAAAGTAGAATAAATTAATAAATATTTTTTAGATTATATTTATATATAATATGAATTAATGCGTGGAAACTTTATCTACGGGTTTAAATCATATCATTAATGAACTTTATCTTAATTAGTCGAACATGATAAGCCATAAAAAAGATATAAATTTTTTTTCTTTTTTGAATTATTAATTTGGTTTAAGAAATGCGTAACACATATTTTATTTTTTGTTAATTATATATAAGGATTAAGGAGTCATTCTAGATGTTCAAAGCTGAAAAAGGCCTAACAATAATCTATGTCGTCCATCCGACGACCAAAATGAACGGTTGCGATGAAAGTCGTACCGCGTGAAGCAGCAGATTCCTTCCAACGGTCCAATTTCTTGCCAAGAAATAGTTTACCCACCACCGTTCCATTTCCGTTCTTTGATCCGTTCGATTAATTATACTCGAAGTAGTTGACGGAGTTATTTTTCCTCGAATCCTCTTCTCCCAGCAGGAGCGCGTTTTGAAAGTTCCTAGCTTTGAACCATTCGGCGGTCGCTGCTTATTTCATGGTTCCGGCTCTTGAGATTGTAAGATCTTTTGGAGTTTTCAGGTGATTCCTTTTTTTGTTTCCTCTCTGCATTTTTTTTTATAAAAGTTTTTAATCTATTTCTTTGTGTTTTGGATTGGAGCAGGGGCTTAGGTTTTCTTGCTTTTACATTCGATTTTAGGGTTTACGGGTGTGATTTTGTTCGAATCAGGTGGAAAGGATCGCCTTTGTTTAGGTTTTTATGTTCTTTGAGTTCTCCGAGGATAATCTACTGTTAATTGGAGTATTATCTTTTGATTGAGAAATTTTTGCTAATTTTGCGATGCTTGTCGCAGTTAACTATGTTGAAACCCTGGACAGCTTTTATGTTAGGTTTGATTGTTATTAATTTTTATTTTTTTAATCTGCTTCGCTGGTGATTTGATAGTTATTTCTCTGGGGTTAAATCCACATTCAGTAAATCCTTAGAGGATTATAATCTGAAAACCGTTTGGCATGACGATTGCTAAATATTAAATTGTTGGTTATTTGTTTCAGAATCTAGATTTGTGGGAGGATATATGCCTAAATCCGTTTGTTTGAATATGAATGGTGGGATTTAATAAATCCTGAATTTAAAGTGTCCAAATTTTTGTTTGATATAATATAAGGTAAACATTGTTTAAACCCTGCCAAAATAGGATACCAAACAGCCCTTGTTGTTCTTGCTGCTACTTCCATATTCTACTCCTGGTAACTCTGCAGTATCCAATCTTTGTGTGTGTGTGTATCTATCTATCTATATATCTATCTATCATACTATGGAGATTGCATCAATACATCTTTAAGAGAGTTTGCCTATTTCGTATCTTATTTTAGGGTGGATTTTAACACTTGGTACTTCAAATCTTATTGTTTTGGTCAATCTGTTATAAATTGCATATAGGATTTTCTTAATCCCACAATTCACAAGATTTAACTGATTTAAAGATTTCTCCCCTCACAAATATTAAATCTTAAAACAAATAGTTAAACAGTTTATTAAGATTTAATAGTTTGCAGGTTTTAATACTCTCAAGATTTACTAAATTTGCATTTACAGGATTTACGGAATTCTACTTGTAGCCAAACAACTATACATTTCACCTGTAATGGCCACTGGTGTCTTTAAACAATCCTGTATTATAGTAGCTTAATGATTGGCGCATGCCTTATTCTATTCACAACACACTTTTAAAAGACAATGTCTTTTATATCACACAGGTTATTGACACTGGTATCTAAGCAATCTTTTATCGCACTTTGGTGAATGATTGTTTCTAGTCTTGTTTTATTTTATACATTTTAAAAGGTTCTTTCATTTGCATTTTATAACTTCTGCCTTTTGTTGAACTTTCATTGCAGTTTATTTGTGTTTGGTTAAGGTGTAGCCAAAATGCTGATTTTCTTATGTTGTTTCTTATCACTCTAATCAAGAATTAGCACCTTTCAGAGTTATTTTAATGTATTTAATTCAATTTGTCTTTCTTTTGAAAGTTTCTTTGTGATTTTTCATTTTTTTCTTTATTTTTTTCCTTTACTCCTTTCTATCTAGAAACTTCTTATGTTAAGCGTTTATCTATCTGAATGTGATATTTTTGGTTGTTTGAATACTCTTGTTCTATGTCTACTTTGTGTAAACATTTCATTGCATCTCATATTCTAACACTGAAATCAATTTTTTTTTCTTACGCAGACAAAATTGTTGGCATTTGCTGTCTAGCAGGAGCATATAAAACATTATCAAGTCAACATGTCTAGAGTTAGTGCATCAAAGACTCCTAATCCCAAGGTGTATGGGAAGAACAATGAAGGATCTGGCTTTTCAGGCAGAAAGACACCTAATCCTTTCGACTCTGATTCCGACACAGAACAAAGCACTACATCTACAAGGGCTTTGTCTGCTCCTGCGACGAACCAGTCAAATCACAGAGGTCAACAATCTAATTATAGTGGTTATAAAGGGAGGGTAACTTCATCAGCTTCAGATTCCCCATTTTCTGCTGGGACTAATAGGTACAAGAATGAAATAAATGAATCTAATGGTTTTGAGAACCAGTCAGTTCAGGAACTGGAGAAGTATGCTGTACACGAAGCAGAAGAAACCACACATAAAATAAAGGGGTCTCTGAAGGTTGCTGAAGAGATCAGAGAAGTTTCCTCGAAGACTCTTGTGAGTCTTCACCAGCAGGGTGAACAGATAGCACGAACTCACTCAACTGCAACTAGCATTGATCAAGATCTTAGTAGGGTATGTTAAGTTGTTAACTTTTTAACTCAAAAGACTTTTCTGTTGTGCCTGGAGTTGTTTGTGTTGAAATATATGTTTCTTTGTTTTCTGATGGATGCAACTCTTTTCATGCTTTGACATGATTTGTAGGGCCTGTTTAAATCTTGTATATTTAGATTTAATAAATCTTGTATATTTAGATTTAGTAAATTTTGAAAGGATTAAAACTAAAAAATTAAATCTTGTATATTTTTCTTTCATTGTTTCAAATTCATGGAAGAAAAAAAAATCCTTTCTCTTGAACTTAATCAAATATTCATCGGGAATATTTCTTGATATTTCCTTATATAAATAATAGTATACTTATTTCATGGAAAGGTTTTCCAGTCTATAAATCTAATATGTCTGGCCTACACTAAGAGATCTTGGGATTTTTTTTTTTTTTTTTTGCAGTAGAATTACAAACGAAATATTTTTTGTATGGAAACGAATCATCTTTAATCATGTACCTGTTATTTCAGGGAGAAAAGCTCCTCGGAAGTTTGGGTGGCCTCTTCTCTAAAACGTGGAAACCGAAGAAAACCCGTGAAATAAAAGGACCTACACTTTCAAGAGGTAATTACAGAATGCAATTTTGATGATTTGATTCCCATTTGTTGAAGGCCATTTTTCTCTAACGTGTCTAGCTTTTCCAGATGATTCTTTCATTAGAAGGGGCAATCACATGGAGCAGAGACAAAAACTTGGACTAGATTCTCCTCGGTCCCGATCAAACCCTCGTGAATTCAGGGATGAACCTTCAGATACCTTACAAAGGGTTGAGGTAAGTTTAAATAATTTGTAGAATGAAGTGCTTTAGAGGTTGTTTGGTTGGTGGAAAAAGGAATGCAATGTAAGAGGAATGCAGTGTAAAAGAAATAGTTTTGAGTTGTTTGGATGAGTATAAAATAATACATGTGATTTTTTTTTTTTTTTTTTTTTTTGAAGTAAAATGAATGTGATGTAAAGTTTAAAGATAGTGTTGACCAGCTTATAGGTGGCGCCAATGGTGGTCAATGTATTGTGTCAGTGGTGGCTGGTTGCTAATGGCGGCGGGTGGAGGCGTTGGTGGAAGGCTGGTGGTGGTGGCAACTGGCGGCTGATTGCGGGTGGTTGGTGGTGGTCGGCAGTCGGTGGCAACCAAAAGTTGTAGCAGCGACTGGCGGAAGGTGGTGGTCTGCGCTCAGCGGAAGTTGGTGGCCGGCTCTCAGCGACTGGTGGTGATTGGCTACGGCGGTGGCAAAGTGCTTGCTTGTGTTGAAAATGATTTTGTTCAAAATTGAGCGAGTTTGTTTTACTTGAAAAATGAACTAGAACGCTTTACATCACATTCATTTTATTTTTGCGTTCTTTTTTCATCCAACCAAATATCAATTTTTTTCAAAACCCCTATATAAATTGTTTACTTTACACCAACTTTATTTCAAACCAAACAGCCCCTTAAACTGGTATTTCATTTATACTTACTACCTTTTTTTGTTAAACAGATGGAGAAGGCAAAGCAAGAAGATGCACTTTCAGATTTGAGCAACGTATTGGGCGAGCTCAAATCAATGGCATTAGACATGGGATCTGAAATTGAAAGGTAAATTTGTTCATTGTTTCCTTTTTTTAACATATGAGTCTGCTTTATCAGTAGTTATTATCTATCACTTTGTGTTATCTGAATCTTACGATATTTTTTTGGGTGCTTTCAGGCAGAATAAGGCTCTGGATCACATGCAAGATGATGTACAGGAATTAAACTACAGAGTGCAAGGAGCAAACGCAAGAACTCGTCGCCTGCTGGGAAGATAAACAGGAAATCATGAAGGCAAATTTGTAATTGGTGATCAAGAACAACTTTTTCAGAACTTACTGTCATCAAGTTAGTTGTTCATACTGGATAATTGTAATGAATTTTTCCTGGGCTGATAAACAGCAAGTGTTACTGGTAAATTTGTAGTGGTGATCACCATCAATTTTTTTTCTGAACTCGTTTGTCAATTCAAGGCACCCTATACTAGGTAATTGTAATGGATTCTAGCTTGTGAGCTGTTTTATCACGCAATACTTCTTTTTATTCAAGTCTCTGGGCTTGCGTACTTTTTATTTAGGGGCTGTTTGGTTTCACGTATTTAGCATGTACTGTGAAATAACGTGCGTTTCTCAAATTTCGGCGTTTGGTTTAGTGTGAAGTAAATGTACAGTAAAAATGTAAAGCATTTCGAATTCATTCTGTGGTGTATTTGAAACCCGCCCAAATTGAATGATTTTCAAATACACGGCTTCTTCTCTGGCACGAAAAGGAGCAAAACCCCCCAATCGTCTGGCCCCTACAGCATCCTCCTTTCCCTCGCAAAATCCATCTTGTCATCCCTTCCGCAAAATTGAGCACCTATTGATGTTCTTCGTAGCCTGTAAGGGTTTCGCCCGTGACTCTTCTTCGTTGTTGTATTGTAGGTCACACCTAGGTATTTCACGGACTTCATATTCATAGCTCTCATTAGTCGCGCCCGTGACCCAGGTATCTTTCCTCCAAATTTCAATTCACATTTTATTCCAATCTAAATTTTGATTTGTCTTTTTGTGGTAAATGATCTGGTGGCATCAATTTAGAAGTTGTTTTCATCCATTTTTTTTTGTTCTTTGATTGGAATTTAGCCGAACTTTTCATTTATTTTTTTATCCATTTATGCTGTTCATATTATTGCTCTATAAATTTCAGTATCCTCAAGAAAATTTTTCCATAGATAGCTGTTGAATCTGAGTAAATATTGATAATTGTTTTATAGTTAATTTCAAGATTTAGCCTAAATTGTGGCTAAATCTTGGCTCAATCTTGCAATCAAACAGCCCCTAATGACTATGATTTGTCTCAATGAAATTACAATTGTTCACTTTTTTCCCATCGTCAAAGAGAGATGAGTTTCACTTGACTTGATCTTTCGATTGCTAGCACTGACTTCTTTTCTTTGACTAATTTGTTACTACACTGAGTTTCTGAATTAAGCACTTTATTCAACGAACTTAGGTGGTAAAAAAATACAGGCATCTTCTAGATAATCTAACTTAGGTTTTATATTGATTACTATAAAGATGGATAACCGATTGGAAGATCTGGAAGCTCAATCATCTACTTTGAATGTTGCAGGTGCAGAATAAAGTCAAGATCATTCAGTTGTTTATACAGTGATAGCTGTAGGATTGAGCATTATATTAACTTTACTGCATGAGGTAGGAAGGGATAGAAAAAGATCTAACCCTGAGCGAAATATTCAACGTCAAACTTATCTCTCTAGGTTATATTATGGATGTGATTCGGACTGCATTAACAATTGTGCAAATGAGGTGGGAATCTTTCTTTAAATTATGTAATTTGATTCGCACAAGAAGATTACTATAGACATTCAATATAAGGATTGAAGAATAAATTGCTATGTTATTGTATACACTCGGGCATAGTGTCTATAATCGAGTCATCAAATTTAATTTCCAACGCTCAAGGGAAATAGTTAGTAAATACTTCAAAGCTGCATTGTATGTTATAGGAGAATTACGCCATGACTTCATTATGCTTCCACCTCTCCAAACTCCTTGTAAATCCATTCAAACAGTCGGTTCATGTCTTTTTTAAAGGAATGCTCTTTTCACCTGTGTAAAATTTACATGTTCTGTATTGTTCTTTTTAATATACTTTATACCAAAAATAGGATCGTATTGGGGCTATAGATAGAACACACATCAAAGCTAAGATAACTAAGAAAATTGAGTTCGCATTCAGATAAAGAAAATCATATCCAACCCAAAATGTTTTAGCAGCAGTTGACTTTAATTTAAGGTTCACATATGTTTTTTGTTGGTTGGGCAGGTTCAACACATGATGCAATAGTCCTTAAAGATGCATTAGAAAGATCATATGGTTTACGTGTTCTAGAAGGTGTGAGACTTATAAAGAAAATTATCTTTTATACTTCCTAAATAAAGAAAACTTAGTCATTTCATACAACTGGTAAATATTATCTAGCTAACAGTGGATACTCCACTCGAAAAGATTTTATAGCTCCATATCGTGCAACAATGTACCATTTAAAGGAGTTAGTGCTATTCGACCTGCAAATCATAAAGAACTATTTAATCTACAACACTCCTCACTGTGAACTACCATTGAGCATGCTTTTGGTTCTTTAAAAAATCATTTTACAATTATAAAGTGTGAACCTTACATTCCTTTGCAAACTCAAGTTGACATTGTCTTAGTTAGTTGTGTATTGCATAATTGGATAGTTACAGAATGTGCAAATGATTTTATTCTCTCTGAGGATGAATGAATAAGAAGAATTTATTATAGGAGTGTTCAAACAATTATAATGTGGGCTCTGAAATTTGCGCCACGACCTCCTCTCACTTGCTTTTTTTCTTTCTACTTTCGGGGGGAGTATTAACATATTAGGTTCTGGGGAAAATTTTTAGAAGGCGGATTGGGATTGTAGATAAGACACTACCCATAGATTTCACCCTCATTTTGCGATGACTATATGATCTGAGTTTCGGTTTCATATAGGCACAAGCGACTATAGTTAATTATCCCTTTTGATCACAAGAGAGAACTTTTGATTAAGGCTAGTCGTCAAAGGAATACATTGTATCCATAGATACCTGATATTCGGCATGTAGTAAGAGCATGGATTTGGTGTGTGCAAGTTTAATATTAAGGGGGGATAATGCAAGTGTTATGATGCATTTGTAGAAGATGTATAAGGAGGCCAGGTGGAAGGATAGAGTTCAGGAAGGTGATCAGTTCAACTGGATAAGCTTGTTCAACACAGTGGCTTTTGTGCATAGACCGAGAGAGAGCAATAAGGTAGCACATTATTGTGCTCGGAAGGCTTTGGAAGGACATTTTTGTGGAAATATAGGGAAGAGAATTATTTGTATTTGCCTCGATAATTTTTTAACATTGTTGAGGAAGATTTCTTGTGCAGCTCGATTCTTTCTTAGGTGCCATTTTTTGGTTGTTTTAGGTGTGTTTCTTGGTTGTTTGTAACTTTTATTTGTTGATTGCAATGAAGAAAAATGTCAAGTGTGAATGTTTAATATTTAAAATTAAAATTTTCATCATCTTACACTTAAAGCGAATGGTTGGGGGACCGATGATGAGCTCAATCAAGATCCAATGGTTTCATCATCCTGAGCAATTATGATCCTTGGTCTACTTAGTCAGAGGAGGTAATAGACCCAACCTGACAGAAGGATTCTTATCAGCAGCCATGGGTTGCGTCGTCCAATGGTATCTTGTAAACTTGTAGTGGATGTTTGTCTAAAGGAATAAATTTAAATCCACCTTAACTGATAAAGGGCCTTGTTCTCTATCGAGTATATCCTATTGATTCATATATAAAAATTTAATGCCATTGGGGAGCATATGGGCTCTAACCATGATTGTAATATAATGATGTCATTTTTGCAGTGAACCACCTAGTTCAGAGGGTCCCAGCCATAACCATTTATTTATGGTGTCATTTGGTGGCGAAATCCACAGTGTGGTGCAATTTGGCAAAAAAAACATCAGTTAGAGGACGCATATCACGTCCTTACTAGCAAGAGACATATTGAGAATGAATCATAATGATATTATCGATTAGACATTAGCTCTTTATGAGCTGAAGTAGTTTTCATATTTGTTCACCCCGGTAAACTGTTGCAAAGGTTGGATGGGTATTTTTTTAAGTGTTTGATGATTCAATTTTTCTATTTTAAATATATTTATTTTGAGTTATTATTAGAATCTTAGATTTTTATAGGCATTTGGAGGCATTTTAAATACTTGTGATCCCCCCAATTGAAAATTTTTATTAACACGATCATCATCAGGGTGTTTATGAACATTTTGTTTTGTTGACTGAATCTTGTCGACTCTGTCTTATTTATCGACAAATTATTGAGTTTACTGTAGGTCTAGTTCCTTCGATAGATTCTTGGGAATTAACCTATCCGGTTGAGATCTATATTTAACATTATCATCATCAGGGTGATTGTTGACCTCGTTTTTATTTTAATTTGCCCTCGAGCGCGTTTGATCGAGTTGATTGAGCCTCGTCGAGCTCGATTCAATCTAAATCGGTGTTGATTCGAGTTTTTTTTTTTTATTATTGAATTAATTTGGTTGAGTCAAGTTGAGTCCGAGTTGATCTGAATTGAGTCAAGTTTGGTTTGGATATGGTTTTAGCATCAGAACCCCACTTAATTCCCATTATAGCTTAATTAACTTTCTAGTGAGTTTGAATTTATTCCTAAATCAAGAAATGTGGTTGATGTCTACAATCTCCCCGAAATTCGAAACCTGTCGTCGTCCTTGAGTTCAGTCGCATAAGCCCATTAAAAAGCAGAATATCGGTTGAAGATTACATACTTTAATCTTAGTATTATTGAAGGTGCATGAAAGGATTGCAAGACCTTGCTTGAGAGCTCTGCTAGGGTTTCCTCCCCTTAGCCGCTTCCCGCCGTTTTGTTATGTTTCTCTTCTCCCCTTCTCCTCCGGCCTTGCCGGAGGTTCTCTCCTTCGTTTTTTATGTCTTCTCCTCCTCCGCCTTCTACGGAGTTTCCTCCCCTAACATCTTCTTCATATGGAGGGTCGCTCTCCTCCCCCCAACATCTATGGAAACATTTCTTCTCTCCTTCCGAGCCTTCTCCCTCAGACTTTAAGTTCACTTTTCACCCCTCCGAGCCAGAGATCATTCCTTTTTGTGATGATAAATTGGCTAAGGGTGCTGAATCTTGGGGTCTTTGCCTTGTGGGATACTCTATTGGTAGGCGGCCTTTCTACGAGGCTTTGCTTGGCGCCATGAAAAAGACTTGGCCTCTTAAAGAATCTCTGCAACTGCTTTCTCTAAGTGATGGTTTTTTCCTACTTCGCTTCTCCTGCTCCGAAGACTTTGATCTTGTTTGGGCTAAAGGGGTCTGGTTCCTTTTAGGTAAGCCATTTTTCTTCAAAAATGGCACCCTAAATTTAAGCCTACTAGAGAAAACTTCTCTTCCGTCCAGATATGGATCAAAATCCATGACCTCCCTCTTGCATGCTGGAACTCGGAGGGAATCTCGCGCATTTCAAGCAAAGTAGGTGTTCCTATAGCTGCGGACAACCTAACCACGCAAAGGACTCGTCTTACATATGCCAAAATCTGTGTGCTTGTGGACAATGCTTCTACTTACCCAGAGGAAATCGTTGTTTCACTGGATGGTGATGTTGTTAAACTAAAAGTACAGTATGAATGGAGGCCTACTCCCTGCCAACACTGTAAGTCATTAGTTCATTATGCTGCTTCTTGTCCTCTTAAACCTCCTACCTCCTCAAATGCGACTGAGAATCCTCCTGCTGTTGACACAACTAATAGAGGAAGGAGCCATAGCAGAAATCGAACTAAACATAACCATCTCAATGATGCCTTGCCCAAGGCTCATCAGAATAATGTCACTGGGAAATTTCGTGAACCCCCTCCTCCTATTACTATTCCTCACGCCAATAATTTGGGTATGCCTCTGCATTATCAAATCCATTCTCCTCCGCCTACCGAATTAAGAACCGATCAGGAGGCATCTTGCATTGTTACCTCTGCTGTCACCCCGGATGTTAACAATATTCCCAACCTTAACTCCCCTAATCTGGAGGAAATTGAACCTGCTCAGAATCAAACTCTATCTTCTCCTAGTATGGAGGATAACGTCAACACCAAGATCATTCCCCAGTGTTCTAAACCTCCGGAAGGGGTCATCTCTCCTAATAGATTTGATCTTTTGCAACAGCAGGAGGATTCTTTGTCATCATCTTCTGATTATGTGGCAGTTGACAACTATATAGATACTGGTAAAAAATCTAAAGGAAAGTTACTTCCAACTTCCAGTACCTCAACATCCAAAAACCGCCTAGGGGGAAGTCGGGTAAAAAGCCTCCTCCCCACCCAGGTTCCTAATGTCTTTGCCAAATTTAGCTGTATGGAATATCAGGGGCTTTAATCGCCCTGATAAAGTTCTGTGCTGCAAAAGTCTGGTGTCCTCCTTCAATCTAGACATGCTTTGTATTCTGGAGAATAGGATTCACGTGTCCTCTCTTCAAGACCCGTTCTTCGAATCCAATCACACCATTTTTAATTTTGAGAGTAGTTGTAACAATTTTGCTCTCTCCTCTTCTGGCCGTATCTGGGTGAAATGGAACTCTAAGAAACTTCACTTCCAGCCTCTTTCTATTTCCTCTCAACTCATCTCGGGTATGGTCTTCTCTGGAGGGAATATTACTTTTCATTTATCTGTCATTTATGCTGCCAATAACAGTTTCGATCGTACTGCTCTCTGGGACAATATCAGTCAAGTGGCTACTAATTCTGAAGTCCCCTGGATTCTGATGGGGGACTTCAACTGCTGCCGTTTCACTTACGAGAAATTAGGTGGATCCCCGTTAAACTCCAGGAACCTGGCAGATATTAACTCCATGATTTTTGCTAATGGGTTAAGTGGTCTTCCTTCCATTGGTTGTAAGTTCACTTGGTATAACCAAAGATCTGATTCCCCCATCCACATTAAGCTTGATAGAGCTTTGGCTAATAATGCGTGGTGCTGCTCCTTTCCAAACTCTTATTCTTCTTTCCAGAGTCCCATCTGCTCTGATCACAATCCTATTATTCTACACTCTGGTGTGTGTAACAATATCAACCACATATTCCTCTTTAAGAATTTCTTGACTAAATTCGATGGTTATTGGGAGCTGCTTCTGGAGGTTTTTTCTAAACCTCAATCGGGTAATCCTCTCATTTCTTTCTGTAATTCCCTCAAGTCTCTTAAGGGGTGCATTCGCAAGGAATTCTGGGCAAATTCCAATTTGATAAAGACTAACCTTTGTTGACCTCGATTTTGTCAAACCATGGGCATGAGGGACTAGGTTGACCAGGTCAACTGTTGACTTGATCAACCCAAGGCTTATTGGGTCAATTTTGACCCATTAAGGCCTTTTGAGCCCAAATCAAGCCCAAATCAAATTCCAACTCATTAATGGCTCAAACCTCATACCCATTGGACCCATTTGACTGAGTTGACCAAGTCAACACATGACTTGGTCAATCCAAGTCATAATGGGTCAAATCGACCCATTAAGACTCATTTAAATCCCTATTAAATGCCCATTCAATGCTCTAATCAAATCCCTTCGTTTTGAAATCAAAACCACGGCCTAAACCGACCTATTTCCCTCCTATTTACTCAGTGATTCGATCTTGGCCGTTGAGATGAACCCTAGGGCTTTAAATAGCAAACATTAGGTCAAAATTTGACCTTTTTGCTCTCCCTCTCTCTAGAGACCACCTCAGGCTCTGAGATTTTGTGATAGCACTCCCACAACTTCCCTCCACCTTTTCGAACCGAATCCCGACGACCAGGCCCCGCCGGCGGCGATCCTCCGGCGAACCCGAGGCTTTTCGCGTTCCAGGACAAATCCCGGCCGATCGAGCGAGCTTTGGATCTCGACGTCAACTAGTAACTTTCTCTTGAGGATCCCACGAGTCCAACAAGCCCAAGATCGTCCGAATCCACCGTGTGGAATGAGGTAAATCTCAAACCCTAGTTAGAACACTTAGGGTTAATTAGCGTCGTCATTAGTGAATATTAATTCCAATAAAATATCCCCCATGGATGCTCTTCACAAGTAGAGGTCAAGTCTAAAATTCCATCGCGTTTGATCCATCCGATCGAGAGAAAATCGTGAAAAACACCTTAGCCCTCTCGGTTTTGCCCTAGCTGGAGGTGTACGAGTTTTGGACCGTTGATCGCGCGATCAACGGTTCCGATTTCGCTGTACCGCGGCTCCGTCTGACCGCGGATCCGAGTCCGTGTGCATCCGTCCCGTCCGGCGCCATCACCGCCGTTGATTCAAAAAGGCGGGAGATCGGACGGTCAGCGGGACCGTCCGACGTGTTTAAGTGACGTCCCGTCACTTGACTGCCGCCGCAATCATCGGACAATGATTGGCGGCGGCGCCAATCATTGCCCGAACCGCGGGATCCAATCGGACCGCGCCACGTAGCCCTAGCCGTCGGATTAGGGTTTTATTTAGGTTTTAATTATTTTTTATGTGTATTTTAATTGACAGAACTTTAAAAATTCGCCAAAAATTCATTTTTCGTCCGATTTTGACGTATGATACCTCGTTTTGCTCGTATTTTTATTCTCTACCTGTTAAAAAAATTTTTTTATTAAAATGAACTATAGTTTTGTAATTATTTTAAAAAAATAGTAAAATTCCTTTTTTTTATTATTATTTAAATTATTATTTTATTTAATAATTCTTATATTATTATTTTAAATATAGTTATTTATCATAATTGTTATTATTTTGTTATTACTATTATAATTGTTATTATTTTTATTTATTTATATATATATATATATATATATATTGTCATTAACCTTATTTTAAATATATATATATATATATATATATATATATATATATATATATATATATATATATATATATATATATATATATATATATATTGTTTTAAAATCATTATTAGTATTATTTTATTTTATTATTATTCTTATATTTAAAAATATTTGTAAATCTCAGAAATTCTTATATTTTAATTTAATATTATTTTATGATTTTTTTTTATTATTTTATTTAAACTATGTTTAAAATAGTCATTTATTGCTTTAAACCTTGTAAAATCCGTAACTTCTTCGTTTTAAGTCCGATTTTGACGCACGACGTCTTGTTTTGAACGTATTTCGATTCTGCATATTCTGGAATTGGTTTTACTCAAAATTTTTGGGTCTGTGTGCAGTTATTTTTCAAAACAGCCAGCTGCCCTATTTTTTAAATTAATTAATTATTCCCCTTTGAACTTCGAAATTACATAACTTTGTCGTTTTAAGTCCGCTGTCGACGCACAGCCCCTTGTTTTGGATATACCTTGAATTCTGCATATTTTAAAACTATTTTCAGATGAAAATTTTGTCTGCATTTTCTGTCATTTCAAAAAACAGTGAAACTGCACCATTTTAAAATATTATTTTATTGTATTTGAACTTGTAAATTTCGTATCTTCGCCGTTTTAAGTCGGATTTTGACGTGTAACCCCTCGTTCTTTTCAGAAAAGCGAGCTTTATGTTTTGAAACTATTTCCAGCCCCTGGTTTTGGCTGTTTTGACAGATCACTATTTGGATTCGATTATTCGAGTATTTTTGATATTAAATATTAATTATTTTCAGGATACAAACTATTTTTTTAAAATCGTTTTGAGGCATCGATTGGGTGGTCAGCGGGTTTCCCTATACTTATGTATTATGAATTGAATTATTTTCAATTATTTTATTTTCCAAAAATATATTTATATCTATAAGTACTTTTAAATTATTTTAAAACTACTTATACCTAAATTCTAACTTTGGGAGACCCGTTATCATATGAAATTTTAGACATGGATCTTATGTGTGAAGAGCAATCATGGGGGAGTGGGTTAGTGAATGGTTGAGTCCCAATCATTCACTAATCATCTCTTTAGGTGTCTTTACTTCTTTTTATCTTTCGTAGATTGCATGTGTAGGTCGTCACACCACAAGCACTTAGTCTAGGCTCTCCTAGATTTAAGGACATGGCGTGTTTATTTTGTTTATGTACTCCATGCATTTACTACCTTGAGGGTTAGTATGAACTTCAGTTTAAACCCATATAACGTAGTGACACCTTAAGGACAATAATTAAGGACCCGTCTAACGAACTTAGAAGTTTTTTAGGAGCTAGGATAGATCACTGATTGACACCAAAACCTCAACATTTAAACTTAGTGACATCATAAACCCCTCAGAATTTTCTAGGAATTTTTAAGGCTTGTTAGACCCCTTAATTAACCAACTCTAATTAATCTGTTAAATAAGGCCCTGAGACCTTCCGAAAAATACAATAATTACATATTAGGTCAGAAAATTACCCATAATACCTCAAACTGACTAGAATCTGATCCTTGACTTTAGATAAATAGGGCTCCCTAGTTTGACTTCAGGTTGTCCCATATTTGATCATAGGTGAAAGTTACCATTTTGCCCCTAATAAATCATTAAAAATTATTAAAAATCCCAAATTTTCCCCAAACACTTGGGATCACTTTCTCAGGTCATCACTGACCTTTGGGAGTGAGTCCAATCAGTTTGGAGCTCATTTGGATCAAAACAGTAAAAAAGGCCCTTCGTTAGGAAATTTAGAAAATTCCCTAAATACCCAAATCTTAGAAAATTCATAACTAATTGTAGAAAATTCCAAATTAGGTAAACTCACTTGCATTAGACTCCAATTAGGGCCTAGTATTTATTAGAAATTTTAGGTTTCCAGAAATAAGCTTAGATGAGAAAGTCAACTTTTTGGTCAACCCCAGCCTATAGTTTAGGGCCTGAAACTTAGAAAATTCATAACTTTGGATAGGAAACTCCGATTCCAGCCTACTACCTGTCTAACTACTCGTATTAAGGTCTAGTATTTTCCTAAGGTGATAGGAGATCCAGACTTAGCTTTTTTACTATAGTGACCTTTTGGACCCTTAGTCTAGTTCCTAGGAGGACCCAGGACTTTCCAGAATTGACTAATATAACTTTAACTTCAAATATCATCACCCTAAGTTCCTAAAATTGATCAACAAACTATATTAACTAAAATGCACCCCAATTCACTAATATTTGAATTTCAACAAAAATTTTCTTTTCTGGCCTTCAACAGACTTAAACTTTAGACAATTTTAACTAATTACCCTATCTAGGACCTATCCAAACTACACAAGCCTTACACACACATAGAATGGTTTGCTAGGGCACCACTTCTAGATCTAGGTTAGGCCGCTGGGTTTTATTTTTCTGCTGTGTGCCGGAGCTTTCCGTGGTTTTCATTGCATGCTGTTTGAAAAATGATTAGTGTGTTTGCTTACTTTCTCTGCACTCTGGATGTGAGCGTTAGATTTACCCCTAGGTTAGGAGCGCCATATATATACTGTTCTTCCGTGCAGGTGGCCATGCTCAAGCTAACAAAAAGGGGGGAGCATTATGATTATTTCTAATAATATTTTATGCAGGTGCTTGCTCAGCTCCCCCTAAATAAAAATGAGGGCTAAAATTAATAATTATAACTGCACAGATGGAGCTGCTTAGCCCTCATAATTAAGAGCATGGCTTGGCACAGGGTCAATGGTGTTAGCATTTTCATTTCCATATAAACTGCTTGGGATGATTTTTACTAGGATAACCTTGCAGGGATTCTTAGATTTACTTCTTTCAATTCATGTAATTCATCTGTAATAATTGTTAAGAGTTGTGAAAACAACTTTTGAGTTGGGATATTCTTATCCAGCTCGAATTCTAAAAGAAGAAGGCATCCCCAAGGGGAGAGTCTTCTTCCATTTGGAAGATCGAGCTGGATGGCTTTAGATATCCAAAGAGAAAAGGCAATACACCCCTACTAGGGGGAATTGTCTCTTCGTTTGGATATTCAAGTCACGACGGATCCAAGGAGTCCAAGGAGGAGTGATCCAAGGAGTCCAAGGAGAGGATACCCAGGAGACTGAAGATATTGAAGATTTGAAGACTCAATATCTCACTCAAAGTTGTTGGCGTCTGCCATAGGCTTAGAAATCCGGGTTGTTGGCAGTGGTGCCCGGCCACTTTACTTTTCTGCATACCCTGGGTTGTAATTAAAGGGCAGTTGGCCTATGGACATTTACTTAATTAGTTTGATTTATATTGATGTGTTTACCTGGTTGCGCAGTAGAAAGTGCATGCTTTTCTTAGGTTTCTTTCCTGTATGTCGCTTTTGTTTTCGTCTGGATTTCGTTAGGCTCTTCTAAGGACTATAAAACTTTTCTACTCGTAACTAACTCTTAAAATTTTAAGTTCTAAATAACATAGAAACTTAACGAACCTAGGGAATTGCCGGAATCGTCCGGGGTCGCATGCATATTACTACATCTTTCTTTCCTTGTTATAAGACATCTCTCTGCCTGCGGGTAGAGTCCGGATAATCTGGCCTATGAGGATGAAGTGCCGGACCTAGGGAGACTCGGTCTTTTCTAAAAATTTATTTTCTATAAGCCTGTTTTTAAACTTCTATAGCATTCATGAGCTGACATTTCAACTAGCATGCATTGCATTAGAAATCAATTTAATTAAAATTTAATTGCATTAGTTAGGGGCATTCACCCAACGTAAGTCCAGGACCACTTAGGAAATTCTCTAGATGTCGGTCCTCTTTCCAATAAATTGTACCTCCCACCCATCTTTCATAATTGACCTGATAGCATGGTTTTGAAGCGATTAGGTGGTTAGCTGGCTCCCCCAATCCAGGCCGGGATAAGTCCAGATCTTTGCATCGCATTAGCTAGGACACTGGTCTTAGTGTGTGTCGAACACTAAGTCCAAACTAGATTTAGGATTCGGGGCTACTACATTCAGTCTCGTAGTATGCCTTAAATAGTAGGTAGGTCCCTTCTTTTCAAGGACCCTAAATCCTACTTATCTGTGTCACAGGATGACGCCACCTCCATCCTTCTCTCACGCATGTGATTGAGTGTTTGATTTTTCTTCTTCCAGTTTCCATTTAGAGTACCCTAGAGCCTCTGAGTGCTGGTATGAGCCACGCATGTCGATTCAGCCCTTCAGACCTTTCTTCCCTTTGAGTAGGATTTCCTAGTTTATACCCATGTGTCAATCCCATTTTAGGAGAGGATAATGTATGATCCTTAATCGAGAGTTTTCTCAGGCTCCGGCCTGGGATGTAATTAACCACGGGGGCTTGCGCCCGTGGGAAACTCGGTCCCACATCTACTAAACCCCATTCGAACTCCTTTATATCGGATGGGGGAAACCCGTGATTTGGTCATGTATATTACTACCCATCGAGGTGTGTTGGCGATAGCCTCTATCCTCAATGGTTAGTCGTATGCACGATCCAATCTGTCCCTTCCAATCGACCCGTTCGCGCGGTGCTCTTTCGGAGGTCCACAGGTTTCTGGCGACCACGGTGGGACTAGTTTCTCTCTCCATCTTTGGATCATATATTATCTTTTCTTATGTGTACTCCGGGATTGGTACTCCTTAGATTAGGTCCGTCCCACTCTTAGTTAGGGTCTCTCCTTAGTTAGGGTTCATTTCCCTTAGCTAGGGTTTTCTTCCCTACTATACTTCTTTCTAGCCTTACGGGCTATTCCTTTCCCTATCAATTCCTATCTACCTTTATCAAATTCCTATCAAATCCTTACTCGTCCATTCTTTCTTGATTTACATTCTTACTGACCTTTTCACTTTCCTTTCTTGGCAGCAGTGCCATGGCTCGTTCAGCCCCTTCCGTTACTTTCGCTTTTGGTTCGGACGCGCGGGTGACTCTCCCTGAGTCCCTGCTCGCTAGTCCGCCAGTGCGAGGAATCACTTTTGGTTCCTTCACTAACTCGGCTTTCGTCACCCTTGGCGGGCCGATCCCGGCGGAGGTTGCTGCATTCTCTCCTCCCCAGAAGAGAGGACGCGCAGTCATGCGCCCGTTTGGACGTCCTGCTGCTCGGCGCCCAGTCCGAGCACCACGTCCTGTTCCTGTTCCTACGCAGCCAGTGCACCCTGTGGCTAGGCGACCAGTGCCTAGGCCACTTCCTGTTCCAGCGATCAGGCGTCCAGTGCCTGTCGCTCCTGCTGCACAGGTTGCCCCAGCCCCTCAGCGCCGGCAGCCTGCTGTAGTTCCCCCCGTTCGTCCAGTGGTCCGGCGTCCAGTGCCTACCGCTCCTGCAGCACAGGTTGCTCCGGCCCCTCAGCGCCGGCAGCCTGCTGCTACTGTTACTCCCGTTGTTCCAGCGGAAGTACCTCGTGTTCGGGTTCCCCCTCCCACTTCCACCAGGAAGAGGGGTGCCCAGACCGAGGTGCCTTCGCCTTCCACTGGTCGGGTTTCTATTTTTGCCCGACTTTCTCATCCTGAGGATGTTGGGAAGACTCCGACACTTCCCGTTGTTCCTGTTCCCGGTTCTGATGTCCCTTCCTCTTCCACCTCCGGCCTTGGGAGAATGGCTAGGAGGAATAGGAACAGGAGACTTCGTTTAGCTGCATCAGAGGCAGAGAGGCAGCGGATGGCAGATGCCATCATTCACGATGAGATAGTTCAGAGGCAGAGGAGAGTGGCTCCCAGGCAGCGGAGGCCACGTCCAGTTGTTGATGCACCTACTCCAGAGGTGATGGTAGCCCCCGAGTTGGAGGCAGTTCAGGGAGGACGCTTCTCCCCACTGACGCATAATGGAGATGAGGAGGATGTTGCCCGTATAGCGGCGGCCCCTTCTGTCGCCACTACTCTACCCCGAGTTAGGTTACCCGGGGACGCTGGTGTCCGAGCCCTCACCCAGAGGATTCAAAACATCGTCCGCCTAGCGCGTGGCAGAGGGCCCGTCAGTCGGGATGGCTTACTTCGTCAGATTTCTCGGGCTACCTTCCAGTTACGAAGACAGACTGCGAGGAGACTCTACAGTTGGCAGAGGGGGCAAACACCCCAGCAGCCTGCAGTCCCAGTGGTTAGGCTGCCAGCAGTGGCTCCTGTAGTAGGACGATGCCCACGTCGTCGAGGACGGAGACAGCAGCAGGAGCCTGCCCGGCCTCAGGTCAGTTCAGAGGTGGTAGCTCCAGAGCAGCCAGTTACCCGTGTAGAGCCCCGTCGCAGTAGACGTGTTTGGAGACGTCGACAGGCGGACACCCTAGCTGAGCCAGTACAGTCAGTGGAGACAGTTAGACTAGCTGAGCCAGTACAGTCAGTGGAGACAGTTTGACTAGCTGAGCCAGTACAATCAGGGGAGACAGTCCGACTAGTAGAGTCAGTACAGTTAG
This sequence comes from Dendrobium huoshanense, assembly GCA_016618105.1. NCBI lineage: Eukaryota > Viridiplantae > Streptophyta > Magnoliopsida > Asparagales > Orchidaceae > Dendrobium > Dendrobium huoshanense. The sequence goes on from CM028350.1 coordinate 4,160,578, forward strand.
TGGAGACAGTACGCCCAGTCGGGCTAGTACAGTTAGTACAGTTAGTCGAGGCAGCACGACCGGATGAGATAGTGCAGTTGTCAGAGGTAGTGCAGCAGGCTGATGCAGTAGATCAGATGGATGTAGCAGTTTCTCACGGGTCTGAAGCGGTACCGATGACTTGTGATGAAGATGCAGTAGTTACTCCTGTTGGGTCACCGGATCGAGTTGAGACACCTTTAGCTCCTAGTACTCATAGGATCACTTCTCCTATGAGTCCCTACATAGAGGCACTTCGTCGGATCTTTTCAGAGGATGACTCATTCGAGGATGAGTCAGATGAGGATATACCAGTACACCAGGTCTGTGAGACTACCCGTCGAGGTCACTCGGATGAGCAGAGAGAGCCCGATGACCGGGATGAGCGGGAAGATCCCGAGGCAGGAGGGTCTCCGAGATCAGTAGCTACGGACACCACAGTCTTACACTTACAGACTCAGATGGCCACTGAGAAGATCCATCTTCAGGACAGTGATTTGATACAGCCTTTCGATAAGGCTACTCAGACAGTTCAGATGATCTCTAGTCCTAGCCACAGTTCCAGCCACAGTGACAGACAGAGTTACAGTCGGGGCAGTAGTGGCAGATTACTCCATAGTTCTGAGAGAGAGTGACAGCTATCACTCTCTAAGGAGACTTAGCAGATGATTGAGTAAGCTGTACAGAGTTTAGAGGCAGTTGAGATAAGGTCTCCCAAGGCCAAGTTGACAGTTGCCACTCCAGCTTTTTTGTTAGCATTTTTTTCTTTCTTCTGTTGTAGTGCTAGATGAGCACATTTTCTTTTTACTTCTATCTGTATTAGAAAAATATGTTAAAAAAAATGATTGTAACCTCAAAAGGGAAGACATGCCCCCTTCCAGCACTTGGGCTGGAGGACATCGTTCTCCCTTATTTTGATGATTAATCAATAAAAATAATAATGATTTGCAATTATGATGACTCTCTCACTTCTTTTAGTTCTACTAGTTTTGTAGTGATGACTCATGAAAGAGTATGATCTCTCTATCTCACCTTAGGGGTGGAGAGATTTCTTCTTTTGAACTAAAATCTTTTTCAAATTGAAATTGGATTTAGAAGTGAAAATTTTCTTTATTATCTTGTGATTCTCTATCTCATAGATAACTATAGTATATTGATGAATGAAACTTCATAATTTTTATAATCAAGCTGTTCATTCTTATCGGAGGATAGGATTTGTTTTGTAGATCCTTCTTCCTTATCCAAGAGAAGTAAGTCTTCCTCTCTTGTATTTGGAAGATGATCTTACAACTGAGGAACAGTTTTCTTTTAGAGATTTGGAAAAGGAAGCTAGTTACAAAAAAATAAAAAGATGCGCAAAGCGCCAAAAGTGAAAGATACACAAAGTGTATCAAGTGATTGAAATTTGTGCAAAGCACATGAAAGTTGAGAAAGTGGTTCAAAGAGCCCAAAAGTTATAAGTAAATGGCTTCCCTTTCTAGTAAATCTCTAAATCTCAGAAAATATATATCCTTTTGATATTTTTGATACTTGAATCCGAAAATTATGATTTTGAAATCATCATTATACATTGATATCCTATAAGATATGGAAGTGTATTCTCATACAAGAAGTAAAGAAAATTAAATTTCTTTCTCTAATTTAAATTTCTTTTTGGATTAGATTTCAATTCAAGAGAGGAAAATACTCATATAAGTGAAATGTCATGATTTAGCTAGCATAGAGCTTGATCTGAGTTAGTAAATTTAAATTGAGGTTCTTTTTAAGATTAGAGAGAGTTAAATACTAAAAACTCCTTTGGGATATGTGCTCACTTATCACTTTTGACTGGGTCCACACTCTCCTGCATTTGTTAGGATTGGTGATGTTGATCCTTTATTTTAAAGTGAATTGCTTCTTCCTGTCATCTCTACTCTGATAATTGAAGCCCCCAGTCCATTCATATGAGATGAATGTGATAGGGAATATCTAAATCATTGATTTAGACCATTGAGAGATGTGATACTGGGTCCACACCCTCCTACTTTTGTTAGGTTTGGTGATGTTGATCCTCTACTAGGATGAGATTCTCTTCTTCCTATCAGTCATGCTCTGATAGCGGAAGCCCCCAGTCCATTCACATGAGTTGAATCTGATCGGGGATGTTGTAGTCTTTTAGATTAGACTCTTTTGAGATAGAACATTAGGTCCACGCCCACCCATGATAGTCAGGTGGGGTGATAGTGATCCATTACACCTATGAGATTCTCTTCTTCCTATCAGTCATGCTCTGATAGTTGAAGCCCCCGGTCCATTCACATGAGTTGAATCTGATCGGGGATGTCGTAGTCTTTTTAGATTAGACTCTTTTGAGAGAGGATACTGGGTCCATACTCACCTATGTTAGTCAGGTGGAGTGATAGCGAGCCATTATCCTTATGAGATTCTCTTCTTCCTATCAGTCTTGATCTGATAGATGTAACCCCCAGTCCATTTATATGGGTTGAATGTGATTAGGGATGCCATAGTCATTAATTTAGACTCTTTTGGAGGTAGGATATTGGGTCCACACCATCCTATGCTAGTCAGGTGTGGTAGTGTTGATCCTCTATCCTGATGTTGATCTTGATTATGCATTAATTTTAATATGATTATACCCCTTAGTCCATTCATATGGGTTGAATGTGATCAGGGATGTCAGAGTCATCAGTTTAGACTCTTTTAGAAGTAGGATACTGGGTCCACACCATCCTGCGATAGTTAGGCGTGGTAGTGTTGATCCTCTATCTTAATGATTGATTTTAGTTATACATCAATTTCACTATGATTGTGCTCCCCAGTTTATTCACATGAGTTGAATGTGGTCTGGGTTATCAAAACCAATGATTTATTTTCTTATAAGATCTTATGTGATTTTCTCTCTCCCCAGTTTTGTTCATGTGGCGAACATGGTATGGGATATCAAAACCAAATCACAATTCCCTTTAAAATATATATATATATATATATATATATATATATATATATATATATATATATATATATATATATATATATATATATATATATATATATATATATATATATATATACATGTGATAAAAAGAGGGAGGATCTTAGTAGAGCAAAATCGGTTGCCCTTGTCACAGGAGGAACCCGATAATACTCTCTAAGAGCATGAGTTTTCTAAAATTCTTTTTCTTCCCTCTCCTTTGAGGTGCCTTGGTGTTTGCCTCAAGGATGAAAGCACACATATCTGAGTATGATTTTCCACAACTTTAATTATCTTTGTTAAAGTGATGTAGTACGTTGTGTTTTGAATGTTAAACATCACTACCTTGTGGGCTTGGGTCTTTCTAAGGAAGGATCAATCCCCTTCTGCCATCTTTCGGCAGTTTACTCCCCTATTCATACACTACTCTTAGCTGCCAGAGTGGTCTTATGAATGCGATAATGTTACTTCCACTTCTCACAGGGTCCTACCCAGTTAGGGTAGGTGTTACCACTGTGACCTTCTGATGGTTGTGGATTTCACTCATGATTACTGTAATAGGTGTCAGGTGTGCTCCCCTGACACTTCAGAGTTATTTTTCTTAGCTGTGGTGTAGTACACCTGTTCTCAGGTGTTAGCACCAAAGTTTTAGGAGCTCTGATTTTCCATTTGAAAGATCGACTCCTTAGTTTCTTTACTCACTTACTTTCTACATTTGTACCCTACTCTGAGCTGCTAGAGTAGCCCTATGAATGTTGTGTTGTGTTACTTTCACTTCTCACAGGGTCATACCTGATTGAGGTAGTTGTTACCACTGTGACCCACCGATGATCATGGATCTCACTCATGATTATCGTGCTAGGTGTCAGGAGTGCTCCCTTGTCACCTTAGAGTCATGCTGTGATGTAGTACATCTGTTCTCAGGTGTTAGCACCACAGTTTCAGGAGCTCCGATTTTCCATTGGAAGACCGACTCCTGGGTTTCTTTCACCAGCTTACTTTAGCATTCGTTCCCTACTCTTAGCTGCTAGAGTAGCCCCGTGGATTTTGTTTGATTATTTTCACTTCTCACAGGGTCCTACCCAATTAGGGGTAGGTGTTACCACTGTGACCCTTCTAGTAATCATTGATTTTGATTACTATCATCGGTAGTGAGGATGTCGACTGACTACCTAGAGTTGTTTTCTTAGTTGTGGTGTGGTACACTTATTCTCAGGTGTTAGTACCACGACTTTGGAAGCTTTGATTTTCTAGTAGAAGATCAGCTCCTGAGTTTCTTTGCACACCTACTCTCCACATTCATACTCTACTCCTAGCTGCTAGAGTAGCCCTATGGATGTTGTGTTGTTGTTTTTTTTCCCCACAGGGTCCTGCCCGATTAGGGTAGGTGCTACCACTGTGATCCTTCTGATAATCCTTCACTTCTATACATGATTACCGTACTCAGGTGGTAGGTGTGTCCCCTTCACTACCTAGAGCTACTTTTCTCCTCGTGGTGTAGTATACCTTGCCCAGGATACTAACATCACCACTTTGAGAACTTTGATCTTTTAGCAGAAGATCAGTTCTTTTACTACTTTTTTGTGACCCATGTTACCATTCATACGCTAGACTCAGTTGCCAGATCAGTCCTATAAATGTGTCGAGGTCACTTTCACTTTTCACAGGGTCCCACTAGTTTGTGTGGGTGTTACTACTGTGAGATTTTACTTACTCAGAGTTGTTGTCCTTGGTAGAGAGGATGATCCCTCGCTACTTTGACTCTTTTTCTCACCTGGTGATATAGGGCATCACACCTTAGATGCTACCACCACCTTTTCCTTGAGTTTTGATCCTCTAGTAGAGAGTCGGCTCTTTTAGATGCTCTTACCACTTATTTTCCCATCGAGATCCGACTCTTAGCTACCGGAGAGGTCCTTTGGATATTTTGATCTTGTTTCTACCTCTTACAGGGTTCCCATCACTTAGTATGGGTCCACCACTGTAGCCTCTTTGAGGATTGTTTTTACCAGGCATAGTCCTGTCTTCTGTAGTTGAGGTGCCCCCTCGCTACTCGAGTTCTTTTTATTCATTTGGAATGAGATCACCCCTTTACACACATTACAGCGGGTATATCTCTTCCAGCCTTCTGGAGGGATGTCGTTCTGATGTCTTCTCCCCCCTTGTGTAGGGTTAGGGTTCTCTAGGAGATCCTGATAGCATTTGGATACTCATGGCCACGACGATTTGTCCTCTACCATGTGGTTACCAGGTTGCTAGAAAGGGTTCCCTAGGTGGCTCTGCCCTCAAAATTATCCCATTAACTTACCTCTTTTTCCCTCACATCCCTACACAGATGCGTGTTGGGCTGATGTCGAGGTGACTTTTGACCTTCTATTTTGCTGTTTGAAATGAACAGACATATAGTTGAGTTTACCTGGTAGAGAGGACCTGACAGAGCACCTGACAGGTACTCCTCGCCACGCTCTCGTTTGCCCTGTCCTGATCAGGCAGGCATCAGAGCCTGACTCTTTATTCACTCAGTTGAAATGACTGGGTGGGTATTGAGCCCTTCTTCATCTGCAAAACCGCACTGGCTACAGCAGATGTCGAAGCTTACTCGTTGAGTGAGCCCGACAGAGTCCCTGGGAGGTGTAATTCCTCAACGTTTCTTTCTTTTACTTTGGATGTCCTGTAAAAGACTAAGTAGGCTTCCATTTCGTGGTTCATGAGCTTCTTGCTGAGGTCAGGCAGAAGTAGTGGCCACCCCAATCCACTGTTCCGAAAGGAGCAGGAGGGGCGGGATCCTTTCACCCTCTACCCGCTGTCCAGATGCGGTCACCCTGGTAGTTGGTTTTACTTTACCGTTGAGTGAGCCCGATAGAGTCCCTGGGAGGCGCAATTCCTCAACAACCCTTTACTTCGGATGTCCTGTAAAAGACTAAGCAGGCTTCCATTTCGTGGTTCATGAGCTTCTTGTTGAGGTCAGGCAGAAGTAGTGGCCACCCCAATCCACTGTTCCGAAAGGAGCAGGAGGGGCGGGATCCTTTCACCCTCTACCCGCTGTCCAGATGCGGTCAGCCTGGTAGTTGGTTTTACTTTACCGTTGAGTGAGCCCGACAGAGTCCCTGGGAGGCGCAATTCCTCAATAACCCTTTACTTCGGATGTCCTGTAAAAGACTAAGTAGGCTTCCATTTTGTGGTTCATGAGCTTCTTGCTGAGGTCAGACAGAAGTAGTGGCCACCCCAATCCACTGTTCTGAAAGGAGCAGGAGGGGCGGGATCCTTTCACCCTCTACCCGCTGTCCAGATGCGGTCAGCCTGGTAGTTGGTTTTACTTTACCGTTGAGTGAGCCCGACAGAGTCCCTGGGAGGCGCAATTCCTCAACAACCCCTTTACTCGGATGTCCTGTAAAAGACTACGCAGGCTTCCACTTCGTGTCTTCTTTACTTTTGCTGAGGTCAGGCAGAGGTATTGAGTCACCCCAATCCACTGTTCCGAAAAGATCAGGAGGGGCGGGATCCTTTTCACTTTCCACCCCGCTGTCCAGATACGGTCAGGCGGGTAGCTGGTTTTACTTGGTAGAGAGGGCCTGACAGAGCACCTGGCAGGAACTCCTCGCCTCTTTTCCTGAGTGTCCTATCCTGGTCAAATAGGCACCAGATTTTGTGACTCTTTTGTTTGCTGTCCTGAGTTGATCAGACAGATACTGAGTCACCCCAATCCACTATCCTGAAATAGGCATGAGGAGATGGGATCTTTTCACCTTCTATCCTGCTGTTTGAAATGAACAGGCAGGAAGCTGGTTTGACTTACTTGGTAGAGAGGGCCTGACAGAGCACCTGGCAGGAACTCCTCGCCATCCTTTTCCCTGAGTGTCTTGTCCCGATTAGGCAGACATCAGGCTTTGTGATTTCTTTGTTTGCTGACCCGATTTGGTTATGCAGATACTGAGTCACCCCAATCCACTGTCCTGAAATAGGCAGGAGGAGATGGGACCCCCTTCACCTTCTACTCTGCTGATTCGATATAGTCAGACAGATAGTTTGTGTGCTTTTACTACTCTACTTTTGGTTCTCTCTTTAGCTCTGCCCACCCCATAGGACAAGGCAAGGAGATATACCACCTTACTTTTTCACCCTAGTGGTGATCTTTCCTTTTGATTCTCTTTTCTGCTCTGCCCCCGCTATAGGGCAAGGTTATAGGAGAATCCCCTTACCTCGTTTTCACCTTTTTAGGTGATCTTTACTGTTTGCTCTATCCTAGGCTCTACCCTTGTCAAAGGATAAGGCCAGGAGAAGAACCTACTACCAGTTCACCATTTTGAGTGATTCTTAACTTGTGCACTGCTGCTTTTCACTCTATCCTAGGCTCTACCCTCGCTGTAGGGTAAGGCCAGGAGAAGAGTTCTCTACTTTTCTTCCATCTTTTTGATGCACATGTTTTCTCTTATACCTTCTCTGGCTTAGTCAGTCAATGCCATTGGGTCAATTTTGACCCATTAAGGCCTTTTGAGCCCAAATCAAGCCCAAATCAAATTCCAACTCATTAATGGCTCAAACCTCATACCCATTGGACCCATTTGACTGAGTTGACCAAGTCAACACATGACTTGGTCAATCCAAGTCATAATGGGTCAAATCGACCCATTAAGACTCATTTAAATTCCTATTAAATGCCCATTCAATGCTCTAATCAAATCCCTTCGTTTTGAAATCAAAACCACAGCCTAAACCGACCTATTTCCCTTCTATTTACTCAGTGATTCGATCTTGGCCGTTGAGATGAACCCTAGGGCTTTAAATAGCAAAAATTAGGTCAAAATTTGGACCTTTTTGCTCTCCCTCTCTCTAGAGACCACCTCAGGCTCTGAGATTTTGTGATAGCACTCCCACGACTTCCCTCCACCTTTTCGAACAGAATCCCGACGACCAGGCCCCGCCGGCGGCGATCCTCCGGCGAACCCGAGGCTTTTCGCGTTCCAGGACAAATCCCGGCCGATCGAGCGAGCTTTGGATCTCGACGTCAACTAGTAACTTGCTCTTGAGGATCCCACGAGTCAAACGAGCCCAAGATCGTCCGAATCCACTATGTGGATTGAGGTAAATCTCAAACCCTAGTTAGAACACTTAGGGTTAATTAGCGTCGTCATTAGTGAATATTAATTCCAATAAAATATCCCCCATGGATGCTCTTCACAAGTAGAGGTCAAGTCTAAAATTTCATCGCGTTTGATCCATCCGATCGAGAGAAAATCGCGAAAAACACCTTAGCCCTCTCGGTTTTGCCTTAGCTGGAGGTGTACGAGTTTTGGACCGTTGATCGCGCGATCAACGGTCCCGATTTCGCTGTACCGCGGCTCCGTCTGACCGCGGATCCGAGTCCGTGTGCATCCGTCCCGTCCGGCGCCATCACCGCCGTTGATTCAAAAAGGCGGGAGATCGGACGGTCAGCGGGACCGTCCGACGTGTTTAAGTGACGTCCCGTCACTTGACTGCCGCCGCAATCATCGGACAATGATTGGCGGCGGCGCCAATCATTGCCCGAACCGCGGGATCCAATCGGACCGCGCCACGTAGCCCTAGCCGCCGGATTAGGGTTTTATTTAGGTTTTAATTATTTTTTAAGTGTATTTTAATTGACAGAACTTTAAAAATTCGCCAAAAATTCATTTTTCGTCCGATTTTGACGTATGATACCTCGTTTTGCTCGTATTTTTATTCTCTACCTGTTAAAAATTTTTTTTATTAAAATGAACTATAGTTTTGTAATTATTTTAAAAAACAGTAAAATTCCTTTTTTTTTTATTTAAATTATTATTTTATTTAATAATTCTTATATTATTATTTTAAATATAGTTATTTATCATAATTGTTATTATTTTGTTATTACTATTATAATTGTTATTATTTGTATTTATTTATATATATATATATATTGTCATTAACCTTATTTTAAATATATATATATATATATTGTTTTAAAATCATTATTAGTATTATTTTATTTTATTATTATTCTTATATTTAAAAATATTTGTAAATCTCAGAAATTCTTATATTTTAATTTAATATTATTTTATGATTTTTTTTTTATTATTTTATTTAAACTATGTTTAAAATAGTCATTTATTGCTTTAAACCTTGTAAAATCCGTAACTTCTTCGTTTTAAGTCCGATTTTGACGCACGACGTCTTGTTTTGAACGTATTTCGATTCTGCATATTCTGGAATTGGTTTTACTCAAAATTTTTGGGTCTGTGTGCAGTTATTTTTCAAAACAGCCAGCTGCCCTATTTTTTAAATTAATTAATTATTCCCCTTTGAACTTCGACATTACATAACTTTGTCGTTTTAAGTCCGCTGTCGACGCACAGCCCCTTGTTTTGGATGTACCTTGAATTCTGCATATTTTAAAACTATTTTCAGATGAAAATTTTGTCTGCATTTTCTGTCATTTCAAAAAACAGTGAAACTGCACCATTTTAAAATATTATTTTATTGTATTTGAACTTGTAAATTTCGTATCTTCGCCGTTTTAAGTCGGATTTTGACGTGTAACCCCTCGTTCTTTTCAGAAAAGCGAGCTTTATGTTTTGAAACTATTTCCAGCCCCTGGTTTTGGCTGTTTTGACAGATCACTATTTGGATTCGATTATTCGAGTATTTTTGATATTAAATATTAATTATTTTCAGGATACAAATTAATTTTTTAAAATCGTTTTGAGGCATCGATTGGGTGGTCAGCGGGTTTCCCTATACTTATGTATTATGAATTGAATTATTTTCAATTATTTAATTTTCCAAAAATATATTTATAACTATAAGTACTTTTAAATTATTTTAAAACTACTTATACCTAAATTTTAACTTTGGGAGACCCGTTATCGTATGAAATTTTAGACATGGATCTTATGTGTGAAGAGCAATCATGGGGGAGTGGGTTAGTGAATGGTTGAGTCCCAATCATTCACTAATCATCTCTTTAGGTGTCTTTACTTCTTTTTATCTTTCGTAGATTGCATGTGTAGGTCGTCACATCACAAGCACTTAGTCTAGGCTCTCCTAGATTTAAGGACATGGCGTGTTTATTTTGTTTATGTACTCCATGCATTTACTACCTTGAGGGTTAGTATGAACTTCAGTTTAAACCCATATAACGTAGTGACATCTTAAGGACAATAATTAAGGACCCGTCTAACGAACTTAAAAGTTTTCTAGGAGCTAGGATAGATCACTGATTGACACCAAAACCTCAACATTTAAACTTAGTGACATCATAAACCCCTCAGAATTTTCTAGGAATTTTTAAGGCTTGTTAGACCCCTTAATTAACCAACTCTAATTAATCTGTTAAATAAGGCCCTGAGACCTTCCGAAAAATACAATAATTACATATTAGGTCAGAAAATTACCCATAATACCTCAAACTGACTAGAATCTGATCCTTGACTTTAGATAAATAGGGCTCCCTAGTTTGACTTCAGGTTGACCCATAATTTGATCATAGGTGAAAGTTACCATTTTGCCCCTAATAAATCATTAAAAATTATTAAAAATCTCAAGTTTTCCCCAAACACTTGGGATCACTTTCTCAGGTCATCACTGACCTTTGGGAGTGAGTCCAATCAGTTTGGAGCTCATTTGGATCAAAACAGTAAAAAAGGCCCTTCGTTAGGAAATTTAGAAAATTCCCTAAATACCCAAATCTTAGAAAATTCATAACTAATTGTAGAAAATTCCAAATTAGGTAAACTCACTTGCATTAGACTCCAATTAGGGCCTAGTATTTATTAGAAATTTTAGGTTTCCAGAAATAAGCTTAGATGAGAAAGTCAACTTTTTGGTCAACCCCAGCCTATAGTTTAGGGCCTGAAACTTAGAAAATTCATAACTTTGGATAGGAAACTCCGATTCCAGCCTACTACCTGTCTAACTACTCGTATTAAGGTCTAGTATTTTCCTAAGGTGATAGGAGATCCAGACTTAGCTTTTTTACTATAGTGACCTTTTGGACCCTTAGTCTAGTTCCTAGGAGGACCCAGGACTTTCCAGAATTGACTAATATAACTTTAACTTCAAATATCATCACCCTAAGTTCCTAAAATTGATCAACAAACTATATTAACTAAAATGCACCCCAATTCACTAATATTTGAATTTCAACAAAAATTTTCTTTTCTGGCCTTTAACAGACTTGAACTTTAGACAATTTTAACTAATTACCCTGTCTAGGACCTATCCAAACTACACAAGCCTTACACACACATAGAATGGTTTGCTAGGGCACCACTTCTAGATCTAGGTTAGGCCGCTGGGTTTTATTTTTCTGCTGTGTGCCGGAGCTTTCCGTGGTTTTCATTGCATGCTGTTTGAAAAATGATTAGTGTGTTTGCTTACTTTCTCTGCACTCTGGATGTGAGCGTTAGATTTACCCCTAGGTTAGGAGCGCCATATATATACTGTTCTTCCGTGCAGGTGGCCATGCTCAAGCTAACAAAAAGGGGGGAGCATTATGATTATTTCTAATAATATTTTATGCAGGTGCTTGCTCAGCTCCCCCTAAATAAAAATGAGGGCTAAAATTAATAATTATAACTGCACAGATGGAGCTGCTTAGCCCTCATAATTAAGAGCATGGCTTGGCATAGGGTCAATGGTGTTAGCATTTTCATTTCCATATAAACTGCTTGGGATGATTTTTACTAGGATAACCTTGCAGGGATTCTTAGATTTACTGCTTTCAATTCATGTAATTCATCTGTAATAATTGTTAAGAGTTGTGAAAACAACTTTTGAGTTGGGATATTCTTATCCAGCTCGAATTCTAAAAGAAGAAGGCATCCCCAAGGGGAGAGTCTTCTTCCATTTGGAAGATCGAGCTGGATGGCTTTAGATATCCAAAGAGAAAAGGCAATACACCCCTACTAGGGGGAATTGTCTCTTCGTTTGGATATTCAAGTCACGACGGATCCAAGGAGTCCAAGGAAGAGTGATCCAAGGAGTCCAAGGAGAGGATACCCAGGAGACTGAAGATATTGAAGATTTGAAGACCCAATATCCCACTCAAAGTTGTTGGCGTCTGTCATAGGCTTAGAAATCTGGGTTGTTGGCAGTGGTGCCCGGCCACTTTACTTTTCTGCATACCCTGGGTTGTAATTAAAGGGCAGTTGGCCTATGGACATTTACTTGATTAGTTTGATTTATATTGATGTGTTTACCTGGTTGCGTAGTAGAAAGTGCATGCTTTTCTTAGGTTTCTTTCCTGTATGTCGCTTTTGTTTTCGTCTGGATTTCGTTAGGCTCTTCTAAGGACTATAAAACTTTTCTACTCGTAACTAACTCTTAAAATTTTAAGTTCTAAATAACATAGAAACTTAACGAACCTAGGGAATTGTCAGAATCGTCCGGGGTCGCATGCATATTACTGCATCTTTCTTTCCTTGTTATAAGACATCTCCCTGCCTGCGGGTAGAGTCCGGATAATCTGGCCTATGAGGATGAAGTGCCGGACCTAAGGAGACTCAATCTTTTCTAAAAATTTATTTTCTATAAGCCTGTTTTTAAACTTCTATAGCATTCATGAGCTGACATTTCAACTAGCATGCATTGCATTAGAAATCAATTTAATTAAAATTTAATTGCATTAGTTAGGGGCATTCACCCAACATAAGTCCAGGACCACTTAGGAAATTCTCTAGATGTCGGTCCTCTTTCCAATAAATTGTACCTCCCACCCATCTTTCATAATTGACCTGATAGCATGGTTTTGAAGCGATTAGGTGGTTAGCTGGCTCCCCCAATCCAGGCCGGGATAAGTCCAGATCTTTGCATCGCATTAGCTAGGACACTGGTCTTAGTGTGTGTCGAACACTAAGTCCAAACTAGATTTAGGATTCGGGGCTACTACATTCGGTCTCGTAGTATGCCTTAAATAGTAGGTAGGTCCCTTCTTTTCAAAGACCCTAAATCCTACTTATCTGCGTCACAGGATGACGCCACCTCCATCCTTCTCTCACGCATGTGATTGAGTGTTTGATTTTTCTTCTTCTAGTTTTCATTTAGTACCCTAGAGCCTCCGAGTGCTGGTATGAGCCACGCATGTCGATTCAGCCCTTCGGACCTTTCTTCCCTTTGAGTAGGATTTCCTAGTTTATACCCATGTGTCAATCCCATTTTAGGAGAGGATAATGTATGATCCTTAATCGAGAGTTTTCTCAGGCTCCGGCCTGGGATGTAATTAACCACGGGGGCTTGCGCCCGTGGGAAACTTGGTCCCACATCTACTAAACCCCATTCGAACTCCTTTATATCGGATGGGGGAAACCCGTGATTTGGTCATGTATATTACTACCCATCGAGGTGTGTTGGCGATAGCCTCTATCCTCAATGGTTAGTCGTATGCACGATCCAATCTGTCCCTTCCAATCGACCCGTTCGCGCGGTGCTCTTTTGGAGGTCCACAACCTTGAGAAACTTCAAAAATATCAGATGTTTTGGATGGAGAAAATTCATGTAGATCCTTACAACCCCTCTATTCAGTCTTCCCTTAAAGACATCAATGCTAGAATTGCTGATTACACCTCTATTATGGCTGATTGGACCATTCAAAGAGCTAAATGCTGGTGGCTCAAGCACGGTGAGGAGGATCTTAAATTTTTGTATGCTAGAATTAGGAGTAGGAAAAGTAAGAGCCTTGTGGTGGGACATCTTACTTCTTCTACCCCCTCTGACATTTCCTCGCTTGGGATTCACAATATTATTTCGTATTTTCAAGAGCTATATAATCCAGCTCCCCCTCCATTGGTTGATCTGTCCATTTTTCCTGTTGAGAACTCCCTGCCAGACGACTTTAAATGCTCTCTCATTGGACAGGTCTCTATTGATGAAATCAAACATGTTGTTTTCTCTGGCTCTCCTATTTTAGCTCCTGGTCCGGATGGCTTTAATTATCACTTCTATAGAGCTGGCTGGTACATCATTGGGCCTTTGCTCTCCAAAGCGGTTTGCTCTTTCTTTACCAAAGGTTTTATGCCGAGAGGGGTTAAGTCTACTACTCTTGCTCTTATTCCCAAATAAAGGCATGCTTCTACTATTACTGACTTTAGACCAATTGCCTTGTGTAATGTGCTTTATAAATGCATTGCTAAAATTCTAGCCTGTAGAATTGCTCACTTATGCCCGTCACTGTGAAGCCCAATCAAGCTGGTTTTATCAAATCTAGAATATCCACGGATAACATTTTGCGTGCTAAAGAAATTTTAAACTACTGTTCTAAACATAACACTAAAATGTTCTGTGCTAAACTTGATATTCGTAAAGCTTTTGATACGATATCTAGAGATTTTATTGTTAACAGGATGTTGCAGATTGGTTACCCTCAACAATTTGTCAATTGGATTAAATATTGCATTTTTGATGTGAATTTTTCTATCATCCTTAATGGTGCACTGGAGGGATACTTTCCCTCCACTGCTGGTTTGCGGCAAGGGTGTCCACTCAGCCCTCTTCTTTTTTGTCTGGCTATGGACGCCTTTTCTTCGTTATTGGACAATTGTGGCTTCAAAGGTTTCACTTATGAGGGTTTCAACATCTCCCACCTTCTATACGCAGATGATGTCCTTATTTTTGGTGAAGCTAATGTTGTTAATTGTCATATTTTGTCTGATGTCCTCCATAGATTTGCTGAAGCGTCGGGTTTGCATATCAATCTGGAAAAAAGCTCTATTTTATTTCCTAAAAGCATTAGTAACAAGAATGAGATATGTGATACTTTAGGTATTTTTAATGTCTCTGATTGTTTTACTTACCTGGGCATCCCTCTTTCCTTTAAAGTGTTGAAGATTGCAGATTTTCTGCCTTTGAATGACTCCATCACTAAAAAGTTGTCAGGCTGGAGGGCTGGGTTACTTTCTTTTGCTGGCAGGTTGCAATATCTCAAATTCACCATGATCAACTCTATTGCATACTGGATCAGAGGTTCAATCATACCCAAAACTGTTTTAAAATTTTTTAAGAAACTTTCCTCTAAGTTCCTCTTTGCTGGTGAGGTGGATGGCAAGAACAAACTTCATATGCTATCTTGGGATAGGGTATGTAAACCAAAAAAAATGTGGTGGCCTTGGGATTCCCTCTCTCAATTCCCTTATTTTTGCATTTAATTGCTCTTTAATTGAGAGAATGTATAATGGTTCCAGCTTATTATCTTCTTGGCTTATTGATCGGTATAAATCCCCTTGGCGTCCTCCTTCCCCTAAGGACTCCAAATTCTGGAAAGGGGTGTGCTCTACCGCCCAGGTTTCTAAAATGTTCTTTCACTTTAAAATTTCTGCTGTTGCTCCTATATTGCTTCACTGGGATCACTGGTGTTATCAAGCTTCTCTTTCTGATACTCCTGATGGTTTGCACTTCCTGAACTTAATCCCGGAGGACTCTCCTCTCTCCAATTTCATCTCTGGCACTGATTGGATACTCCCTCAGTCTATTCCTACTGCGTTAAAGTCCCTTATCTATGGAATAGAGATTGTTGATCATTCATCTCCCTGTTTGGTCTGGAATAACAAGACTGTGGGCAGTTTTAGAGATTATTTGGCTGTTTTCTATTCTCAGGATGGCATTGTTTCCTGGGTCAATCAAATCTGGCACAAAAAATTTGTTTTAAGGTTCTCTGTTTATGCCTGGATGGCAATCTCGGGTGGCTTAAAAACTGCTGATGAGCTTCTTAAAAGAAATATTATGATCCCTTCTTCTTGTGGGTTATGTTCCTCTGCTCCTGAATCCGCACAACACATTTTCTTTGAGTGTTCTTTCTCTTTCTCTGTTATTTCCCATTTCTTGCCTGTTGCTTCTGCTTTTCTGCTTAGACCAAACCTCTGCCAGTTGTTTGATTGGATTGAGTTCCATTATCTTCATTACAGGCAGGAAAAATATTGCAAACTTCTTATTGCATGTAGCTCTATTTATTACATTTGGAGGGAGAGGAATGAAAGAAGATTTGGTTCTTCTTCTCATAACTATTTTACTACTGTTTTGGCAATTAAAAGAGCTGTTACTCATAAGGTTTCTAAATGGAAAAATGCTGATATTATGCTGGGATTCATCTGACTTCTCTCTGATTGGGTCTGTGGGTGCTGCTATCTACTGCCTGCGAGTAATGCCTTGGACCGTGATGCACCCAAATGCAGGCTCCCCGTGGACGGACTTTGGGGCAACCGGGGGAACATTCATTCGCCAACTAAATTCTGAGTCCAGGCAAGCTGATTCGTTTATCCGTCCACTCAAGTCTTGAGAATTTTGGTTTACTATTTACTGTTTTATTGGAATGTAATTTTTTGGTTCCATTTTGGGCTTCTTTAAGCCAGCCTCGTTTTGTCTTCTGAGGCCTTAGTTACTTTTTTTGCATCTGTAATCCTTTTTCTTTCAGTTGATTAATATACGGGCTTTGCCCAAATTTTCCCAAAAAAAAGCAGAATATCGCAGAGCTGTTTTGATGTTTTGAGCAGAGCAGAGCGTTGGTAGATGGAAAGAGGACATTGACGATGCTTTCTCTTGCTCCCGATTCCTCCTAACATTCGCACTCCAGCAATCACTCTCATTCTTGGGGCTCTCTAACTCTTCTCTATCAAAGGCACCCTCGCCTCCCTCTCTCTCTCTCTCTCGCGGTCTCTCCCATTCGCACGCCCAGGAGAAGTCCATCTCACGTTTCTTTCCCTAGTCGACTCCCATTCACACGCTAAGAAAAGGTCGGGGCTCCCTCTTCGCCTCCTCTCGGTCCGCAAGCCCCAGGTCCTGTCGCCTCCTTGCCCGCGAAACTGAACCCACTTCTTCCGCCTAGACGTGGACGGCCCTAGTCGTACTCTACATCTTCGACTGATCCTCAGCCAACGCCACCATCTCCCGTAGTCGGTATTCTTCTTTCTTAGACCGAATCTACTGACCTTCTCTCCCTTTAGCTTGGATCAAGAACTGATGTAGCAAATGACCCCTTCACTTTTCTTGCATCAAGAATCATTGTAAGCAATCCCTGTCTTCTCTAAAAATGAAATATACTTTTTAAAATCAGTTCCAGAAATAAAATTTTCATTTCCTAATCTCTCTTGAATTGAAACCTATATTTAATTTTATCAAAGAGAAATTTAAAATCTGCACTCTCTAACCTTTATATATCTGAACAAAATTGCACCCAAACCCTCTACCGAGTATTGGAAATCTGTAGAAATTTACATATATATTTGATGGTTTATGTTTTGTGATGTGAGTTTAGATGTGAGCTTAGAGCCTTGTGTAAATCTTAAGAAATAATAGTATTCTTTACTAAGTGCATGGGAAGTGTTTGTAATAATGCTTACTAAAAATATATATATACGTATAAACTTAGAGTAATGAGAATTTGTAAGTGCGTCCTCCCATTCTTGAGATATGCAAATTTTCTTCAAAGTATCGATCTTTTCCTTTGAAATATTTTCATTTGCTAATAAATGTCTTGTGTTCTTGCATCTTTGATGGTATTACAAAGGTATTTTGATGATTGGAGAAATTCATATATTTTGTTGAGCTTTAATGTTAGATGCAAATCAAGTTCAATGGGTCACAATCACAGCTCTTCTCCTCTCTATTCATTATTTTGATTTCTTGGAATAATAAAAGAAGAGTCGTATATATATTTATTTTGGAAAGTTTTGCAAGCATTAATCATCTTGTAGTGAACAAAAAAAAAGAGCTAAAATATTCTTGTGATGCATTATATAGTGTTGAAAATTCATTATAGTGAACTACGTAGTGCTGAATTTTTCTTGTAATGAGTTATGTTGTGCTGAAATCCTCTTGTGAAGAATTGCAAAATGCTGAAATATTCCTTTAATGAGTTGCAAAAGTGTTGAATTTTGTTTCTTATTCACTTCTACCCATATTCTTATTTTCTTGTTCTCTAAAAATGTGCAATGGGTTTTGTACATTCGTGATTCAAGAGAGAGGGATCGGAATTATATGATACATATAAGAAATTATTAGTTGCATGAATCATGATTGATGATGGAAGAGCCTTTTGAGTTGTTGGAAGGTAATAAAGTTGTTATAATTTTACTTTCTTCTCTCAAATTTCATTTGGCATAAGTATTGATTTGGAATAAATAAGTAAGTTGGAAGCTTACAGTTGCAAGGTGGAGTCAATTTGAAGTCTAGTATTTATTTCTTTGCACTTGCATCAAGAGTGGTTTCTTGTCTTGATTCGGCTAAGAGGAAATGTAAAGAGCATGATTGTGCTTTGATTTTTTTTTTTAATATGAGCATACATAGACATTATATAAAGTTTCCATGTGATCGAAAAGTTTCTTGAATTGATGGGAAAGAAATTTGAAGTCTTTGAAAAGTTTTCATTAGTAATCATGACCCATTTTGATGAATAATTTGCTATGTTTCATATGGTTTGTTTTTGTTTTTTTTTTTTTTTTTTTGGAAAAGAGGAAGTGATAGATTGCTTTGTTCCTAAGGAAGTTGCCCTTAAGAGAAAAAAATGTTTATAAGTTGAATGATAAAGTGGAATACATATATTTTTGAAAAGTGAACCAAGTGATTTTTGGAAATTGTGATTTGTGTTTGACTTGAAAGGTGAAATGTATAGGTGTGAAAATATGTCTTGAAAAAAAAATGGAATTTAAAATGTGTGAAAATGAATGTGTTGGGAAGTAAAATATGTGTGAAAAATATGTGAGATTTCATTTGATGATTATGTGGAGAATAGGGAGATGGAATCAATTTCTTTCAAGAGCATCCTTTTCTTTATTGCTTTTGTTATTTGATGATCATGGATCTTGGAGGTGATAATTTTGGGGTTACCTTATATTGTGTGTTTGTATTGGAAAGAACAATGTTCTAAATTTATTTTTTAACATGAATGAAAAAAGAATAGTTGCTTGAAATGCTTCTTCTCACTTTTGGAGGAATGAGATGAGTCGGAAAATAGGTTTGGTTGGATGACTATTGGAAGGTGTTTCATAATAAAATGTATAGATTTCTTCCTCTCCCTACCCCTCTTTTTCTCTTTCTACTACTTTCATTACTTGTGTTTTGAGAAGAAATGTGGTAGAAATGCTTACAAAAATTGAAAGGTTTCTAAAGACAAATGGCTTAACCGGCATTCAAGCCTGAAAAAAGGTACTTTAGTATTTTAATTGTATTTTATTTTGATTATTTTCATATTAATCATTATCGTGCTCTACTACCACCTTTCCTTTGCTTGCCTGTGTTTTGCAAGGTGTATTTGGGAAAGCAAAGGTGAAGGGATCCTTTGGAGTTGCTGTGATGAAGGAGCATACATAAACAAATCAGTCGCCCCTATTCATTTCGGTGGGGGTGCTACAGGCGGAGCCATCGGGTCATAGCCCCCGGTGATGTAAGTTTTTTAAAACTTAGAAAGTCTTTAAGGAGCCCTCATGGTTGCACACTTCCCAACCTTAGGACCCTATAGAAACTTCAATTATTATATTATTTTTATTTATTTATTTATTTATCTCTAAACCCATTGATACACGTACGAATGTCCAAAGGGTTAGAAATGAACTTCATTTTGTTCCATATAACACTAGTTACACCTAAGAACAAAAATGAATGATCAAGTCTTAGATAGCATAGACTTATGATGCATGCTCTCTATAGGATAGAGACAATAAAACATAAATTTAGTGACATATTTTCCTATGATTAGTGTGCCTTAACCCATTAATAATCAATCAACAAATAAATCTTAATCTAGATCAAAATGCACGAAAATACTTAACTTTTAATCAAATCATAATTAACATAATAATCACTAAAATGCAAACTTAAACTAAGTCTAACTAATATATTAATCGATCTTTAACCAACCTAAAACTTAAAAGTTGTGGACTAAATTAGGAGAGCAAATTCAAATTAAAACTCATTAAGATAAAAGATTCCTAAAATTAATCAAACCTTAAACTAATCTTCTAAAAATCAATCAACAAACCTTTTGATTAATAAATCATTTAATTCATCTTTCTTTTTAATTTACAACCAACTAAAATAATTTAACAAAATTGATTATCACTGGGTAACCCAAGTCTACGAGACTATTAAGTTAGCCATAATGATGATGAAATAAACATCACAGCCTTGGTGAGCAACAAAAGTGATAATCAAGTGAATGCTAAAATAAATTCTTAAAATCAATCTTAAAACACTAATACCTAAAGTTGAATTAAAATTCTTCCTTTGACCTTTAACAAACTAACACTACAGGAAAAACGTCATTTTCCGGCGGCCATTTTCGCCGAAAATTCTGTCGGAAATGAGCTATTTTCCTGTAGTGTAAATTAAAAACAACTTTAAATAAATCATCTTACATATGACATACCTAAAATCATATAGCCTACTACACACACTTAGACTTATTTGTTAGGACATGACTTCTAGCTCTAGGTTAGGCTGGTGTTTTGTTTTATTATTCAATATCAATTTCTCTCCCCAAATTAGAGAACTCTTACATTATTTTATGTTCTAGCAATAACATGCATATATTTTATAAATTCTAATCTTAAATTTCCTATTAATTATATTTTTATTTACTTGCATTTCTTTTTTGAATGGCATCTACGCTCACCCATGTTATTCTCTTTTATTTTGTCTTGTGAGGTACATTGGGTCTTGCATGGTCAATGATCAGTTGACAATTTGCTTGCTTGGGAGCTTTTGAGTGGGCACCTATGGTTAGGTATAATTCCTGCAACTTGTAAAAAGATATCTAATTATATGTCAAAATTATTACACATCAGACATGCTTTATAAATGCTTTTAATTTAATATATATTCTAGCATGTTTAGTTAGATTGTCATAAATTAGTGCACTGACAAAGCCTTGGTCTTGTGGACCAAGACTTTCCCCCTTCTGTGAGCCCTAGAGATCATTATAATCACCTTAGGCCTGTAGTGTAAGCCCACCTAATTGTGTTATATGCATCGCAATTTTCCCACATGAAGTGGGTACCATTAGGATGTTCCTTTTTTTCAATTTTGGATATGATACCCCCCCCCCCCCAACCTTCTGTGAGCCTTAGAGACCATTAGGGTAATTTTAGGCCTGTAGTGTAGGTCACCTACTTGTGTTATGTGCATTGTTATTTTCTCACATGAAGTGGGTGCCGTTAGGATGGTTTTTTATTATGGTGTAATGCTGGTACCTTGCCTGGAGGGTATACTTGGTGTGTTTATTTATTTATTTTGCACTCTGAATGTCATGCATGCATCTTTATACACTTTACTTCACAGTGCATTTTGTCTGCATACATGCATTACATTAGCATTGCTCGAGTAAAAATATCAAAATAGAATGTATTTAGGTTGCTTGTGAAAGTAAAAATTCAATGTATAATATATCTAGAATTTCATGTAAACTATTCATCTTTTTTATGAATGTTTTAATTTTAAAGACTTGTAAAATGTTAAATTTGACTGTTTGTGCACATGTATAGGACTCCAAAAGATAATATTTCCTTCTTTGGAAGATGTTCTCTTTTGAAATTCTATAGTATATACTTGGAGTAAGAAGATAACAAATAGCCACATTTAAGCCTGTTTCATTTAAAGGTGTAGAAATCCAAGCATATTTTTTTTGTGAAGCTTGACCAACTTATCTTTCAACAGACTTAAGAATTCTTTTATTTATGCATCTGTTTAATGTATCATATATGGCGCTAGGTAGATTCATTTACATATTATAGAGTCTCAGATTTAAACTTCTAAACTACAAATTCTTGATTTCTTAGGATGTAGCCTTTCTATCTTGTATACATATATGACAATTGATTGTGTTTAGGATGTTAGTTGACAGCTCACTCCAAGCAAGTATAAGCCCAAATTGTACACCCCTCTGCGTCTCTTTTCACTTTTAATGGATTTTGAACCTGTCATTTCTCTTAGGATAGCGAATTATATATTTGATCTTTTAAACTCAAAGTTTTAATTATATCATTTTTCATTTAAAAAGGTCTAATCATCATTAAAGACAAAGAGAAGAGACTCATTGGAATAGAACTTAGAAACTTTCTCTGTGCACCAAATTAAGAAAAGAATAATATAACATTCTTAATCAGGATTTTTCTTAAGTCAAGGCCTAGGATGTAATTAACCAAGGGAGATTGCACCTGTGGAAATTGATCCTCACATCAAATAAACCTCATTCGAGCTGATGTATCAAATGGAAGAAATCTTGTAACTTTAATTAGGTTATATATATTATTGCCCATCGAGGTGTGTAGTACAAAGCTGCTATCCTCCATAGTTAATCATATATATAATTTCATCTGCTCTTTCATTATCTTGCTTGTGTCGAGTGTAAAGACCTACGATCATTTTGTCATATGGATAGTGCGGTCGTACCCTTTGCATTTGAAGCCCATAAGCAGAATCCTTTTGGAGACCCACAATGACTTTGAAGATATCTGAAAATATTAGTATTTTGCAGGAGTTTAAGGGCATTTGAAAGTATATGATTCCCTTGTGTTGAGATAAACATTCAACACAGCCATCCTCAGAGAATTTATGGGTTGTTGCATTTTGTTGATTGAACATTATCAACTCTGTCTATTTGACGATAGAGGATCGTTTCAAATCTAAATTTATTTTTTAACCTTCATGACATTCTCATGCATCGCATGTATACCTACAACATGCTCTCCAAGACCTATGTGCCATTGGATGCATTTCACACGATGCATTCACATGTATGCATGATATGATTTTTGAAATGTAATTATAGTGTCATATGACATACTAGAATGAAATCCATTACTTATTATAAATGAATGCAAATATATTTTTTAAATTTAATCATGGTGTCAGATGATATATTAGAGTGAAACTCTCTTCTTATGCAGGAGGATGATTTTAAAGTACAGTTACAATGTCACATGACATACTTGAGTGAAATCCTCTTCGTCCTACAAATGCATACAAGAGGTTATTTTTAAATGCAATAGCAATGTCGAAATGACATGTTAGAATGAGATCCTCGACATCCTAGCGATACGTGCAGGAGACTATTTTGGAAGGTAATAGCAATGTCGAGGCAACATGCTAGAATGAAATTTTCGGCATCCTACAAATGCATGTCGAGGGTCTTTTTGGAATGCAATAGCAATGTC
The DNA here is from genome assembly GCA_016618105.1 of Dendrobium huoshanense. NCBI lineage: Eukaryota > Viridiplantae > Streptophyta > Magnoliopsida > Asparagales > Orchidaceae > Dendrobium > Dendrobium huoshanense. Next base: position 4,183,702 of record CM028350.1, read on the forward strand.
GATGTGACATGCTAGAATGAAACCATATGCTAATGCAAGTGTTTCTTTCAACATGCAATAGTGAAGTCAAATAACATTCATGTCTTCTATAAGTTGCGACACACACATATGCAACATATTAGCATGCAAATGCAATGCATTTATTACAAATAAATGCACCTCACAATGTTGGATAGTATGTTAGAATAAATTATCATGCATGTAGTGATGCATGTGTGAGAGGTATTTTAAGATATTTGTGTGCAGTGCAAAGTTGTGTTCTGCTGCATAAGCGACTATTGTTGCTGAAGGCACGAGGCTTTATTTTGGTCTTTGTTGATGCCTTTTATCTGCTCGTATGAGTGTTACAACTCCGGTAGTGCGACATCGCGCTTCAACAACCCATGGTTTTACTGCTAACTCCCTACTTTTGATTATAGACAAATCTTAGCATTACCATTTGGCACATCTATTGGATACTTCATCATTCTTATGTGTAGACTCCCTTTTCTCAATCTTTGGGAGATCGACTTTACAAATCAACTGATCCTTATTTGATTGGATAAACGCATACAAATGATATAAGGTCATTTTGTGATAGATGATGTATCACAAGCTGATGAGATCAAAGTCTTGGTTAGTACATCAATATATTACATTATCCCAAACTCGTCACAAGGGTAGGGCATTGATTTAAGGGGCTTAATCTTCGGGTCTTCACTTAAATGGCTCAACATAATTTTTGGTTGCCCCGGCATTTTTGGAGAGATGATAGAATTAGATATCATTAATTCATCTTTTTTTTTCTTCAAGTGCTCATTCTTTAACTCTAAAGAATCATTCATGAAATCATGCAACTTTGTGTTGCAATGTTATAGCTAGGGCCCTTTGTTGTTAGTAGATCAGCGGGTTCCTTGTTGCATCTTGCAAACACTTGCAGTTGTTGGGAGACTTCGGTATCTCTGTAGAGAAGATAAGATGAAATATCTTTTCAACTAATCATTCTTTGACTATATAGAATCATTCAACTCGGTATGCTTCAAGTCACGATCAGGGCCTTCCTTTGATGATGTATCAGTGAGCTTTCCTCGTACATGAAGCCGCCTTTATATCCTACTGTCATTGTCAGGGTCTTTAAAGTTATCACTTAGGGGACTTTTAATTGTACCCAATCGATAAGGCTTTCAGCCCCAACAAGGTGAATGTGCTTTTGTGTTTATATGGGACCTATCATACTCATAGCTTCTCAATCACCACTATTGTATGTGCTCGTCTAGTGCACTCATTTACATGTTAATGTTGATTACCATTGATGTGCATTTATTATCGATCTACATGCACTAGTTGATTGGAAGTATGTATCGGGTGAAACCGATCTCTTACAATATCCCATAGATGTTTGCACCCATCATACATTATTTTTCATCACCCATACAAGAATTATTATAGCTTCGTGGGTCTCCTATAACTATTTTCAAGTGGAGTATGTATTTATGTCCACATAGGATACATTGTACTTGCGATATACCCTTTGTTGTTATCCACAAATAGACCATAGTAGCCACACTTATTTATAGGGAATGGTCAAATTCATCATAATATCCAATATGTGTTTTCAGAAGAGCCATTACACTTGCATCGTATCAACCTTCACCATTCACAGGTGGCATTTTTGTTCCTATCTACAACGACGGGATGCATGCAAGTGATTGATGTTAACTTCAAAGTGTCTCTACATTCAGTGTTTTTTGTCTATTATTATCTTTGTTTGATAGTCTACGTACATGATAGTCCTCTTGTTATTACTTATGTGCATCACTATTTCAGCAGCAAGTTAATTGTTACTTGCATTGAGGCTTTCATTGACGCATGTAGGGGACACCTATGCATTCTTATATCGGTTGATGTTGCTTGCAAGTACAATGCACTGAACAGCATGAGAATTATTGTAGGTGTCCACTACATCTCTCATGTATCAACCAGTATCTTGCATTATGTGCCATATATTCAGGCATTAATGGTTTATATTCATTTTATAATTACTATGAATTTATTAACATTCATTGTTAGTATGGATCAAAGTCTTTTACATCACGAGTCCCCTGCTTATGATTTGGTATTTGTTTAAATAATTAAATTTATCATTTATCTTTTGTATTTTGATTATTATTGTGCATTTTAAAATTTAGGGTTTTATTCCCTGTTGTTTAATTGCTTTTTCATGTCCCCTGTCATTCAATTTGAATCAGGTCCCTGGTTATTTGCTATTGTTCAGGTTATGTGCACTTAACTCTGAATTTTGGTAGCATTCCAACATATCCTCCTTTTGGAGGAAATTTGGGGAGCTAAGTCTTCCCACTACGCTAGAAAAAGTGTGTATAGTATGTGTCTATAGAAACTACGACCATGATCTTCAATCCAATCACGCTAAGAAAAGCGTGTATGTGTCTTCATAGTACCTATTATTTGTTTTACCTTTCAAGTTCCATGTTGTTTAATTTCTATATATTTTGCTTTGAATTATGACAGCATCCAGCTATATATTTTTGTAGTTGTTTTGTATTATATATATAAACATTTTTAGTTGTAATACCTTCAAATATATTTTGGTTTTACGAAACATTAATGGTAATATTTAGTTTGTTTGTAGCAATATTAAATTTACTTTTGGTATGAATGCTCATTTTCAAGTGTCTCTTTTATATTTTCAAGTGCCCCAATATATGAAAATTTCATATTGTTCAAATAATAAATATCTTATGTTAAAATTTTGAATATTATTGTTTTCATTCCATTTCAAGAGTATATTGTACTTGACACTGCCCATCATATCAAATAGCACCAAAGTATTCAAAATACATTGATTTTACTTTACACTACATATACCTCACCGCAACAACAACAATAATAACAACAACAGGTCTTTATCCCACTACGTGGGGCTACAATAATCCTTTGTCTCTATTATGTCCTGTTAAGTCTTTTTAGTTCTACATCTTTCTTTCTTAGCATAAGCCAAATCTAATACATCTATTTTTCTAACTAGATCATAAGAAGGCCACCATTTTATGTGACCAAACCATCTAAGGCTACTCTCTCTAATCTCATCTTCCACTGGAGCTACTCTAACCTTTTCACGTATATGCTCATTTCGTATCCAGTCTCTAAGAGTAAAGCCAATCATCCACCTGAGCATCCTCATCTCTGCAAGACTAAGATGCAACACAATGACACAGACATTGGACTCGACTATTTTTTGAAAATATAGGACACAGGTACAACACAAACACAATAATACAATTTTTTTATATAGTGGATAGAAATTATGTAACATCATATTATAAATGAAAAATAATAATAAATAAATGTCATAAAAAAATTGATGAAATGGAAGAAATAAATTCTTAGCAAATTAGGTGACATATTGTAAGACAATTAAATGTTTACTCAATTGAGAACAAGCATTCATGATAATCATATAAAACATAAGCATTAGGCAAACCATATGCAAACAAATATGTTAACCTTGAACATAGCTTCAATCCAAAAAAAAAAAACTTGTATGCATAACCTAATCTAACCTACTTCTTAGAGCACCAATTAATCTCTTAAATTGAAATTTTATTTGTAGAACTTGCATGCATAACAAAGAAATCATATATCTTTGCAAAATTTGCATACATGATTGAAATTTTAATGTGATTTGAAGATTAAGATATTATATAAGTAAATATAAAAAAAATATTGACCTTTGAATAGTAAATCTGGCGCCCTCACTTGCTTGTGAAAATAAAGAAGCCAACAAACTATACTCCAATCAAACATATCTAACTCACTCTCCCTCTTTTGCCTTCAAATCGAGAAGTTGCCTACTCGGTTGGCCTCACCTCTTCGTAGAATTAATGGAGCATCGACAACGAACGAATAGGAAAGATGAAGAAGACTAGGGAATGGGGTTATACCAGGCTTCAATCGAACAGCATCTCACTCTCCCTCATATGCCTTTGATAGAACAGTAGCTCACTCGGTTGACTCACCTCACTCTCATGGACACGTAAAGGAAGAAAATGAGGGAGACATGATAGTGCTAGAGCATACATGTGCCACTAAGACGTGAATATGGGATATAAATGTTTTATTTGATTAAAAGAATATTAAAATATAAAAAAAATTAATTATCAAATATTATGACACGAGTGTCCGACATGCATGTTTGTTTTAATTTAATTATTATTTTAATTTTATACGGATCTGCCATGTTTGACACATGTCCAAGCTGTGTTAGGCGTGTGTCTGTGTCTGACACATGTCCGACATTGTGTTCCCAATTATGAAGGAGTGTTGGTGCATCATAGCTGCAACACTTAACTTAATATTAAGCTTCTCTTTTAATGGCCAACATTCTGCACCATAAAGCATTGTAGGTCTCACCACAATCTTATAGAATTTTTTTCTTAAGTTTGAGGGGTACTTTTCTATCTCACAATAAGCATGATGCATTCCTCCACTTCAACCATCCAACTTGAATTCCACTAATAATATCCCCAACTATTTCACCATCACTTTAAATAATAAATCTAAGATATCTAAAATGCGTACTCTTATTAATGGCTTTATTGCCCAAAGTCAAAATCCCCCCAGTAGATCTATTACTACAAAAATTACACTCCATATATTCAGTTTTAGGTGTACTCAAACGAAAACCATTAGACTCTGAGGTTGACCTCCATAATTCAAGTTTATCTTCAACTACCTCTCAGGTCTTATCGATAAGAAGAATATCATCAGCAAAAAGCATACACTAGGGTAAAACCTCTTGCAAATGTTTTGTGAAAACATTCATGATTAAAGCAAAAGAGACAAGGGCTTAAGGTTGATCATTGGTGTAATCCAACTGCAATAGGAAAATACTTGGTCAAATCACCTTGTGTTTGAACACAAGTAACAGCTCTTGTATATATATAAGAATTATTAATCTTTTTTTTTTTAGAACTCTTCATAGCACTTCTCTTGGAACTTTATCATATGCTTTGTCTAATTCAATAAATATAATATATAGATTCTCTTTTTTCTCCCTATACTTCTAAAGAAAAATAATTCTCCTGCGTTTATTTTGCAAACAATCAAACAGCTCCAAAGTATTCTAAATACACTGCTTTTATTTCACACACTTTACACTGCATTTCTTTTTCAACCAACTAAATAACTCCTTAGTATGTTTTGGAGTAAATAGAGATCTGAACTTTTAAAAAAGTTGTTGGATATAGTTGTTTAGTTTTAAATAGTTCAAATCCGGAATGAATAGTTATATATTATTATTACCCTTTTTGGGCTTTGCAGTAGATTTCTTTTCAACCTGTAGAAAATGAGAGGTAAATATATCAAAGAGTAAATTAAGGATATGAAAACCTGTCTCCAATAAAATTATGTCCTGACAATAAGATTGATCTCTCCCTCTGAGAATTCCGCCTGTGAGGCCTCAAAGCTCTCTTTTGAAACACAAACAAAGAGAGAATTTCTATTGCAAATGCAAGGAAATGAGGACGAAGAAATCAAGTAGAGATCCCTTCTAAATTAGAAATTATACTATGGGCACTAAGTTGTTTCTTTCTAATAAAAGAGAATTTGAATTTTGAGTCAATTAAACAATTAAGATAAACTCTCACATACATCACGTACATAATTTCGAATTTAAAATCTCTTAGTTGATAGTTAAACCTCTTATCCTACAGATCAAAATGAGCTGCATGAAGCATTAAATGTGAATGAGCACCTGAATCAATAACTTTCTATGATATTTGATTCAGGTCAGCCATTTTCCAGGAAAAATCAATGATGCATCAAAAGGCTTTTGATGTAAAAGCAAATGTAAGAAATATGTCGGATTTTTTGGAGTTGATGAGGTGTTTCCACGTACATATATAAGAGCGAAAAGACTGATAGAAGCTTAAAATCATTATTTTATAATAGTTAGGTAGTTTTCCACCCAAAAAAAAAAAAAAAGTTAGTTAGTTAGCAGTAAAAGATAAATATGTTGTTTATTTAACTTTTTTGTTTGATTTCTTGAAGGATGTGTTTGAGTCAAAACAAGCTAATGCCATTTGAAGGAAATTATTTACTGAATTTTTTAACTCCCACCATTTACTTTCTATCATGAGTTTTAAAATCAGATCAAACCGACCGGTTCGATGGATTCAATTGGGAGTCAGTCCTACTAGTTCTGTTTAGTTTCAAAACCTCTTACTGAAAATCGCTCCAAAACGAGCGTTTAAATAAATCGGAAAACCGATGAACTGATTTTATTCTTGATGAACCATCAATTATAATATTGACCAATTTATGATTATTTTTATTTTGATTAAATGACTAGAAATAGAAGTTTAGATTTTTTATTAAAAAAAACTACCTAAATCTATATACATTTTTAAATTACTTGTCTTAAAAATATGAGAAGAAAAGTTGGTAAAATTTTGTTCCAATGTAGTGGTACTAGTTCATACATTTTTGCAAGAATTTTCATTAGTGCAGCTCTTTATATAGTGAAAATAATCAAAATATTAGGTCCTAAAATATTTAATTTAAATCAAATTCAACATTCAACAGTGAATATTCTACTTACAACATTATATATTTGATTGATAAAAAATATATATATATTATTATAACATTTAAGTTCTACTAAAGGTGTTCAATCCCCAATTCTTGAACCTCTAAATTTTGAACCACCTCTTTCGGTTCAATGTCCGATCTGATTTTTATAAAGTGACTTTTAGTAGTTTTTAATGACAAGATAAAAATTATGCCCTATAAAATATTTTGTTATAAAATTGTGATTGAAATTTTAAAAAAAATTATATATACCTAATCAAATAAACTCTATGTTAAAAAAAAATAGAGTTTCACAAATACTAAACATTTTGGATTTAATAAGCAGTACTGTTGTATTCTATGCATGTTATACGAACTGAATGTCTCGATAATACGAACCCTAGTTCATAAAAAAATATAGACGACCATGGAATGCAGAACAAAATATAGCATAAACAGGTTATAAAACCCTAGTTCATAATAAAATAAAAAAAGACAATCATCCTATTACAATACATAAATATAACTAAGCGACAAGAAATTATTATGTTCATAAATAGTTGCAAAAATATTACAGAAGCACTAAGGAACATTGATTACCTGTATGGACTGCAACATATCAGAAAGAGCAATGACCAAATCTCCAGACTGGATCATACCTCTTTGCTTCAGCAACGAGAAAGTTTTGTTGAGATTGGTCTCCATATCATCGGAGAAGCTCAGACGGAAAGGTATTAAACCCCATTGCAGGTTTAGGCGTCTTCTCAAAGAGGTTGAAGTTGTGAAAGCAAAGATTGGGCAGTCGGGGCGGCAGCGAGAAAGAAGAGAGGCCATCTGCCCTGTTTTTGTGTACACGAAGACGGCATCAACTCCCAGATTGTTCGCTGCACTCAATAACAAAGACAGACTAAATAATCTCAGAGCAAAATTTGTCCAAAGATTAGGTGTCCAAGGAATCAAAAGTGCAAACAATGCTTACCCATTTTCGCAGCTGAATTGCAGATTTCTTCAGAAATTTTGTCAGAAAAAGAAGAAGCAACATCAGGGAGCTCCATAGCTTCATAGCGTTTCTCCTCTCTCCACCACCTTTCTATTCTTAGGCTCACACTCCTCAGCACAGTCAAAGCCTTATCAGGGAATTGCCCCATGGCTGACTCACCAGATAGCATTAGAGCATCTGCTCTCTGCCTAACTGCCTCTGAAACATCAGCAACCTCAGCTCTAGTTGGAGTTGGGTACTCAATCATGGATTCAAGTAGCTGAGAGGCAACAATGACCGGTCTGTTAAGTTGCCTGCAGATTTTAACTACCGTATGCTGAACCGAGGGCACTTGCTCCAGAGGAATCTGTGCACCCAAGTCTCCTCTAGCCACCATAGCTCCATCTGAAGCAAGGACAATCTCTTCCAAATTTTTTAAAGAATCAATGCTTTCAATCTTTGCAACCACTGAAATCTCTCTGCTAATAATGAAAATGAAGTGTTAGCTTCCATAGAATTTAATTGACAGAAAAAAAATCTGAGATGGTCTTTGATAACATCAGATAGATCATTTCAACAGAGCATATGATAACAAAATGTTGGCAAGTTTACATTATAAAGCGGGTTGCAGGATAAAAGGTGCTGAGACATAAAAATAAAATAAAATTTTCCGAAACCAGATTCCTAAATTTTTTAAACTAGTCTTAATTAAATAATAGGCATCTGGTTTGGGAATATTTAATTTTAAACTAGTCTTCATCAAAATCTTCCAATTGTTTAATTATGTATTTTAATTTTGCTTTGAGTCAATTCTGCTTTAGTTTGGAATTAGCGGAAATAAAACGTCTTGGTACAACTATTGTCTCTTGATTTAAATATTTAAATAGAAACAAAGTCATTCAACGAGACTAGAGGTTACAAATACCTAGAGGAATTAGTGACTTACCATACATGACAGACTACTAGTATGTTTAACATAAAATTTATCCATAAACTTCTGAAATATAGTTCTTTTCCTAGATATCCAAAGATGAAAAAGGAAAAAAAGGATGATTTCGCTGCAGTTTACCCGCTTGTTATCAAATATATTTACCTGTCACGGCATCGTGCAGCTATGTAGCTTTTCAGATGATTAATAACCTCTGCAGACTTCACAAAAGAGACTGCAATGAAATCTACACCCTCGGCAATCCCAAAATCTATGTCCAACCAATCCTGGATATATTTCAAAGCATGTAACTTGAATGCATAATAATCCTACTAAAGATTTATATTTGAAACGCAGTAGAATATCATGTCAAACCAAATATTAGCATGGATTTCAAAGTTCATTTTCCCATAGAATTTTTTATAATACTCTTTTATAGACACAAAGAATGCAATATATATGCCATTATGAATTTGACTTTGAATTATGATGTTGTCATTTTATAAATCTAAAATAGGTCAAAAATATCAATTAGATTAATTGCCATTGTTTTGAGACTCTTACCATTATATAGAAAATTTGTTGGCATGTTACAAGGCTGAATTTCAACAATTACAGCAATAAGGAACTTACAGTTATTCCATAATAAAAATATTTACAATTACACTATTTAATTATAAATATTCTACAGTAGTGATTACTTAAGATTTACAACAATAATACAAGAATCCCAAAGGAATAATGGCTAATTTTGTTATATAATGTGTAATGTTATTTAAACTCCTCAAATTGATGTTGCATATTCAAAAGACATCAATTTGCCCGCAAGAAATTGATGATAATATCATGTCAATTGTAAACGTCAACAGTCTGAAGGCTAGCAGAAATATGAGGAACAAAAAATAATACGCATGTCTAAAGCTCCCTGAATCAATTGTCAGTCCATTTCAATATGCTTTATGTACTCATGCTAAATAGTACTAGCGGCAATTTAAATAGCACTAATATAGTCCACATAGAGAATAGTGGCATTATTCTAAAAAAAATAAGTTTAAATAAAAGTTCAAAAAGCTAGATAATCTCAAAATAGGCAACAGGGATTACATGATAATCAGACTCAGTTGAGGATTTAGACACAACAGATTGCTACTTACTCTTCCATGAAATCAAAATGTCACCAAGAAACATGCAACAACATGTGCTAAACAGTCAAATATCAGGACACCCGGCCCAAAAACATCACTATAAGCCACAGTAGGAAAAGAATATCCAATGGAAAGAACAATATGCTCCTAAGTATTCCACTAAGGTATGGAATGATCCAACCAACAACAAATAAATTTGAATGACAGGGAGTTCATAAAAATTGATTAACCTGATGAATGATAAATGAAATATAAGGTTTAGTAATAGTTAACAAGTTCAAGACGCCTAACAATTATCAAAAGATAATAGGATCATGGAGAAGATATCTCTCTTCACTAGAATATTTTTTGTTACTTCAAATGGAATATCTAAAAGAGAAGCATTTTGAAGGCCTGCCAATATAATTAGATCGTATGTATTATATGTTGTTGCACATCAATAATCAATGCCAAACTTGTCTCAGTGACAACAATATCATGAACATAAATCAAGAGAAGAATAATATCACTAGAGAAATAAAGATGAGTAGAGAGCGCTTCAATTTACAAACATCCAAAGAAAAGGAGGAAAAGAAGGTGAAAGAATAATGTAAAACCTCTTTGAGATCACCATGAACAATGGTGTTTTTAATGCACGATTGATGGAGTAGTCTTCAATGATAGGGATAATCACTCATATTGTAAATACATGAAAATAAAATTTCAATCACAGTCATCAGAAGCCTTTTCAAAATTTACTTTGAAGATGAACTTTTATTGCTTGAACCTAAGAACATGATGAATAATTTCATGGATTGCAATAGCCCATGGTACATCATAAATGAAAAACCCTTGAGAAGTATCAACCAGCATGGGTATAAAGTCTTCCAGCTTATCAACTAGGAAATCAATGAAAATTTTGAAAGCACCGGTAAGAAGATTAATGTCTGAAAGAGATTTCACACAGTAGTCACAGTGTAAGTTATTCTTATATCCATTGTGTTGATTTGGATGTATCCTACAGCTAAGTTGTGTTTAAGGAATAGCCAATGCAGAGCCTTAAGCTGAATTAGAAATCCCACTAGTTCTTTTCTTCAAGCATCATTTTTCTATGGCTTTCTTCTCTTCACACCGTGAAGGTTTCCCTAATTTATGAGAGGGTATTTCTTCCAATGATTCGACCACGAACTTCATCATACTCAAATGTTTAAGCCTGTAAAAACCTTAAAGATGCAACCACTGTCTACCATCTTTTTATAGTAATTGCAATCCTCGGGCAATTTCTACTCGTAACTATTTAATAAACTCAAATCTTGCCAAATTCTTTTAAGAGAATTGAAATATTTTATCACATAACCCTCACCTTGATGAGTCTCCTCAAATTAATGTGCTAACTCATATACTTGGGATTGATTCCCCAAGTCAGAGTACATCTATAAGACATTATGCCACAACCTTCTGGGAATGGATAACAAAGATATTTTGAACTCATCTCCTCAGTCATAGAGTAAACCACCCATGTCATAAGCATAGAGTTCTCTGCATCCCAATCGACACAGATTGAGTTCTTAATATCAGGCATCTTTGTATCTCTAGTGATACATCCGACCTTTTCTCTCCCTCTGATGTGCATTCAAAGGTTGAGGAGTTGATTTAACTTTAGACATTTTCAGAGGAGTAACGAAGAGTCAAACGGCAACCTAGGATAAGAAGGATGACAGCCTAGGGATCATTTTTCGAATCTAAAATCATAAAGAATGAAAAAGATGAGAAAAAAAGAGGTGAAAACTGCTGTAATTTTTATTGTTGTATGTTTATAAAAAAGTAGGGGGGCTATACATACTATAAAAAAGGTCATTGGTAACAAAAATGATCAAAACACAGTCAATTACATTCAAAATAGGAAACAAAACACCCCATAGGGGTTAGCTGTTGTAGTGTGAATCCATGCGACATGGACAGCAATCCAACAGCATCAATCCTCTAATCCTTGTGTTCTGAATTAACAAAATTTGATTGGTTGTGAGGAGAAGAGATCTGATTTTGGAAGAGATTATTCCGTGGGGACCACAGCAATGGGCAGTCCTTGTATTGGAGGGCAAACCAAATGGCCGAACTTAGGAAAGGCTGCAAGAGAAGCTTCCAACAGTAATCACAATGGCTTTTCATGAACTTTGGCATTTCACAAAGTAAAAATGCAAAATTGTACCGCCAAATTTCAGCATGATTGAAATTAATCTCTTCCATCTTCAGCTTTTTTTTAGGTTATATAAAGCAAGTAACCCCATAGGCTTAAAGGCATTTAATTGTTTGTGAGATGCTTAAAAGAAACTCACAGGGCACTTCAGAAATATGCTTCAAAAGGTGACTTTTTCATGTGCAAAAATGAGTAAATAATTGTAGCCAATGATATTTGTAATGTTCAACTATTTTAAGAGTCGTTTTTGGCATCTGAATCATACATATACTAATGGAAGTCTTTCATAGGAAAAGAATTAACTCTTGATTTCAATTCCTCATCGAACAATTTTTCCTTCCCTAATTAATAATAAGTTGGAGGGAAGCTTTTAAGTTGATTCATGGGTAAAAATAAATTAAGGGAAAAGCCTCCAACTAAACAGTAGATGAACAAGCTTGATAAAACATTTTATTTTCCATTCTACATCCAACGCAAAGAGTGTTGAATGTTGCATAGAAATGAAATCTCATGAGGTATTTGTCCATCCAACGCAAAGAGTGTTCAATGTTGCATACACATGAAGATCAATAACCAACACAAATAGTGTTGAATGTTGCAGGGACATGAAGAAATCGATTGTAGTCTCGTGAGGGATTTGTCAAGCTAGATCTAATACTATTACCAATGTGCTGCCTAAACCAATAGACACACATACAGCAAATATAGACCAATTGTCACATACAGCGAATATAAAAGAGTATGAACAACGCTGAGGATGATGATATTTGAAGGTTTAACCAGTCTACATCATCATATATAGTTTTTTTTTTTTTTTTTTTTTTTTTTTTTTTTTTTTTTTTTTTTTTTTTTTTTTTTTTTTTTTTTACTTTCACATTCTTTTGATAGAGCAATGCTATCACATCATTTTGAATTCAATAATCTACATCACTGAATTTGGAATCGTTAAATTTAGAGAATTGGAGAGGGAAAAAGCTTAATTTTATTGTACAAAACTATCCCTATTTATAGATCTAAACAAAATGTCTTCATAAAAAAACAAATATCTACAGAATCATGCATAATTGCCTTAATATATTCCTTCCTAAATCAGCCACCCATCCAGGTGAGCCTACCATGGATCCCCATGTTGACCGTGCGATCAAGGGCCAAGGGACGGCTTGGATTTAACACGCCCCCTCAAGCTGGTGAATACGGATCTTTCATTCACAGCTTGATAATCAGCCCCAAAAAGGTAGAGTTATCAAGTCCCTTGGTAAGAGTGTCTCCAGCATCAGTTTAATCATTTTCCTGCACCCCATGCATCTTGGTTTCACCTTCAATAAACTCTCACTGCTCTTTTTTTAGAAGCAGCACATCTACATCACTATCATACAAAATTTTATGCATTCTTGTACTTTGATCAAAAGAATCAACAATGTTATCATAAAACCTATGACCATCTATCCACCAATTTTTTTATCTTTGAACCAACAATTGTGTCATCCAAGCATTATTTCCTATGATTCTGTGGTTCAATAAGCCTCTTGTATGCCCTAAGCACACTTCCATCTTAATTTTGTTAAGCCGATATCTTTAATATGGTTATGATATTTAACCAAATCTTTCACTGTAAACTTTTGAGAGGAGAGAACTTCATTTAATTTTAATTATTTGCTTCAATCTAACTTTTCTTTTAGATCCATTTCTACCTCCATTACTTGGAAGCTTTTTGTCAGAATTACTCTGAGGTTTTTCTTATTACCAACTCCATAATAATCATTGCTAATTGACAACTGCAATAAAGCATTTCTTTCCTTTACGAGAACTTAGATCGGACCTTCTATCAGCCTTTGTTGTACCCGAATCCAAGCTATGTTCAATATTAACTCTAGATTAACCACTATGATGATGAAATTCAGCCATTAGCTTTGCAGCCATGGAATCACCCTTATGATTCTGAAAAGATCCATTATTCATCACCGGTTTGGAAGATCCTTCTGCAGCAGCAAGAGATATTTCATGATGAAAATTTTCAAAAAAAAAGAAATAAAAAAAAAATTAAAAAAGGATGAAAATTTTCACCTTCTAGTTGTGCAAATCCCTAAGGCGAGTCATCAGAAAGAAACCGCTTAGATAATTTATGGTTAGCTTCCTGATTTTCACTAGAAGCATTCATTTCATTCTGTATTGATGTGTCAGGTTTCCCTTGAAATACAGCAGCAACAATTTTGTTGTAATCACTTAACAAAGAACTATTGCATTAAATAATTTAGCCAAATAAGGCTTTAGCTTCAAGGAACATTTAACAAGCACTTTCTCAACTAACTTCTTGGTTGTGTGCAAAATATTCTTTTCAACAACTTTCACACCATCCAACAAACATGAAAGAAGCTGTGCAAAAATACTTTCAGCCGCCTCCAAAACAAGTGTCATCATAGTCTCCATTGAGCAGAAGACAATATCAGAATTCTTTGACCTTATTATTTTTAGAAAATGCTAGGACATTTTCAATATCAAATCATCACAATCAAGATCTAACATCAAAACACAGGATCAGACCTTTGCAATAGTTTCAAGTATTGAAACTCTCTTCGAAAATGAACGGCTTCACATCTCATCCAAATTCTTGAAAGCTCCAACAATTAGCCCAAATATCTCATTCATTATATCATCATCATATGGAGCATATGGGGCTGTTATTCTTGTTATTTCACTAAGACAAAATGCAGTGGTGGAAACCTTCACATCCATGTCTGAGTGCCCTAGAAGATCCTTGGCAATCAATGCCTCCATAGCAGGCTGAACATCAGTCAAAATTGAAGTAGATGGAGATTGCTCCATTCTTGACAATAAATTTTAAGCTTTATCAAGTAGTAGAAGCTATTGTAAATCGAATGAAGGAGACGCCAGCTTATTCCCGATGTCTTTGACCCCATCCTCCAACATTAATCAGGAGACATTTGAACAAATGTGCACGAGAGAGGCCACGTGTACGACAATAAAGGATCCAAGCTCTCGGTCCCTTACAAACACGCAGAAGACCATCGACCCAAGAGTTAGGCTCTTCCCAGGTGCACACGCAAAAAAAACTCCTGCACGACTCCTCCTGGAGCTCAGTTCTGCTTCCGCATAGATAAGAATGCACGCACATAGGCTCGCCCTCCTTCGCACGTGTGAGGATTCCTGCTCACTCCTCTCCGCTCGACTTCCAGGAAGAGATGCACGAAGCAGACATCTAAGATAAATGCTGCTCCTTTCTCGATCGCATATAGGGATGAAGACTGAGCCCAGTGTCATCGTTCTCAGGAGGTACTAACTGTCGTCCAAACGCACGCAGCAGGAGGTCTTGCGCTTGACTTCTCTCGCTTATGCTCGGTGAACTCTAGACGTCACATGCAAGAACGAAGTCTGAGCTCAATGTTGCCATTTCCAGGAGGCCCTGGCCATAGTCCAGACGCACAATTGCTCGTCCTGTGCAGTCACACATACGCAAGAGCGGGTTTTCACTCGATCCCCCCCAGACGCATGCAAGAGGAGCCCTCCCGCTCGATCTCTGCTCAATCTCGGACGCACGAGAGACTCTCGTCTCCGCTTCTTCTGGCCACAGGCACGTAACAGAGGGCATAAGTGGATTGGACCGCTCTACTCTCATTCGATCTCCAACGGCAATAAAGGTTGCTTGATCCTCTCTGCTTCCTTCGATTATTATATCCAAATGATTCCAGCAATGAAGGCCAGTGGTGGGAACATGCATTCCTCAAAATTCCATCAATGAAGGCCGGTGGTGAAATTTGGCTTTGATACGAAGTTAAATTTAGAGAATTAGAGAAAAAAATACTTAATTTATCATACAAAAATATCCCTATTTATAGATCTATACAAGATGTCTTAATAAAGAAACAAATAACGACAGAATCATGCATACTTGTCTTAATATAATCCTTCCTAAATTAGCCAACCAAATATATAAGGAGATCAGCGTGATCCAGATCCAAGGATCCCCATGCTGGCCATAGGATTAAGGGCCAAGGGATGGATGGGATTTAACAGGAAATAAAAAACCATTATCATTTTTAATCGTCAATGTCCTTGTTAAGACAAGAAAATTCAAATGGTCTGATCCCTTCTTATCATTGACAGTTTTTCACATGATGCCAACAGCAAGCACGGGCCTTAAACGATGGGCCATAAGTTACAAGTATGTAGAAAGCGGCAAAAAAATCCAAATAACAATGCTATCCATCACTTGTTGGTGACTTACAGACTACGACTAAACAAGTTGGACCTGATCAGTAGTGATGAAAGAAAGCACTACCTAAACCTAGATCAATGGATGGATGTGAAACTCCTACCAAATCAAATAGATAGCAAATAGAGGAAGGTCTTCATCCCAGCTATATCAAAGATCAACAAAACTCAAGGCTTAAATGGCTCACCTAAGGAATGAAGCATCTCTATTTTTTAGTTGTAAATCATGGTATCTCCTCTTCTCATTTATTGTCCGATGTGGGGTTTAAAGAGGGGAGCAGGTATTGAGAATCGAAGGCAACGAAGAAGGTAGATATGACATTGGGTTGTGAGTGAGACTAGCAAATTGCGTTAAGCAGCCAAAGCATGGGTCACAACTATAGCAAAGCTCAAGATATGCACGCAAGGACAGCCAAAACCAGTGAAGCATGTGAGTTGAATAGGCAAGGAAACTTTCACACAAGAGGACATGTAGAATTGCACGATTCATAACTTCTACCGGCATGCGTCACAGAAATCAAGTTACGAGAAGGAAACGCCACGCAAAACTATGTAGGATCTCTGCATTATCAATAAAAAGTAAATTTAGCCAATCTAATCCTTCACTGATGCCTTTTCTTCATATTTTTTTCTCAACCACAAAAGGAACTCAGCATTTCGAACCAAAAAAGGATATTTAAATTTAATGCCCAATCATCCGAGGTGCCTATGAACAATTGTCACAATTTTTTCATTGTAAAAGATGAGGACAATCCCTCCCTGAATTAGCGAAGAAATAAGACTCTAAACAATGAAAAGTGACCTTATTGCTCATTTTGTAACCCCATCCACCTTCCAAAATAAAATTAATATTTTTTTCCTCAAAAATGGAGAAGTTATAGTATAACAAGGTTCATTCTTAATGAAACACAAAGAGAAAACATACAAGGTTGATTTGAATAAAAACTTAATTTATTAAAAAAAATCTTGCACAAGGAGATGAAAAAAGATGAATCATAAGTTAGAATGAGCACACTCCCAAGTAAAATATAATAAATGATCCTTAGATGTATGACAGCTCTCATATATCAAAAAGTCAGAAAAATATATAGCAAAAAAAACAAAAAGTGGAAGTTAAAGAATTGCATTTAGTGAATATAACCACACTAATAACTAAAACAAAAAAGAGAAAGCATGTGAAAAATAATCAATTGAAAACAGTTCTAGCATTAAAATCACACAAACACCTCAAAAATCTTATATTCTTCATGTCGAATGGCAAGTGTGGAAAGTTAAGACAACCAGAGAATGAAATCCAAACTTTTTTTTCCCCCTTCCAACATTTTCCTCTTCATCTTAAGTGCACGATCACGTTCATATAGCAACCAGTCATCATAATATATATTATTATCGTTCTTTCTTAGATGCATGATTAGGTTCATATATCAACTAATTAACATAACATATATAGACCATCATAACAAAAAAAGTTTGAAAAATTAATAAATAGGTGGAAGTTAAGGTATTGCATTTAAAGATATAATAGCACTAGGAGTAATAGAACAAACAAGAGAACATATGTGAGAAGATAAAAATTTGCTAAACATCCTTGAAATTCAAAATCATCACAATCGCTCAAAAAGTTTATATTACTATGTCCCTATGGCTAGCATAGTATGATATAAGAAACAAAGAATGAAATCCAAAGCATAATTTGTTTAATCACACAATTTCTCTATTCTTTGCTTATACGTGTTTTAATGTAACATTGAAACTAAATTCATTAAAGATGGATTTGTAATTTATATTTACTATTGAAAAAGGTTTTTAGCAAAAATATATCTGACTCTTCAGCTCATATCTTCTCAAATCAGAAATCATCAATACTAAATTGGAATAATGACAGCATAGCTAATCAAATATACAGTACAAGATACACTCACCTTTGAGGAAATGGTCGGAAGCATGGCATTGCGCTCCCGTACTAGGCTACCATCTCGCCAGAAAGTAATGTTGGCCCTCGGCAATAATAATCCTGGATCGGTGCATCTGCACCTTACATCAGGACCAAGCTTTTCAATCACCTCAAATCTGACCATTCCACCATCCACGAGAAGTTCATCACCAACTCTGACATCTATTTCACAATTAAACAAATTCAAAACAGTAATATATATATATATCAGCTTTTACTGATAGAGAAAGCAACTTGTGTGAGTATAAAATTTCTAAAATATACCTTCGGCAAAACCATCATAATTCACGTTGATGGTGCGTTCTGGAAGAGGTGCTTTTAAAGCTCTGACACTAAACGTCCAAACTTCACCATCCTACATGAGACGCCATGCAAATTATACATAAAAATAAAGAAAATCTATGAAATTTAATCCAAGCATGGCTGAAATGTCTTTGAAAGCTACTACTCCTAAAAATTCAAGCACCATAGGCAATTCTCCGCATTATAAGTAATAGATAAGGAGAACTATTTCCACATTAAAAAAAACTGAAAACTGAGATATTTATAGTGGCAAAAAGAATAATATTAATTTAACATCAATGCTGCAGGTCTTGAGGCATTAGGATGACTTTGTTAGATCGGCCCAGGAGGGACCAGTCTATGTCTATACCAGGCCGAGGCTTTGCCCGCCCCTTGGGGTGGGGCACACATTAAAGAAGAGAGAGAGAGAGGAGCGGGTGAGAGGGAAATTTGAATTAGATGGACTATTTTGACCTTTTACTTTGTACTATTTGCTTTTAATAGTTCCTTCATCCTAGAATTAGGGTTATGTTATATTTTGGTTGTATTTGTATTTCTCTTAGGGTTTGCTTGGTCTCTAGCTACTAGTTAGGCATTAAGAGACCCGGATCTTCTTCTCGAATTGAAGATCTATTGTATCTTGTTTGTTTTCTTCCAACTTTCATCAATTATCAAGTTTCCCTAGTATTTTGCCATCAAATTTCTCTCAATTTTTATTTTATCATGCTAAAATTCCAAATTTCAGCCCAGATTCTTTAATTTCTGCAAGTATTTCCTATAAGACTTTTTTAAGTAGTCAAATATTGATTGAATTCAAGTGAATATTCGTGCAATGTAAATGAAATTATCCAGTAAATCTGGGAGAACATAGAAATCACTGTCTGGATAAAATTTGCGCAGCATTGGTATAACTAAACACCATATTACTCCAAATTTTTACTTTATCATCAGTAACAGTTGTACGCATGTTGACACTTATGTCCTCATTCAAATAACTGAGACCTAAGAAAATAATAGTTTCAAAACAGAATTAGTAAATTTGACATAAGTTTCTGGTGATTAATCGTGCAATATAAAAAGAAGTTATACAGCAAATCTGGAAGAATATAGGAATCCGTCTAGATAAAATTTCAGCAGCGCTAGTAGAATTAAATACCATATTGTTCTTCATTTTATCATCAATATGAGCTATAAAGATAGCTACCAGAGCTTGAACGAAGCTAATATGTCCTTGAAACCCACTATTCCAAGAAACTTCATAACGTTAGGTAATTTCCCCTGTTATGCGTGTGTCAATAAGGAACGCTATGCCTCATTCCAAAAACTGAGAATTACGAAAATTTTAGTTTCAAAACAGAATGAGTCAATTTAACATAGAAGCTACAAGTTTTGAGATTGATGACTTCCCGAATAACAATGTTTGGATTGTCACTAATCTATCATATGTCAAAGAAAAAGTGATATAGTATAAGTTGTGCATAAGCTTCAAAATTCAAAAGACAAGAAAACAGCCCACACAAGAATTTAAAGTGATATAACAATTTGCCTACACCTACCAGGCAAAAGTAAACTCGCTATAAGCTCAGAGAAAAATTACTCAAAATTTTTCTTTGGATCCTCACATATATGTAAGCTATTAAAAACTTGAGAAGTTACTTAAAAGGATGATTTACAAGTGAGTGTTACATGGGCTTATATAGGACAAGTTCATCTCCCAATATTGATGATCAACCATTATTTAACCCTTGAGGTAGCTAATAGGAAGTGCTTGCAGAAATTTAGGAAAAATCTTGGCTGATATCTGATTTCAGCAATTTTAGAAAAACCAACGACAAGAAAATCAGGAATAAAACACAAACACTTTTTTATTGAAAGTTTTATGAAAGAAAAGACAAGATACAAGTGGATCTTCAATTGGAGCAGAAGGTCTGGCTCTCCCAAATCTCTAAACACTGGCTAGAGCCCAAACACCCTAAGAACAATCTAATTTCAGCAAACAATACACCTCCCTAACCCTAGGAAAATCACATATTTAAATCAAACAATAAACAGCAAATACCCAAATAGCCCTAGCCCAATTCCCTCTTATTTCCTTAATTATTTCCCTCCCAAATCAGTCCATAAATATGTCCTCTTCATTAGGAAATATTTCTTAATTAATTTCATCCAAATCAGCCCTCAAATATGTCATCTTCAATTAGGAAACATTTTCTAATTAATCCCTTCCAAATCAGCCCACAAATCTGCCCTCTTCAATTAGAAAATAATTCATAATTAATCTCCTCTAAATCAGCCCCCAAATATGCTCTCTTCAATTAGGAAACATCTCTTAATTAATTCATTTTGATTAAAAACCTTCCCAAAGCCAAACAACTCCCTCTTGATTAGGAAATTTTTCTAATTCTCTCCCAATCAAATTGGTCGGTCCATCAATACTCCCCTCCCAAAGCGCCACCTTGTACTCAAGGTGGAACGAAGGAAACTGCTGCTAAAGCAGTTGATTAATAGCACTGGACTGAAAAATGAACTGACACTAGGTCGAATGATCCCTGCCTCCAGCATATCCCTGATAAAACTCTTGATCTCATCCTTCTGGATTTTGGGATAACGATACAAATGAACACTGATAGTTGAGGCTACTTCCTTCAAGATTATAGCATGCTCCTACTTCGTGGGCGATGGCAATCGTTGACGCGGTTGAAAAATCTCACTGAACTGCTGAATCAATGGTTGTAATGATAGAGAAATGTCTCCACCCTCTTCCAATATAATCCCCTCCAGCCTATGAAGTTCCACCAAATAATATTCCCCCATCTCTTGTATGCTCCTCACCATAGTTTTAAGTGATATCATGGCTTTGGTGAGCCCTGCATCTCCCCTGATCACTACCATTATCCCTTCCACCATCAGCTCCATCGTCAACTTAATGATCCTTTTGCATTGGTAAATGCATAACTTGTTGTTGATCGTGCTTTTCAAGATCACCAACATAATAAGAATCAACATATCCAAAAGACGATTTACAATTGTCTTATTGTTTCTTGAACTTCATACCCATATCCACAATTGCAAATATGAGGATCCTTAAGTAGATGAGTGGTTTTACTCTTTGAGATAGGACACGAAATGAGCATATACGTAAAAAGGTTGGAGTAGCTCCTGTGGAAGATAAGATTAGAGAGAGTTGCCTTAAAAGGTTTGGTCACATAAAACGGTGGTCGTCCGATGAACTAGTTAGGAAAGTAGATGTATTGGATTTGGCTTATGTTAAGAAAGGTAGAAGTAGACCTAAAAAGGCTTGGTTAGAATTATTAGAAATGACCTTTATTTATTAGATTTAAATGAGAATTTGACTCTTAACATAACACAATGGAGAAAAAGGATTCATGTAGCCGACCCTCACATAGTGGGATAAAGGCTTGATGTTTTTGTTGTTTTGTTATTGTATTAGATTCATCTTCAAAATGATTATCAATTTGTTCTGAATTTCTAGGAATTTTAAACTCCGCCAGCTGAAGGGAGTTTCGATTTCAATTATCTTTATCTAAATTTGTCTGTTTCAGCATTGTAGACTCATCAAAGATAATATCGCACTAAATCGGACCTTATTTGGCTCAAGATTTCATTGACAAAATACCTTAAATCTTTTGCTAAAACCCATGAAATTAACTTTCTTGAATCTATGATCTAACTTTATTTCTTTTATATGATAATACGCAAACACCAAATGACCAAATAAACGCAGGCAACCATAATCAGAAATGGGTTTTCCAAACCAAATCTCCTTCAAAGTTTTTACATCTAGTGCTGATGCAGGGAGAATGTTGATAATTTAAGAGGTGTACAATAATGCTTCTGTCCAAAACACATTGCTCATTCTGGATTGGGATAAAATGCATTGAACATTATCAAGCAAGAGACGATTCATTCATTCTATCATGTCATTTTGTTGAGGTGTTCCTAGAATAATAGCTAACATTAAAAAACAAATCTGGCTAGTATTTCCCTCCATTATAAGACCTAACCCTTCTAATTTTCTTGCTTGTATAGATATCTATCATTTTATTTCATTTAAGAAAGTTATCCAGAACTTCATCATTGTGCTTCATGGCATGTGCCCAAACATATCTTGAGAACTTGTCAATACAACAACAACAAGCCTTTATCCCACTATATGGGGCACAAAAAGGGGTGCAACACGAGGAGTTCCCCAGGAGGTCACCCATCTTAGTACTACTCTCGCCCAAGCAAGCTTAATGCGGAGTTATGATGGATAAATGTAAAAAAAAAATCCAATATTAACTCCCAATAAAGCATTCTAAGAGGACCCCAACCTTTCGTGTACACATAGTCCAATGCCATCTTATTATCATAGATAAAAATGCCAAACTTGATCATTATCCGCTTGCCTGAGACATAATGCTTGTAGAAATCTCCCACACTTGGTAACTTTTATCAAACCTTTTCTGAACCAAATTCTACATAGTTTTCTCTCCAAAATACTCCAAGCACATATGTTAAACTTAGGGAGTATCAAATTAATCATTAGTTGAATTGGAGCAAATAGCATTTTTCACGTGATTGTGTCTATCAAGGAAATATATATGTGCTTTCAGAGTATCCTTCATGGCCAAAAGAACTATTCACACCACCTTTAGGACTTCACCATCTAAGGTCACTTTGTAACGATAAGAGTCTAAGACTGCTAATGATATCAAATTCCTTTTCAGCTCAAGAGCATATCTATCTTTTATAAGTCACCTAATTATGTCAGCATCCATCTTCAAGCATATTGTTCTCATACCTTTTGTCCAGCATATATTATCATTGCCCGTCAGCACAACTCCCCCGTCAAGCTCCTTAAAACTTGAAAACTAATATTGATTTGGACATATGTGATAGGAACATCCAGATATCAATATCCAACTATCATATTGGCTGTATGAAAATAAAACTAAAATTATTGATTCCTACTTATCAAAAGACTTTCGTACCACATTTGCATTTGATTTATTCTTATTCAAACAATCCTTCTAGAGCCCTTCTAGTGACAAAATGCACATTCATCCTTCACACTTTCACAGAATGTCTCCGTGATAATTGTCCTTTTGACCTCAAGTGAGATCTGTCTCACCACTAAATTTGCCATATTTTCTATTATTTGATCGATCTCTGGATATAGCAAGAGCCTCATATGTTGTATCTTTGCGATCAAATTGATCTTTCCTTCAATACTCATTGTTCACCAAAGAAATATCATTGAATTTAACTTCATCTTTACCATATAAAAAGTCATTGTAATGATTATATGCTTCCAGCAACAAATTTAATAAAAATAATGCCATATCTTCATCACTAATTTCAACATCAATATTCAACAAATCAATGAGAATGTTGTTGAAATTATTTAGGTACTCAATCATAACTCATAAGTATGCCTTTTTTTGGATTAGAAACGAAAAATCTTCTTCTCTAGATAGAGTTGATTGTCTATGATTTGTGTCATGTGCTTGTCCTCTAATTCTTTAAAATCATTTTCACTAAGGTATCCTTCCTATTAAGCACTTTTTAATCTTTGCAAAGCACAGTTAGATTGTGCCAAAAGCTTGATGATTTATGAAGTTCCAATCTTGATTCGACATGTGCTTGAACTTAGCCACCAAAACAATATGAGATCCTTCTCTAATAAAAGGTCCACGACTTCTTACTATCACATGCCAAAGTTGTTAGTATAATAAAGTTTTTTTTTTTTTTTTTTTTTTTTTTTTTTTTTTTTTTTTTTTTTTTTTTTTTTTTTTTTTACATCTATCTTTGCATTGGATAACATAGTTCTCGGCATGGAACCTCTTGTGAACACTCCACTATTAATTTCAAATTGTTTGGTATGCTCACATGGTCACATTACTGATTAAGCGCTTTGCTAGCCATTAAGTATCAACTTTTGGTATATGGCCTAGAATGGTTTTGATTAGTAGATTGGTAGGGCAAACCAAGTTGGGTGCAGGACAGCTCAAACAAGACTGAGTTGCAAGTCAAATATGGCCAATTTGCAAATAATTATAATGGCCTTATTTTTCATTGAGTAGCATAAAGCTTCAACAAGTTAAACCAACTTTAAAAAGATTTTGGTCATATGTTAGCAACATGTATGTCATTTGTTTGACACATTATTTGGACCGATGGATTTCAGGCAACAAGCATAACCTCCTATTACAATAAAAAACTAATTCCAACCACGTTGAATTTTAAACGAATGAACCAACATGTATATGCTACCTACTTGTTGTAAGAAGTCTCCAAAATTCAATAACACAAGAATTTAACGTGATTAAAAAATTTTCCAACATCCATGAGAGGTGGCAACTTCATTATAAACATAGAGAAAACACTCAAAATTTCTCTCAGAATTTTCAGACATACAAAAAATGTTACAAGTTTAAGGAGTTACTAGTGAGATAATTTATAAGTGAAGATTAAACGAGTTTGTATATGAGAGAATTCATCTCTCGATATTAATAACCAACTGCCATTGAAAACTTGGGTGGTAGTCTTCACTATAGACTTTTGGGTTAATATGCATAGTAGCCTTTGGTGATAGCCATCATTAAGGGCTGTTGTGTTGGCTTCTATTTAGGACTTTCATTGAGCAAAGTGAGCCACAATTTTCAACATTATATATCCAAGCAAGTATAAGGATCCCTTCTTGGATAATAATTTGGCCAAAATTAGTAGAATTCAATATCATTTTGCTCATAAATTTCATTTTATGGTGCCATATCAGTTCTTCTCATCATCAACCTAAACAATCAAAGCTCACAGTGCTAGAACTACAGGGAAACTATTCAAGAAAGCAGAAAAATAATTGCCTTCTATGTTAAAAACGCTAAACGAGATAAACCTCAATCAACAGTTTCCGTACTATGTAGCAGTTGCAATGGTACTGGTATTTGAAAAGTGGTAAATGGAAGTCAAATTAGATCGTCTAGAATCTCCATAACCATAATAAGCGCATCCCTGATAAACGGGCATCTATCAAGTGGAAGGTGGAAAGGCATTTCATGCCAGGCATGACCACAATACAAACAAAACTAGTGAAAGTAATATGACACTGTGAATGAGATTCGCACCTCTGTCTTGGCGGAAGCGAACCCGCCGAGATCTCCCATATGGATCTCGCTCCCCTCCGTATCCATCATAACAGCGACGGCGAATCCCTTCTCCTCGTTCAACCGGCGCACCTGTCGTATAACCCGTCGGTGCCAATCGTGCGTGCCGTGGCACATGTTGACCCTCGCAACATTCATCCCGCCGACGGCAAGCGCTTCAATCTGCTCCGCTTCACATGTAGCTGGCCCGATCGTGCATACCAGCTTCGTTCGGCGAGTGCTTCGGAACCCGTTCTCCTTCAGCTCCGCCTCCGTCACAGCATCGACGTCAATCGCCGATGCGGCCGCAGCGATAGAGACACCACCGATGCCATTTGTTGATGAGAGGATCACCGGAACGGGTGATGGATTAAGGTCTTGCGGTGGCGTATGCGCGGCGGCGGAGCTGCGGAAGAGGCGGAGTCTCACGGGTAGGAGCGACGGTCGTAGGAAAGGCGAAGAGGAGAGAGAGCGAGAGGGGTTAACAGGGGTCAGGAAGTGAAGGGATTGGGAGGCCATTTGAGGACGAAGCTTCGCCGGAGATGGGGGGCTAGGCAGTGGAGAGGGGAGAAGCAGAAGGTGATAGGGTTTAAAAAAATAAGGGGCGACGACGTTTACGGAGTGGGAGATCTGAGTATTGAACTTCGAATTCTCCGCTGCCCAAAAGCAGCTAACCTTTAACTATTAACGAAGAAAGTTTTTATTTTTTTTACCACTGTTTGTCGTGGTGAAGAGACTATTGGGCAAAGTTCAGGTCCCTGGTTCGAGTCTTTTGGCAAGCAGTGAAAGTTTTAAGTGTTGGTTTATGTAAATTTGTGTTGGTTGCATGCTAGGTCGATCGGGATTTTCATTGGCCTATGAACAATACTTCCTAGTAATATATATATATATATATATATATATATATATACAACAACATCAAGCCTTTGTCCCACTACGTGGGGTCGGCTACATGAATTCTTTTCTCCATTGTGTCCTATTAAAAATCAAATTCTCATTTAAATCTAATAAATAAAGGTCATTTCTAATATTTTCTAACCAAGTCTTTTTAGGACTGTCTATACCTTTCTTAACATAAGTCAAATCTAATATCTCTATTCTCCTAACCGAGTCATTAGAAGACCTCCGTTTTATGTGACCAAACCATCTAAGGAGACTCTCTCTAATATTATCTTCAACTGGAGCAACTCCAACCTTTTCACGTATATGCTCATTTCGTATCCTATCTCTAAGGGTAAAGCCACTCATCCACCTAAGCATCCTCATCTCTGTCACACTTAACTTAGTATTATGCTTCTCTTTTAATGGCCAACATTCAGCACCAAAAAGCATTGCAAGCCTCACTACCATCTTATAGAATTTCTCCTTAAGTTTGAGGGGTACTTTTCTATCACACAACAAGCCCGATGCATTCCTCCACTTCAACCATCCAACTTGAATTCTGCTGATAATACCTCCATCAATTTCACCATCACTCTGAACAATAGATCCAAGATATCTAAAATGTGTACTCTTAGTAATGACTTGATCGCCCAAAGTCACAATCCCCTCACTATGTTTATTACTACTAAAATTACACTTCATATATTCCGTTTTAGATATACTCAAGAGAAAACCTTTAGTCTCTACTGTTGACCTCCATAATTCAAGTTTACTTTCAACTCCCTCTCTAGTCATATCAACAAGAAGAATATCATCAGCAAAAAGCATACACCAAGGTACATCCTCTTGCAAATGTCTAGTGATAACATCATGACTAAAGCAAAAAGATATGGGCTTAATGCTGATCCTTGATGTAACCTAATCGAAAATAGGGAAATACTTGGTCAAACCACCTTGTGTTTGAACACAAGTAATAGCTCATGCATACATATCTTTAATGATTTGAATATAAGCATTATTAACTCCTTTCTTTTCAAGAACTTTCCATAACACTTCTCTTGGAACTTTATCATATGCTTTTTCTAAATCAATAAAAATCATATGTAGATCCTCCTTATTTTCTCTTATTTCTCCATCAAACCTCTTAATAAATGTATGGCTTCCATAGTCAACCTACCGGGCATGAATCCAAATTGATTTTGAGAAACATTAGTATCACGCCACAACCTATGCTCCATAACTCGCTCCCATAGTTTTAAAGTATGACACATTAACTTAATTTCTCTATAATTCGCACAATCTTGTGCATCACTTTTATTCTTAAAAATATGAATTAACACACTCATTCTCCACTCATCTGGCATCTTTTTAGTCTTCAAAATAGTATTAAAAAGTTTAGTAAGCCAAGAAATTCCTTCATCTCCTAAGCATTTCCACAACTTTATTGGAATATCATCAGGTCCAACAACTTTTCCATCTTTCATTTTCTTTAAAGCATCTCTAACTTCGGTTTTACTAATACGCCGATAAAAACAGACATCTTTATTATCATTTTGAAGATTGTGCGAAGTATATATATATATATATATATATATATATATATATATATATATATATATATATATATATATATATATATATATATATATATATATATATATATATATATATATATATATATATATATATATATATATATATATATATATATATATATATATATATATATATATATATAGCAAAACTCAAATCATGTGAAAGGAAATAGGAACATCATTAATAAGCAATCATACTATATCAGAAGTATAAGAGGAACATTTCAACATATAAGAAGAAAAGAATCATAAATAATTGTATAGAGTTACTAAATTCTCATGCAGTTGTGTGATCAAAAGCATCTAAATAAAGGGATGTGCTCTAAGAAATGTGTAACATGTTTAAAATGTCTTTAGCAAAACCAAGAAACAATACCTCAAAATTCAAATCAGAATAGTATATTTAATTAAAAAAATGTAATTATGTTATGCAAAAACAAGTCATTTATATATAAGGAAAGAGCTATGATAAACCATCAATATTCTTTCCTCCGTGCATTTTCTACATTAAATAAAAAATGATTAACAACATTATAAAGAACATAAGATAATAACATATGTAAAAGCTAGCATCATAAAACCCTCATCTTTGCACATGAATAACTTGTACAATCTAAAATTCGAACATAACTAAGTAATCTCAATCAAAATGTCTTTAGCAAAACCAAGAAACAATACCTCAAAATTCAAATCAGAATAGTATATTTAATTAAAAAAATGTAATTATGTTATGCAAAAACAAGTCATTTATATATAAGGAAAGAGCTATGATAAACCATCAATATTCTTTCCTCCGTGCATTTTCTACATTAAATAAAAAATGATTAACAACATTATAAAGAACATAAGATAATAACATATGTAAAAGCTAGCATCATAAAACCCTCATCTTTGCACATGAATAACTTGTACAATCTAAAATTCGAACATAACTAAGTAATCTCAATCAAAGAAAGTTTTAATCTATCCCAACTTCCTTATTCTAAGTTAGATCATCACTAGAGAAGTGTAAGTAACATGAACAATCATGCACATGAAGCTATTCAGAGCAGGGAGTTCTGCAAGTAATAAGCATGAAAATGCCAATCAAGTCAGTATAAAATTATAAGAATTAAAGAGAAGAAAAATAATATTGGATGATTAAGCCATTAACATCATCTCCACCAACTTAATTATCATTACAATTTGTGATCAAAGATGGTGACGATAAATTATTTTATATACTGAGACCCAAGTTCACACAATCTCCACCAGTGGACCCAGCATTTTTAGTAAATTAAGTTCAAGTAGTAATGCTAGTTTTTTAAAGTATTTGTGTGAACATGGATAAATTTAATATTAACATATATCATTCAATCTTGAATTAATTTCATATTATTAAAATTATATCTATATAAAATTAAGAAAATATAACAAAAAAAGTACAATACAGATACTATGAATTTCTAATAAATGATAACATTAATATATCAACCTCATAAATTTAATAACTCTAACACAGTCTACAATACCAAAAGGGAAGAACTTAAATTCAGTACAGTATATTTGATTAAATCCAAACAATAGCTCATCAACTTTTTCTATAACTATAACACACTTACATCAAAATAAAATATATATTCATTTCACTACAAGATAACTCCTATTTTGCCACCCAAAATTAAGGCTTCATTTGGGATGGCTTTCTTATTGCTTCTTAAAGCGACTTTTTAGACGGAGCCTAAGATTTATGAATAGTAAGTTTTGGCCAAAAATGAATTTCTAAAACAGTGCATTGATTCGCTTTGCTTCTAAAGCGAGTTTGTAATAAAATTGCTCATATTACTCTTAGCACAATCTATGTTCTAATATCTAATGATTTGTTTGGTAGCTGGCAAGTCAAAGGATGTGGGACTTCATAGAGAACTGCAAAGCAAATATAAATGCATTCAGAGCACTTCTCAAGTATTGCACTCCAACCTTTTCACGTATATGCTCATTTCGTATCCTATCTCTAAGGGTAAAGCCACTCATCCACCTGAGCATCCTCATCTCTGTCACACTTAACTTAGTATTATGCTTCTCTTTTAATGTAGTAATATATCAACCTCATAAACTTAACAACTCTAACATAGTCTACCATACCAAAAGGGAAGAACTTAAATTCAGTACAATACATTTGATTAAATCCATACAATAGCTCATCAACTTTTTCTATAACTATAACACACTTACATCAAAATAAAATATATATTCATTTCACTACAAGATAAATCCTATTTTGCCATCCAAAATTAAGGCTTCGTTTGGGATGGCTTTCCTCCTTCTTCTTAAAGCTGCTTTCTAGTACAAAAATTAAAAAATTTATACTAAAAAGTCGCTTTAAGAAGCAGAAACAAAGCCATCCCAAACAAAGCCTAAGATTTAGGAATAGTAAGTTTTGGCCAAAAATGAATTTCTAAAACAATGCATTGATTCGCTTTGCTTCTAAAGCGAGTTTGTAATAAAACTGCTCATATTACTCTTAGCACAATCTATGTCCTAACATCTAATGATTTGTTTGGTAGGACTTCACAGAGAACTCCAAAGCAAATATAAATGCATTTAGAGCACTTCGCAAGTAAGGCAAGGTTCATTCGGCTAAAAAAAACTATTGGCATTGAACAAAACTAATGCAAATTAAACACTTTGCAGTGGTCATTGTTGGATCTAGTAATTAGGATGTTAAGCCTAACTAAATGTCCCAAGGCTAACCAAGAGGGAGGGTGAATTGGTAATTTAAAAAATTATACTTCTACTCTTGGATTTTTAGAAAACCTTTTTAATTATTAATGCAAGTTAAATTTAAAGTTTAAAAATAAACTTTTCAACCATAGTAAATAACTTGCAATGAAATTAAATGCGGAAGAAAAATAAGAAAGAGCACACCAGATTTATAGTGGTTCGACCAAAACTTGACCTACGTCCACTCCCCGGAGGCACCCTCCGAGTATTGCACTAATACCACAAAGTGACTCTCCTTTTGCCCCCATAGCAAGGCGGAGAAGCCTGTACAAAATCACTTTCACCTTCCCCGGTGCGGCGGAGTAGCCGGGTTCTTTGACACTAAAGAGATCTTCTTCTCACCAAAACTTCCCTCAAGACGACCCTTGAATCCGATGGTACTAAGGTGCAAGTTCGCCGGAGCAACCGTGTGAATATCCCCTTCACACTCCCTTGAAATCCCCTCCAAGGATCTTCTCCCTCTCAAACTCCACCCTTTCCTCTCTCCCTTTCAAGTTCTCTCTTCTAGTTTTCTCCCAAAGAACGAAGACACAATGGTTGTCAAAGATACACTTTGTCGTCCTTTTACACTCTCCAAGTGTCGGTAGAGAACCGGACCGATGTTATTGAACTTCACTTGAGAGCCTTCAAAGGAGATGGGAAGAAACAAAGAGATCTTCTTCTTCAAGTAACCTTATGAATCCCTCACAAACCCCTCACTTGATCTCTCACTCTTCACTCTTACAATCTCTCCCAAACTCTCACACTCAATGACCCCTCTCAAGAGAAAACAACTTCAAAGGCACTTGCAATAGTTTATAGGACTCCTTATATAGAAAGGACATAAAAAACCGCTCAAAAAACTGCTAAAAACTTATTTTTCTGCGCACCGGATCGTCCCGTACGAACCATTTGTTCATCTGTACGAACCAATTTCGTCCTGGACAAAATTGGTTCGTCCCGGGACGAAACATTTTGTCCGGTACGAACAGTTATATCAAAAGTTGGTTCCGAAAACTGCTGAACATTGCCAGAAACTGCCATAGTCGGTTCCCATCGTCCTGGACGAACTGGACTTCGTATGGACGAAATTTTTACAGTGAGAAACTCGTCCTGGGACGAAAAATGATTTCGTCTGGACGATCAGTCCTTAGAAAAATTTTCCAGTTCAGTTCCTGTCTGTTCTATTGCTCTTACAAGGAGATAACTGATCTGATCGTCCCGTACGAACAATGTTCGTCCCGTACGATCAGTACAAAAACTTTTTCAAGATCTCCTTTAAGTGTGTGTATATTTATTCACTCAATTACAATCACTCCCTCTCAAATTTAATTCAAATAAAAAGTACAAGCTTCAAATTCACAGAATATCTCATGCTGAATCTGATTTGAAGTCTTCGTAGTCTGGGGTTCGATTTTCCTGAAATATTAGTACACACAAGAGCAAAAACAAATCTTCCAAAAAATGTTAGGAGATAACAACACATAAAACAATAATATTTGGAATCATCAAAACTATACAAGTTGCAATAATGTAAAATATGCAAATAGCAACTTTCCTAACAGTCATGTCATGTGACTGAACTAAAAAGTGGAGTCATGACAAGCAAATATAGAACATTTGCAGTAAAAACACACAAGATATATTAATTATCTTAATATGATAACGAACATCGTCAAATCCAACTGAATGGCAGTCGAGATCAACAATTTTTTAGGAACTGCAACCCGATTAAAACAATAAGATGTACTTAAGAACAAGAATATCAAAGATACAATGATAGAAATACGAAAGTCTCACCTGATGAGACGATTCTGCAAGATCTGGAAGAGAAATCTCGACGCAGATTGCAGCAATATCATCCCTTACCAGCGGTTGAATTGACGACCCCACTTCGGCAATTAATACTACTATTGAGATCTAAAGACAGAAGAACTGCAGCTACGGCTGCAAGCGAACCAAACGTTCGACGAGCTACTCCCTGTTCAGTCCGATTAAAGCTCATTTGTGATTGTTTAATTAACTAAACAAACAAACTTGAATAATATTGTAAATACTCGATTCTTAAGTAAACAAACTTGAACACTAATGTGTTCGACTCATTTATGTTCGTGAACAACATCATTTGAAGTTCGTGAACAAGCTCGACATTAAGTTCGATAAGAAGCTCGATTCATGTTCAATTTTGAACTCATGAATAGGCTTGATAAAAATAATTAATATTGGACTATAGAATTAAAATATATAAATAATCATTGCCCTTGTTACATAGACAATTGCTTTTATTATAAATTTGTTTTTTCATATATATGTTCATGAACATGTTTAGTTGATAGTTAAAAAAAAATTCGTTAAATATGTTTGCGAAGAAGCTCGATAAGCACTAAACAAACGACATGAACTGAACATAAATCGAACATGAACACTCATTAATTTAAATGAACCAAACATGAACACAAACAGTAAAGCTCGAACAAACATGAACCAAACTTGAACAATCTGATATTAAATGAACACTCACATACTCAGCTCAACTCGATTCGTTTGCAGCACTAACTGCAGCCAATAATCTTACCCTCAACCTTTTCATACGGGCTTGAGACCGGCATTAACAATTTTAAAAAATATTTGTATGATATTTCCTTTACATTAAAAAAAATGCATTGTTCTTGAGAAGGAGAAAAAATTAAGAATATTAGAATAATCAACTTAGAGAAAAGTTGAATATTTTAATGTATTAATGAATTAATTGAACAATAGGAAGTATAAATGAGCCATGCTTTGGAATGTTTATAATTTTTCCTACGGCAAAAGAAAATTTTACATGGACATCTAAAACACAATTTACACAAATAACAATTCTACAATTCCCAAGTTCATAAGAAAAAGTCAATTGGTAGTTGAGTAGAAGTCTAACGTCAGTTGGCAGTTAGGTAGAAGTCTGGCGATGGGAATAAGTTCGATGTCAGGTAGAAATTTGGCGACGAGTGAAAGTCTAGTGTCGGGTAGAAGTCCTACGACAAGCATAAGTCCAGTGATAGATGAAAATCCAGTATTGGGTAGAAATCTGATGATGGTCGGCGGACGGGCATAACTTCAACGTTAGTTGGTGTTCGGGCAGAACTCCGACGTTGGTCGGCTGTCGGGTAGAACTCTAGCGTCGGTCGGCTTCTGGGTGGAAGTCTGACAGTGGTCGAGGAGGAGTCTCTTTATTCTCTTCATTTTCTTCCCTTTCTTCCTTTTTTCTTGCTTAATTCTTGTGTAAGTTGACAATCTGGCAGAACTCCGATGTTGGTCGGCTGCCGAGTGGAAGTCTAACGGTGGTCGAGGAGGAGTCTCTTCCTTCTCTTCCTTTTCTTCATTCTCTTCTTGCTTGGGCCTCATCCTTCCCCATTTAGGGGCCCCCTATTTGAGAAGGAGGGGTCTATCTATAATTTTCTGAGAGTAGCATGACCAGTAAATAGGAGGAAGATCAGGGTTAAATGGAGAGTGGTTTGAATGGATGACCAATATTGATTCTCTTGATTATAGATCATTTATTAGATATTTGAATGTCTTAAGGATATCAAAATTTGGCGATCTTGGGTTCGTTGGATTTGTCTCGTCGAGCTGCTTGATTCGACTATAAGCATGTCACATTTGGAGATCGTTTGGTAATCTACATTATGGTTTGAACCTTCCAAATGTGCTTCGGGTATTTGATTTGGACTAATTTAGGCTCAGATTGAGTCAAATTTAGTGTTGTTGGGTTCATATTTTTGAGACGTTTTGTTCGACTATAAGTTTCCTGAAATCAGAATTCAGATGGTCTCCAATTTAATTTTTTAGGTTTCCAACTTGATTTTTTCCTTGAGATACGTGCTTGACATATAACAATTTCGATTGGCATATACATTTCCATGTATTTCTCATTTGTTTTTCTATTCATAACTTAGCACCCTCTTAAATTAAGATTGATTTCCTAATAAAGAGAGGTGATTAACTTTTAGGGACATCCAATCATACAAAATTTCAAACCATGGATCTAAATAAGGCTTTATTAATGACTAAGTACGATTTAATTTTAATTTCAATTCTAATTATCATCAATGATATAGTGATATATTTGATATTTTATTAATTAAAAATTCTCCAATTAATTTATTAATAAATTTTTGAAATAAATAATTATTTAACTAATAACCCTACTAATAATTAATTAATTAAGTATTATTTAGTTAGTTTTAATTATAAATTATGCTATTAATTATCTTATTAATTACTTAAGTACGTCACAAAAAATAGTCTCGATCAAGCACAAATCTCGAGGCAAAATCAAGTTGAAAACTTCAAAAATTAGATCAGAGACCATCTGAATTCTGATTTCAATAAACTTACAGTCAAACTGAGCGTCTCGGAAACACAAACCCAACAACACCAAAATCGACTCAATCTGAGCCCAAATGAGTCCAAATCAAAGACTCGAAGCATTTTTGGAAGGATCGAACCACAATTAGGGTTACCAAATGATCTTCAATAATGACATGCTTATAGTCGAATCGAGCGGATCGATGAGACGAATCCAACGAGCTCAAGATCATTAAATTCTGATATCATTAAGAAAATCAAATACCCATTGAACGGTGCATGATCTTAAGAAACAAGATCCGCCGTCCATTTGAACCACTCCAAATTTACCCTTGATCTTCCACTTATTTTGAAGCCACGCCACTCAAGAATTCTATAAATAGAGCCCCATTTCCTCATGAGAGGGGGGGGGGGGGGAAGCCAAGAGAGAAGAAGGAAGAGAAGGAAGAAAGCTCCTACCGCTTAGCTCCTCCTCGACCACCGCCGGACCACCAAGGGACGCCAGAGTGCTGCCACACCACCGCCGTAGTCTTGCCGCACCACCACCAGACCACCAAGAGAGGTCGGAGTGCTGCCGCACCACCGCCGTAGTCTTGCCGCACCACCGCCGGACCATCAAGGGACACCGAAGTGCTGCCGCATTATCGCCGTAGTCTTGCCGCACCACCGCCGGACCACCAAGAAACACCGAAGTGCTGCCACACCACCGACGTAGTCTTGCCGCACCACCGCCGGACCACCAAGGGATGTCGTAGTGCTGCCGCACCACTGTCATAGTCTTGCCGCAACACTGCCGGAGTATTGTCGCAACACCGTCGTAGTTCTACCACACCACCGACGGACCACCAAGGGACGCCGAAGTGCCATCCGAAGCTGAAGTATCCCTTGACACTAAAGTGCCACTACCGATCCACCGCCTAACACCGGAGTGCCGCCGGACCACCACCTGACATTGGAGTGACGTTGGAATTTTGTAAAACTCTCAATTGATATCTGTAATCTGGTCGTCTTTAAGGACGAGTCAGATCATTGTATTTTCCTCAAATTTTAGTGGAATCATCTTCAACTGGGCTAGGCCCCGTGGTTTTTCCCTTTTCGTTTTTTCCACGTAAAAAATATTATGTTATTTGTGTGTAAGCTGGATATCCATGCAACGCTAAGACGTAGAATTATAACTTTATCACCGCGTATATTCTAGCCATCAACAGTTTAGCGCCGTCTATGGGAACGACAATCCCGCTAAATTAACCTTTACTTCAATGGCCAACAGGCGTAGCAATCTCCACCAGGGAGCCTCTCACTCTAACTCTCACCTGTCCAGGAATCAGTCCCTGAATCAGGGACGTCAGACATCTGCCTCTTTTCACCCTGGTGGGCAAAACCCTATTGGAGAAGTAACATCAGGACCATCTATAGAAGTCCGCATCCAAAGAATGGATGAATCACAGAAGGAGATCCTTC
Source organism: Dendrobium huoshanense (assembly GCA_016618105.1). NCBI lineage: Eukaryota > Viridiplantae > Streptophyta > Magnoliopsida > Asparagales > Orchidaceae > Dendrobium > Dendrobium huoshanense. The sequence goes on from CM028350.1 coordinate 4,220,135, forward strand.
AACTCCTGCGAGGGACCCGATAACCAATGCTAGTAGAGCAGGAAGAGATCCGTCTTCCTCAAGATCCATCGCTAGCCAGAGGTGTTCAACCAGAACGTTTTCAAGCAGACATCCCTATCCCCCAATCAAGGGGTCGTCCTAAAACACAACAAGACGTTGACCTTGCCGAGACCGCTAGCTCTACTCATCCTTTTCGCCCCAGTCAGTTAGTCCGCAGTCCGTTGGATATTCCAGAGGGCGCAACCCAACCTCACATTACTGACCTCCCGCGTAATGTCATACGCCATGAACTGAGGCAGTTGGTCCGAGAAGAGTTCCCTAGCAGGGGCGGAAGACAATCTCTCCATCAGTGGGACTTCTAGGAAACCTCACTACTAACAGAAGCCATCCTTCAACACCCCATTCCTATAGGGTTCAAACTACCGAGCATTGATTCTTATGACGGGACGTCTGATCCCTACGAGCACATCGATCACTATAGAACTATTATGCATATTCAGAGAGCCTCAGATGTTCTCCTCTGTCAAGTGTTTTTGGCTACCCTTAAAGGGCAGGCTCGAACATGGTTCTACTCGCTTCCTGCCGGAACCATCTCTAAGTTCGTTAAATTGGCCAAAGTGTTAGTTGAACAATTTGTTGTCAATCGAAGAATGGTTAAAGATTCTTCCCATCTCTCAGGAATTCGACAGAATGAAAATGAGTCCCTCAAATAATACTTTCAAAGATTTTCTTCGGAGGCTCGACAAATTCTAGGGGTGGATCCTGAATTGCTAAGAGGAGTTTTTCTTGGTGGTCTTCGTCCCGGACCTTTCTATTCAGCACTTATGTGAGATACATTCCATTCCTATGTTGACTTAATTCATCGTGTCGAGGCCCAGATCTCGGCAGATGAGGCCATAAATGCTCATAAGAAGCAATTTGAGCAGATTACCGGGAAACGTAAAAATGCACTGAGGATGGATGTTTCATCATCACAATGGAAGAAGCAAGGAAATTATAACTTACCCCCTCGACCCTCACAACAAAGACGAGAGCCTCGTCAAGAGAAGGACAATATGCAGCTTAATGTATCTCGGGCCAACATGTTGATGGCCATCCGAGATCAAGAGGTTGTAAAGTGGCCGAATCCTTTGAAGCCTAATGTAGGGAATCAAGAGCAATATTTTTATTTCCACCGTAGTCGAGGACACACAACTGAATCTTGTAGACAACTCAAGGAAGAGATTGAGAGGCTGATCCGGCAAGGATATCTTCAACCATTTATCCAAAGTGCCCCTGCTCGGGATGAAACTAGTCATGCTTGGGGGCAAAATCAAAAACAAAGGCAACTATAGAATAATCATCAAATGGTAGGAGTGATCGAAACTATTGATGGGGGCCCCTCAGTACCCAATCAAGTCCTGATTACAGCTAGCAAGGAGCCCAATGTCAAAGAAGTCTCGTGTTGACCACTCTATCACTTTTGATGATACTGATCTAGATGGAGTTTAGACCCCTCATCAGGATCCACTTGTAATTAATGCGGGAATTGGCGACCCTTACTTCAATGTTAAAAGAATCTTAGTTGATAATGGGAGTTCAGTGGATGTCCTATTTTACTCCACCTTTCTCAATATGGGCCTGGATAGGGAAAAGCTCCAACCAGTCGCAGGACCATTGTATGGGTTTGATAACCGACCCGTATGGGTAGAAGGAGCAATTAGCCTCCCTGTTGTGCTTGGAGAATTTCCACGACATGCTACATATTCAATCCAATTCATTGTAGTGAAGTCAGAATCGGCTTATAACGCCATCTTTGGAAGACCAATCCAAGCGATTTTTGGAATCGTTGCCTCCGTCCCACACCTTAAACTAAAGTTTCTCACCCCAACAGGAGTTGGTATAGTGCGTGGAGACCAATATATAGCTCAATCGTGTTATCTTAGGCAAGCTCAACCATGCCCATCAGTTACCTTAAGCATTGAGGATTTTGATCTACAAAATGTAGATATCCCTCAGAAGGCTTCTCCTGTTGAGGAGCTTGATTGCGTCTCTCTATCAGATGAGCATCCTACTAGAACGGTGCAGATTGGATCATTACTCTTAGATGAAGAGAAGGTGAAATACATAGATTTTCTACGTGCAAATCAAGACATCTTTGCATGGAGTCCAGCCGACATGCCAGGAATAAACCCAAAGGTAATCATGCACTCTCTCAACATAAATCCAACATGCAAGCCCGTTATCCAGAAGAAACAAAATTTTGCACTAGATCGCTAGCAAGCTATCGAGAAGGAAGTTGATAAATTCCTGGAAGTAGGATTTATACGAGAAGTGCACTATCCATATGGCTAGCGAATGTTGTTATGGTTAAGAAAGCTAGTGGGGCTTGGAGGATGTGTATGGACTACACATACCTCAATAAAGCTTGCCCGAATGATAGTTTTTCGCTTCCACGTATTGACCAATTAGTTGATGCCACCTCTGGGCATCAAATGTTGAGCTTTATGGATGCTTACTCTGGGTACAACCAGATAAGGATGGATCCCATAAATGAGGAAGCAACGGCATTTCAGACGGATAAAGGACTATATTGCTATCAAGTCATGCCATATGGGCTCAAAAATGATGGGGCCACATATCAACGCCTTATTAATTAGGTATTTAAAGACCTTATAGGGCACACCATGGAAGTATATGTGGATGATATGCTAGTCAAAAGTTTTGAAAGATCACAACATATATTTGACCTGGAACAATGCTTATGTCGCCTTCGATCCTACAATATACGTCTCAATCCTTCTAAGTGCGCATTCGGAATCACCTCAGGAAAATTCCTAGGATTCATGGTTACCCACCGTGGAATCGAAGCAAATCCTGAGAAGATCAAAGCATTGAGAGATATGGTACCCCCAAGAAGTATCAGGAAAGTCCAACGTCTGAACAGAAGAATTGCAGCCCTTTCTCGATTTTTGGCTCGGTCGGGTGATAAATGCCTACCTTTCTTTAAAATACTAAGAGGAGCCCGTAACTCAGGGTTCTAGTGTACAGATGAATGTCAAGAGGCTTTTGAACAACTTCAAAGTTATCTAGCCTCTCCTCCACTACTTTCGAAGCCGGTACCTGGTGAAATGTTATACATCTATATGGCTATCTCTTTGCATGCCATAAGTTCGGTCTTAATTCGAGAAGAGAATGTTGTTCAACACCCTGTCTATTATATTAGTAAAGTACTCTCTGAGACAGAAGTGCGCTACCCCTTGGCGGACAAGACCGCCTTGGCATTAGTTTTCTCGGCCAGAAAACTACATCCTTATTTCCAAGCCCATACAATTGGCGTCTATACAAATCTGCCCTTAAGGAGCATTCTTCAAAAGCCTGAAGCGTCTGGAAGATTAATCAAATGGTCAGTAAAACTCGGAGAATTTGACATCCGTTTTCTTCCTAGACCCGACATCAAATCACAAGTATTGGCAGATTTTGTGGTCGAATGTACCAATCCCATTTTTGATGAACCACTAAATATTTCTCATTCCTCCTCGAGTTCGACCTTAAACGTCGATGGGGCTTCTGGGAGTTTTGGCATTGGTGCTGGGATTCTATTAATCTCACCACAATAAACTACTCTCGAATACGGATTTTGACTGAAATTTTCTGCAACAAACAATGTTGCTGAGCACGAAGCGCTAATCGCTGGATTAAGGCTAGCAATCGATTGTGAAGTTCATAATTTGGTAATTCACACTAATTCACAATTGGTTGCCTCTCAAGTGGAGGGGGAGTTTGACGTCCACAACCCACTACTGGCCCAGTACTGTAACATAGCAAAATCACAAATCCCCCAGCATCAAATTATCCATATCTTCCGGGAGCAGAATTCACGAGCAAATGCACTCTCTAAACTGGCTATTTCAACAAATGGAGATATCTTCAAGAGAAAATATATAGATGATATTTATTTCCTAAGTGCCGAAGGCTCATGGGTTATACAATCGATTAATGAACCGAAGGAAGCTTCCTGGATCAATCCCATTTTATCTTTCTTACAAGATGGCACACTCCCTGATGATCCAACAATGGCAATTCGACTTCGAAGGCAAGCACCAAACTTCACTATTGTTAATGGAGAGTTATACGAACGAGCCTTCACAGGATCATACCTCAAGTGTCTCCCACCTTTGGAAGCTAATTATGCGCTTCGAGAGGTTCATTTAAGCATATGCGGAGAGCATCTAGGGAGAAGGATATTAGCCAATTAAATCATGAGGCAATGATTTTATTGGCCCATGATGAAGAAAGATGCATTGAAATTCGTATAAAAGTGTAACAATTGCCAACTACATGCCAACCTTACCCATTCACCTGCCGTGGAGATCTCGTCACTACAAAGTCCCTGACCTTTTGCCCAGTGGGGGATTGACATAATGGGTCCTTTCCCTATAGCCACCGGACAGCGAAAGTTCATCATCCTAGTTGTAGATTATTTCACTAAATAGGTGGAAGCATAACCACTAGCAAAAATTACTGAAGTCAATGCCAAACAATTCATGTGGAAGAATATAATATGTCGTTTTGGTATCCCAGCAAAAGTTATTACTAACAACATAACTCAATTCACCGGGAAGATTTTCACGACGTTCTGTAGAGATCTCCATATTCAACTGGTGCATACAGCTGTTGTCCATTTGTCTGTTGCACATCCCCAAATAAATCACTACAGGAAAAACGTCGAAATCCGGCATTTTTTCCGGCGGTAAGCCTATATTAACCGGCAGTTTTTTTAACTACCGGCGGTTTTTGTGCCGCCGGAAAAAATCGCGTAGGAAACTATTACCGGCGGTTTTTAACCGGCGGTTTATGTAGCCGGCGGTTTTCCGGCGGCTCCAACCACTGGTTTCAACCGGATTTTATGCCGGCGGTTTTCCGGCTGTGACGCCGCCGGTTAATTGACCGACGACCTACCGGCGATCTTTTTACCAACGGTGCTCCGACGGTTTAGTTAGCCGTCGTATGTTTTTAAAACTGCTGGCCTTCACCGGTAGACCGCCGGTTACTTAACCGGCGAAAGCCGGTGGTCTAACCGTCAGTATTTCCGGCGGTCTAAATCGCCGGATGTCCACCGTATAACCGTCGGTGGCCGTCGGTAACCGCCGGTAATAAACCGACGGTGTGATGCCATTACCGGCGGTTGGCTATTGGCCGTCCGGTATCGTAGTTTCCGGCGGCTAAACCGCCGGTTAGCCGCCGAATATCTGTAGCACCTGCAAAAAAATTTGACAGCATCCCCTCTATTTTAGGGAGGTTCACCCTAAAGTCTAAACCTACAGAAAGAGCAATATATGTTGGGCAACACGCCGCTATATTCATCACAATCATATGTTGGGCAACACGCCGCTAGATTCATCACAACCATAAATTATAAATACAATCACAAGCTCATCATAACATTACAATCACAGTTCACAAGTAAGATCATGATAATATTACAATCACAAGTTCTGAAATTCACAAGTTCTAATTAATACAATCATCAAACATAAAATAGATCTAATCATCATCTGTATCCTCACTGTCTGCAGATGGCTGCTCCTGTTGGTCCTTCTTCCTCTGTTTTTCAGCTCTATAGGATTGCAACTCTGCTTGCATTTCATTCTGAACCTTTCTCATTTCTTCAATCTCTTTAGATTGAACCCTTTTCATATCTTCAATCTCTCTAGTAAGCGCTGCAACCCTCTCGCTTACAGATTCTTCAGCTCAACTTGGATCATGAAATGCAGAGGTGTATGAACTGTCCTCAATAGCAAAAGCCTGTGAACCCATGTCATATACCCTCCCCCTCTGTCTTCCACCAACAACTTCTGACCATGTCTGATACTCAGAAATGTGGGCCGATCCAGAAGATGATCCCTCGCCAGTGGACTGCCAACTTTCTCTAACTCGTACGAAATCATCCTATGAGTAACAATTAGTTTTATTAAAATAAATTTTTATTCTAAAACTCCAATAAATTTTACTCACATGAGCCTTCCTAGACTTCTCATCAACCCACTGATGGTCAGCTTGATGTTGATGAGTTCTTGTATGCAACTCCAATGGTGTTGGCTCCCGACCAAGGTGCTCTTTCTGAAAATTTGATGCTTAGTTATACTAACATAAATATAAGTAATAAACCAATTCAAAACACTTACCAGTCGCCGCCTTAGTTCTGTATGAGGTACAGATCCACCAGTATGAAGAGAGCTTCCTAAACCGCCGCAGTCAGAGGCTCTGTTCTGTTTATTCTGCTCTCTCATTTTTATAAACTCAGGGGTAGCCCAAGCACTACTCAAATCTTCCCAAACGCCCTCTCCAATCCAATTAGGAAGCTGCCCGGACTTTCTAATGTCCGTGAACATGTCTCTGAGACGGGTCACTCCTCTCCTCTCAAAATTTGATCTGATCCTCGTGCTGTACTCCAGCAACCACCTAAATTCTTTATATAAAAATTTAGGCAATATCAAAAAGATTAGTACAAATTAAATCATATATTTGAAATCATATAAAAAAAATATCTAAAATTCTCCAAACCACATATCTCTAACTGGCTTTGGGATCTTCTTCCATGATAAGTAAGGATTATCATACTTATTCTTTATTATATCCCGGATCATATGTATATGTGGCCTTGAAGGATTGAAGCTGCAAGTAACTTTTTTTATCAATAACATGTAATATATCAAAATAAAAATAACTTAATAACTTAAATTGAACTTACTTATCGCCGTCAGGCTCGATGTATTGACGCTTATCTGTTGCTGCAGGATCGCTAGCGTCAACCTCTAGTGGTCGTGATGGTCCACCCTGTTCATGCTGCACCGGATAGGGGTAGTAATATGGGTAAGGGTAAGGAGGGTGAGGACCAGTGGATGGACCAGCTGCCTGTGATAATGGTGGGGGGTAATATGGATAGAATGGAGAAGCATGTGTCTGATCTGGAGAGGGGAAGCGAGGACTCGTCGAGCTGGGAGGGAAGTGGCCAGGGAAGTATGGAGGTACAACAGGAGGTGAATCTAACTGTCCCTGACCCTGCTCTAGTGAATGCTGCTGGCTCCTAGCAGGTGGTGGCGGTGGTGGTGTAGGTAGATCTGGTGGAACTGAAGGCCCCTCACCTACCTCAGCCTGTGTGAGTCTGCTAGCAGTAATCTTCTTCCGGCGGAACTTTAAGGCAAATGATTTACGAGGAGGATCGTCGCCTGAAGCCATCTGTAATATTAAAAAAATAATTATTAAACCATTGAAAAGAAGTTAATAAAGCAGTTAATAAAGCAGTTAATGAAGTAGTTAATGAAGCAGGTAATGAATTACGAGAAACAGTTAATGAAGTAGTTAATGAATTACAAAAAGCAGTTAATAAAAGACAAGGTGGCAAAATACAATATCATTTCTAAGCAGTAAAAATATTATAAAATATTTAAATTCTAAAATTCTAAATTACAAAAACTAATCAGAATCATCAAAACTATTTTCATCACTCTCAAGGGTATCTTCACTTTCATCCTCGTTCTCTTCTTCGCCTGAACTAGTTGAACTATTCACATGTTCTAACTCCATTTCAATAGTAGAGGTTGTAGTTGTCATCTCCTCAATTTCAACAGGCATATAACTTGACATCTCATCCTTTTGATGTGCAGTTTCTACAATGTATTATTGATCAATTATTTTCCGTGCTTTTATTTTTATGACAGCTAGCCAATCTTGTTTGTCTCTACGACCACTGGGATATTTGCTGAAATAAACTTGAATAGCTTGACTTGCTAACACAAATAGATCAAACTTTTCGTATCTTCTACTATGTTTAACATCTACTAAATCATATGCAGGATGAACCCTTGTGCCTCTATTATGTACTGGATCATACCATTGACAGTTAAATAAGCATACAAAATTCTCATCTTCGTCTGGGTACTCCAAGTCAAGGACCTCATTCAGAATACCATAATAATCACACTCATCTTTTTCATGAGTGTTCTCTCTAACACATACTCCATAATTTTCAGTTTTTCTTCATTCACTCCACGATTTGGTATGAAATCTGAACCCATTCACTATATATATTGGCCAAGTTTTAACTTTTCGTATTGGACCACATGCTAATGCTTGCAAACCTTTATCGAAACATTTGTAATCAGGGTTTTGTACCTAAAAATATGATAAATTTTAGTATTTTTGATAATAAATAATATTTAAATTTATAAAAAAAATGTGCTCACATATGATCTGAACCAAGTTGGAAATTCATTTGCAACAACTTTCTCAATATCCCTTGAATCTGTCAAAGATAAATTGCTTACGAAATATCTACTGACAAATAATACTTTAGTATTTTAAATAAACATTACTAATTAATTATTAAAATTATGTTAGAACTTACTCTAAGATTGACTCAACTTCTTCACAGTTCAGTAGTACATACAAATTCGCTGTATTTACTTTTAAATCGTTGAGATATCTTTCAACACATTTGTCACTAGGCTTTCCTTGCCTTCTAAATACTGATAGTGTGGCATGTGATTGTTCTTCTACATCGAAGTCCATGTTACAACCAATTTTTGTTCTTGTACTCCTTACATGTGGCTCGAAATAGTAGGAGCAAAAGTGAGTTGTTTCTTGAGACAAATATGCTTCACATATCGATCCTTCTGATCGTGCTTTATTCTTAACATATTTCTTCAACTTGTTCAGATATATATTAATCAATTACAATCATCGTAAAGTTAATCAAAATATGTTATCTCTACTGATTCAAAAATATTGAAGGATTAATAAAAATCTTAACTCATTTATCTTTCGAAAGGATACATCCAACGATATTGTACAGGTCCACCAACTCTAGCTTCGTAAGGTAGATGGACTGGAAGATGTTCCATAGAATCAAAAAAACCCAGGGGAAATATCTTCTCTAACTTGCATAGGATGATTGTATGTTATCCTTGTACCTCCGTAAAGCATTTTCACTTAGTTTAGATTAACATAAATCTTTGAAGAAAATGCTAAGCTCAATCAACGGATTTGATATGTAATCGGGTAACATACAGACTATGATCGGAAGAAGAACCTCCATAATTATGTGACAATCATGACTTTTGAGTCCAAATAACCTTGCAGATTTTAAGTCAACACATCGGCTTATATTTGATCCATAGCCATCAGGCATCTTTAAACCTTTAAACCACTGACATATCATTCTTTTTTGCTCTAACGTGAAAGAGTAAGGAGCATTGGGCTTCATTAGTTTACTGTCAGTTGTTGTTACTAACTCCAGATTTTTTCGCCGACAAAACTCTTTAATATCCATCCTTGCTTTGACATTATCTTTACTCTTGCCTTTAACGTCCATAATTGTATTAAAAATATTATCATTAAAGTTCTTCTCAATATGCATAACATCCAAGTTATGTCTTATCAAATTAGTTCTCCAATAAGGTAATGTCTAGAAAATATTTTTTTTATCCAATTATGTTGAACACCATAACCTGGAAATTTAGATTCGGATAGCATTGGATAATCAATAACTGTTGGAATGTCAGAAAGTCTCTGTAGTATATAATCACCATTTAATCTGGGTGGAGGAGGTGATCGCTCAATTCTGTTTTTAATAAATGCTTCCTTATTTCTTCGGAACTGATGATTAGCACTTAGAAATATACGATAACAATCAAATCAAGTATTTTTCCCTCCATGTTTTAATGTGAAAGCTTTACTGTTCTACATGCAGTAGGACATGCTAATTTTCCTGCTGTGCTCCAACCAGACAACATACCATAAGCTGGAAAATCACCGATAGTCCACAGTAAAGCAGCTCAAAGGAGAAATTTTTGTTTTGTTGATATGTCATATGTGAGCACTCATTCTTCTCATAATAATTTGAGGTCATCAATTAATGGTTGCAAAAAGATATCATCTTTGCTTTCGGATTATGTGGTCCAGGTATAATCAGAGTTAAGAACATGAACGGAGTAGTCATACACATCTCTGGTGGAAGGTTGTACGGTGTTAATATAACTGGCCAACAAGAATATGGTGTAGCTGTTTGACTATAAGGAGTAAAACCATCAGTACATAATCCCAATATTATGTTGCGGGGTTCAGCAGCAAATGAAGGATACACTCGATCAAAATGTTTCCACGCTTCAGCATCTGATGGATGAGAAAGAACATCACTTTTTGCTATTTTCTCCTTATACCATCTCATATGGCCTGCTGAACTCATTGATACATAGAGCCGCTGAAGTCTTGGAATGATTGGTAAATAACACAAACGGGTATATGACACATCTTTCTTTAGACGACGTTGTTTTCCCGAGTTTTGCTTAAACCGAGGAGCATTGCAGGTGCGACAAACAACTTCTGCTGCATCATCCTTATAGTATAACATACATCCATTGATACAATAATCAATCTTTGTAGCAGTGAGACCCAGCTTGGATACTAATTTCTTTGTTCGGTACAAGTCTGAGGGAATTAAATTGCCAGCTGGATTAGTTTCCTTCATAAGACCAATAACGTCATTAAAACACTCACGGGGAATATTATACTTAGTTTTAATACTTAGCATCCTCACTGCAATCGATAATTCCGAATGTGTACTACAACCTTCCCAAATTGGCTTTTGAGCTGAATGTAATAACTCAAAAAAATTTTATGTCTCTGTATTTGGTGGCTCTTCCACATTTGACCTTAAATTATGACCTGTTACATCAAAAATAAGGTGTTCATAGGGTCTACTCATTTGATCTTCAACAAATGTTTCATAAGCTGTAGATGAACCGGCATGAGCATCTCTATGTGGCTCATCCTCGCCATGTGATGTCCAAATCCAGTAGTTTGGAAGAAATCCTCTACGATATAAATCAAGCTTCACATCATCGGGCTTGAGGAATGCTAGATTTTTATGCTTCGAGCATGGACATCTAAATATTTTATCAAATTGAAAGAAAGACAGTTGAGATGCAACTTGAATGAAAGTTTCAACTCCCTCTATAAATTCAACTGTCAATCATTTTCGACCTGGCAACAATCTGTTATACATCCAATATCTCTCTTCTTGGATAGTCATTTGGACATTGAAGCAAACGTCACCCTACATAGTTATGAAAACATTTATTAGAATACATGCATGTGCAAACGTGTTATAATTTAGGCAAAGCTGGGCATTAACCACAGAAAGTTGCTATATTATATCTCTCCATCTAAGGATTGCCATATCAAAAAAACTAATGACTGGGGTATTGATTAATGGCTTGCATGGTCAATTCTTCCAAAAAGTGAAATATGAGGATCTATAAAACTTTTGCTTTCTTTGTGGATTCATTGGCCACAAAGTAGCAATTGCTCCACCAAGTTAGCCACCTTGAAGGTCCCGTCACCCACCAACTCTTTGGCTTCTCTTGTGCCTCCCAAGTCGGCCGGTTATCTATGATGCAACACCAGTATGAGATCAATGGAGGGATCATAATTGATGCAGACCACTCGATTTCCTAACAATCTATAGTCATCCATCCATATAATAATTCATGCATTTTATTTTATTTTATCTATAAAAGTTATACTATACTCTTTTAAATGAATAATATTAAATAATTAAAGTCTTTCACTTGCTTGAAAAATTGTAATGGAGTTTAATGGCTGATCCCTCCATTGATACTTCGGTGAGTATTAAGTTACCCTTTGTGTGCTTATTTCTCCCTCTTATCTTCACTTTTGATTTATATCATAACATGTTAACATACCCTTATAACACAAAACTCTAAAAGATCACCCTTGGATTTGACTCCCCTTATTATTCTATAAGCCGACTCCAAGCTCAAAGCAATCCACCTTATTTCTTCCTTAGAGCTTCTCCAGTCGAACTGCATTCGGGTGTATGGAGTGGCTTTTTGCACCAATTGATCGTCAAAAAATACGTCAATGGCATGCGGGTGAACAGTCCGACACCAATATTTGCATCGGACTGTTCCCCTACGCCAAAAAATCGCTCTATTTTTTAGCTTCGCGGGAAAGGCGCGAAACAAGCAATCCTCCCTCTCTTTTCTCTCCCTTAATCTCTCTCTTTCTATCTTCTTCTAACTAAAAGTAACAATCAACAAAATAGATTCCACCTAAACTAAAATAACACTTAATAAAAAAAATTTAGATCTAACACAACGATTAGAACATTACATTAATGCTTACTATCTAAATCATCCAAAATATTTCTAATCCTTGCAAATGTGTAGTAAGAAACAATAATCAAAGAAAAACCATAAAAAATAACCTTAAAATAGAAATCAGACTGTTTGGGGTCGGACGAGCGGAGGCGATTCCGATTGGGGGCGGCGGTCGGATTTGGGGCGGACAAACGTCGTCGGCGTCGTCGGATTGGGGGCAGCGGCCGGAGGAGATTCTTAACCGGCGGTCGGACGAGCGGAGGCGACCCTAGGAAAGAGCGAGCGACGGGAGAGCGAGCGACCGAGAGAGAGAAGGAAAGAGTTAAAATGAAATGCCAGACGTGGGGCTCGGTGTATTAGGGCTTAAACCGACGGTTTTGACCGCCGGTAAAAAGTCACTTATCAACGGCGGTCTAAATCGCTGGTAAATCGCCGGTTCTTGTTGACGTCCGGCGATTTACCGTCGGTTTAGGGACTGCCGCCCTTACCGGCGGCTTATATTTACAAAATCAACGATGCAGCCGTCGTTAAACTCCGACGGCCAAACCGCCGGTTGTGCTGCCGGTACTACCGGCGGTCCTAAAACTGCCGGTTTAGGGCATTTTTCCTGTAGTGAGTGGGCAAACAGAGGTTACAAATCGAACTATACTGAAAAGGCTAAAGACACGCTTAGGGAAGGCTGGGGGGCAATGGGCAGATGAACTTCCGAATGTTCTCTGGGCTTATCGTACCACCACTAGAACTCCAATAGGAGAAACTTCATATAATCTTTATTTTGGCACAGAAGCAGTACTTCCCATCGACATTGGAATTCCAAGTCATAGAGTCCAAACTTTTGACTTCAATCATAAGGAGGAGAAGCTTAATTCGAAATAATTTAGATCTACTTCCAGAAGTAAGAGATGTGGCAATGCTTAAAGCTGCGGTATATCACCAAAGAGTTTCCCGTTATTATAATCGAAGAATGAAACCTCGACATATTTCAGTTGGAGACTTGGTTCTACGTAGCATCGAGGCAGCAGGAAAAGGTCCTCAACGTAACAAACTCTCCTCCCTCTGGGAGGGTCCTTACTTGGTGGCAGCCATGGTGAAGCCTGGAACTTTCAAGCTGAAAAATACTGAGGAAAAGATGCTCCCCCGAACCTGGAACATAAAAAATCTTCGCAAATATTATTAGTAGAGAATAATAATATTACTTGTCTTCAGTGTTGAGTGTTGTTTGTCTCATATCATTTGTATCCCTATGTTATAACATGGATGCTTGATGTTACCCAATATTATGAAACTTTGCTCGTTTATATGTATTATATTCTCCTCCGAGAGAAAGTATAATAATCATTTCACACATACTGTGAACTCTAACACTAAGATCCTTGATTCGAGAATTACACGATCTTCATTGCATCTCAATCACTGGATGGTCGATCCTAGGGGGATTCAATCCGGCCTCTTCCATACAGGTTAAAATCATCAAACAACACTTTGATAACAATCTCGAAAAGGTCAAACATCGTTGGTGGGTGTCATATAGATCTTTAAATCCTTGATCCAAGAAAAATGTATCTTGATCACTGAATAATTGGTCTCAGGGATAACCAATTCGACTTCTTCCACACAGGTTAAAAAGGCATTGAGAGTGTTATAACTAATAACCTTGGAGAAGTCAAGTGCTCTAAGACATCATTCAAAAAAAAAAAAAACACTTTATTACATAAGTTATAATAACTATTATACTGTTATTACAACCATAGTTATATATATTTATTAAGTTATCTTATAACCTTGCCAGTGGCGGAGACAGAAAATTTATTGAGGGGGGCCTAAATTATTTTATTAAAATTTCCCTCAACTTTTTTCATCCGGGCTTGGGACCGCCATAAGCAGTTTTAAAAACTTTTATTTAAAACATAAAATACTAAATATTAAATAAAGTACACTTACAATCAACGGGCTTGGGACCGCTACTGCTTACAATTTATACCTTCTGTTCTTCATATTTTGAAATAAATGAATAATAACATCATTGTCAATACAATCTAAAATTTCCTTTTCAACATAAGCGATTAAAGTATCGTTCATCTACTGATCCCCAATTTGATTGCGTAGCCAATTTTTTATGATTGCCATTGCAGAAAATGCTCTTTCAACTCCTGCTGTTGCAACGGGTAGTACTAATGCCAACTTCAATAGCCTAAAAACAAGGGGATATAGTATTTTCTTCCTACTCTGAACCATTTTTCAGCAAGACTTCTGATATCTTTTAATAATGAAAATTGTACATCAAGCTGCATATCCATAATATAAGTTTCAAGCTGATTATCAAGAATCATCAAATCAGAAGGAGTGAAATCACTTGGATATAAGTTTGCCAATTTAATTAACTTGTCTTTGTTGAATGCACTGAATAAATTTGATGGATTTAAACAAGTAATACATAAAAGTAATTCAGTATTAGCTTATGTGAAACGATTATTCAACTCTTGTAGTTGCATATTAAGTACTGTATAGAATATATCAACTTGGTAATGATGTAAATTTGTCATTTCATGATGTCCACGTCGTGATCGTCTACGAGCAACCCATTTATCATTTAGATTCGGAGTGATAATTTTGTGTTCAACACAAAATAAAGACACTCTTGTAATGAAGGCATCCCACTTGTTATCTCTCATGTCTTATAATCTGATTTTTAATATTTGAACTAAAGACATGGCATTCATGATGTCCTGATCTTTCCTTTGCAAAGCATCTGATAGTTCAACAGTGATTCCAAGTATGTCTTTCTTTAAGTGCAAACAAAAAGAGAAGTCACAAGATTAAATTGAATCTAATAATGCAAATGCTTCTCCTCTTTGTTCAGAACTTATGCCATCCTCCAAAACTATTTCAAGCACATGAACAACTGAGGCGAACATTGTAATCAATCTAATTAGTGACTCATAATGAGAACCCCATCTTGTTTCACCAGGACGCCGTAAAGATATTTCTTGATTTAATCCTCGTCCTGTGAACACCTCACCATTGTGTAATTCACTTAATGTCATATCGCGTTGTTTATCTCTTAGTTGATTACGACGTTTGCATGAAACACTCATAATATTCATCACATTTGTAATTATAGTGCAATTTGAACATGATTTTTCGCAACTGCAATCAAAGCTAACTATAGCTGATGTGAAAAGCAATGAATATAATATGCAGAGTTATTTCCATTCAAAAAAAGTGTTTTTAGACCATTAAATGCTCCACTCATGTTGCTTGCACCATCATAACCTTGACCGCGAATTTTAGAGTAAGACAAACTATAATTTGAGAGGACTTATTCAACTCCTTTTTTGAGACATCGAGCTGACGTTTCAGGAACATGTACAATACCCAACAAACGTTCAGTAATTTGCCCTTTTTCCGTCACATATCGTATAATGATAGCCATTTGTTCCTTTCCTGATACATCACGAGCTTCATCAACGAGAATAGAGAAGAAACTGTCACCAACCTCTGCTTTTATATTGTCTGTAATTGCACTAGAGATGGCTCTACAAATATCTTTCTGAATTTCAGGGGCAGTTAATTTCAAATTTTCAGGAGCATTCTTCAGTATAACATTTTTTATATCTTCATTATGATTTGATAAGAATTGCAGTAACTCAAGAAAATTTCCTTGATTTTTGGAGTCAAAACTTTCATTATGCCCTCGAAAAGCCAATCCTTGTCTTAGAAGGAATTTTACACAATCAATGGAAGAATTTTGTCGGATACGATAAGCATTTGTAACTCGATCAGACTGCATCTGCAAGGCAAGGTTGATATGTTGATCTTGTTTCATTAAATCATCACAACTTTGCCTTGCATTATTATGAGCACTACTTGGTCCTCATATATGAATATCAAATACATCTGGTTTTTTCCAATTCGAGAAATCATTTTTGCGAAATACTTCATCCTCTTCTTTTCCTCTACCTTCTACTCCAAAAAGATAGCAATATAAACAGTATGCTTTATCCTTTTGAATACTATACTCTAACCAACTGGAGTATTTATCAAACCACTTTGGATTGAAACGTCTATCTTTTATTCCAAACTTACTCTTGGGAAAGTCATGATTGCGAGGCTGACATGGACCTTTTTGCAAATATGCTCTTCGAATTTGATCACGAATATTAAAACTAAATTCAGAAATAGGTATACGTAAACCAGGATCTGATTGAAGGTTCTCTAGATTTGTAAGCTCGTTGTTTGATGATTCACCAAATGTTCGATTTCTTTTTTTATTTTTTTCCTCATCATTCGTTCTTGAATCTTCTATTGGTATTGATATGCAAGATTGTGAGGTCTTCTTAAAATACTTCTCCATAATCTTTGTGCAAAAACAAAACACCTAAAACATATATAACTCAAATACTATGAGTTGATCTAAATTAAAAATTTAAACTAAAACATTATAATTTATAAAACATATTAATATACTATAATGATTTTTTAACCTAAACAGAACTACATTTAAACTAAAGCATTAAAAAAACATTTGGCATGCAAACAAATTTTCATTTTTTGACATAAACAACAAATTAATTAACTAAAGCTTAAAAATTAATAACAAAATCTTATAAACTGAACAACATCAAATGAAGTTGCAATCCACAAAAATGAAATACAAATGAAATCAATATGAGTATTATAGTATATGACTTACATAGAAACCAAATATCATCAGATGAAATAGTACACGACAAAATTAAACAAAATCTAAAGAAATATTGAGACAAATCTAAAGAAATTTTGAGAGGTACTAACCTTCAACCCTTCAGCTATTTGATTAGAAAAACTGAAGATGGGATTGCCCGAGAGAATATGCGACTGAAAGCACAGCAGCACAGCCGCACGGCCTACAGAGGTACGGGTTGCCAAACTGAATGCCGACTGTCAGTCTCTCGGCCTGCAGAGTCGGCGACTGGACGAACCTTTTGGAAAAACAGTAAGCTGCTACGTCGCGCACTCGCGATGGAGGCAGAGGCGAGCTGAACGCCGCTTCCATCTCCCGTTCTCCGCGCGGAACCGAACAGGTTTTGTGTTAATAGCCGAAAAATTAGGGCAAAAAATGCTGAACCGCCCAAATAGTCCGACCGAAATGCACGCATACAGTTTTTTTTTTTGGCGGAGGGGGCACACGGGACCCCATGTAAATCCGCCGTTGAACCTTGCCAACGTTATATATAAAGTTATAATAACCATGTTATAACGTCATTATAACGTTAACTTATATAAAGTTATACATAAGTTAACTATAACATTAACTTTTTTTTTAAACGTAATTATAACAATAATAAACTAAGCTTTAATTAAAGCCAAGGTGCTAGATCTTATAACGTCCAAATGTCATCAGTTATTATCACGTTTAAATAGCGGGCTTTGATAAATCTTCTTGGTATAATTATATAAATATTTCAAAAAATTAATTGGAATCATATAGATAATTATATCGGTTATATTAATTAACTTTGTACTAATATTAATTCACTAGTTAATTAAGTTAGTGATCATATATGTATATATATTTATACATTACGTGTTTTATCCCGTAAAAGTATGATTTAGACATTTTAAATACTGAAATTATACAAGTATTTTTGGACTTTGTAAGATTCAAAGTTCAAAAATAGAGGGGCAACTAATACGTCACCAAAAATAGTCTTGATCAAGCATGAATCTCGACGCAAAATCAAGTTGAAAACTTCAAAAATTAGATCAGAGACCATCTGAATTCCGATTTCAGTAAACTTATAGTCAAATTGAGCGTCTCAGAAACACAAACCCAACGACACCAAAATCGACTCAATCTGAGCCCAAATGAGTCCAAATCAAAGACTCGAAGCATTTTTGGAAGGATCGAACCACAATTTGGGTTAACAAACTATCTTCAATCATGACATGCTTATAGTCGAATCGAGCGGCTCGACGAGATGAATCCAACGAGCCCAAGATCATCAAATTCTGATATCATTAAGATAATCAAATATCCATTGAACGGTGCATGATCTTAAGAATCAAGATCCGCCGTCCATTCGAACCACTCCAAATTTACCCTTGATCTTCCACTTATTTTCAAGCCACGCCACTCAAGAATTCTATAAATAGAGCCCCATTTCCTCATGAGAGAGGGGGAGAAGCCAAGAGAGAAGAAGAAAGAGAAGGAAGAAAACTCCTTCCGCCTAGCTCCTCCTCGACCACCGCCGGACCACCAAGGGACGCCAGAGTGCTGCCACACCACCGCCGTAGTCTTGCCGCACCACCGTCGTAGTCTTGCCGCACCACCGCCAGACCATCAAGGGACACCGGAGTGCTGCCGCACCACTGCCGTAGTCTTTCCGCACCACCGCCGGACCACCAAGAAACGCCGGAGTGCTGCCGCACCATCGACGTAGTCTTGACGCACCACCAAGAGACGCCGTAGTGCTGCCGCACCACCGCCATAGTCTTGCTGCACCACCGTCGGAGTATTGCCGCAACACTGTCGTAGTTCTACCACACCACCGACGGACCACCAAGGGACGCCGAAGTGCCATTCGAAGCTGAAGTATCCCCTGATACTAAAGTGCCACTATCGATCCACCGCCTGACACCGAAGTGCCACCGGACCACCACCTGACAGTGGAGTGACGTTGGACTTTTGTAAAACTCTCAGTTGATATATGTAATCTGGTCGTCTTCAAGGACGAGTCAGACCATTATATTTTCCTCAAATTTTAGTGGAATCATCTTCAACTGGGCTAGGCCCCGTGGTTTTTTCCCTTTCCGGATTTTCCACATAAAAAAATATCGTGTTCTTTGTGTGTGAGCTGGATATCCGTGCAACGCTAAGATGTAGAATTATAACTCTATCGCCGTGTATATTATAGCCCGCAACACTAATAATACAATTACTTATTTAATTAAGCTAAATTAGATAATTAATTAATGCATTAATTCCACTCCTAATTATTTAATTAATTTACTTAATTATTAATATTTCAAATTATACTAATTAAGCTAAATTATATTAATTTCTTCCTAATATGTTAATAATCATCTAGGGTTTGTTTTTCATCTTGTCTATTTAGTCATTGCCGCTCGACTTCGTTGCTTCATGTGAGGTAGTTGCAAAAGTCGCTTCTTTGGCTCCTTTGTTGTTGTTTGACTTCGCTCCTTTGACGAAGTTCTATTCATGTCAGATTGGAACTCACAAGATTTTAATCAGAAGCAACTACAGAAGCTCGCTCGTTGTGAAGGTAACCATCTTTCTCCCTTTCACGCACTTCTTCGGCCAAATCCCTTAAATCTATCAAATTTCAAGATTTACTAAATCCGAGATTTACGATCCAAAGAGGGAGACGGAGGATTTATTATGTTATGAGATTTAGCGAGTGCTCAAATCTCATTTGGCGGGATCATCAAGCATGATTTAACTTTAGTGGGATATATCAAATAATGTAAATCCTGAATAAATTCAACTAAAATTAAATCCTAAAAATTGTTTAGCAACATAAACCTTAAATCTTGCTAAATTATATGAAATTATTTGACAATGAAATTCATGATTTAAAGAGATTAGTTTATTAAAAATTCAAATTTAATTTATATTTATAATACAACTTACTTATTCATTTTAATTTAAATTGTCATTAATAAATTGCAATAACAAATAATATAAATAGAAGCAGTTTAACAATTAAATAATTTAACTAATAATATAATTATCATTTAGAATATTAATTATATAATTTAACTTAGGGATATTATTATATTAATTAGTTTAATTAATTATATAACTATTTTTATTATTTTGAATAGTTATTCTAATTAATAATTAATTATTAATTATTAATTACATTATTAATTTCCTATTAATTTTAATTTTTAATTTATATTAATTAAATAACTTAAATTAATTCCTAATTAATCACGGACTATTTTCTCCTCCTCTTTCGTCTCTTCTGCGTTCGTTGCTGTTGGAGTCTGATTGCTTTGTGTGAGGTAGGGTTTTGAACGAGTCGCTAAAGCCTTCTTCGCCTCCTTCGACGACGTTCCTTCCCGTCGAAGCGGAAGTCGCGAAAGTTCGCCGTTCTTCCTCTCGGATCGGACGTAGCGACGGGAGCTCGCTCGCTGTGAAGGTAACTATCTTTCTCCCTTTCGCGCGCTTCTTCAGCCAGACCCCGTAAATCCGTCGAACTTCAGGATTTAGTAAAACCGGGAATTACCGAAAAAAGAGGAAAACGGAGGATTTATTGCGCCGTGAGATCTACTGGCTGCTTAAATCCTGTTTTGACAGGATTTAGCATAAATCCTGTTGCCAAACAGCCCCTAAAATATCGTTTGCAGGATTTCGCATAAATCCTGCTCAAATCCTGCATAAATCCTTTATCCAAACAGTCCCCCAAATCTTTCCTCTTTTTGCTGTAATCGGAACTTCTCAAGAAGCTTGGCTATCAGGCTGAGCTCACTAAAGTAAGTGCCTAGATCCGCTTTTTCCCAGTTCGCAAGGTTATTTGCTAGTACTTGATTATCTTGATTCCTTTAGCATCAGAAAAACTTGAAAGATTGAATATTGTGTCGTTCTTACTTGAATTCTAGTTGTGTTTATTTTTATTGTTAAGTGTGGCTATCGTTCTCTCTCAAATCTCAATGGTTCTTAACACAGGAATGGACTCAAATGGGATCAATGAGGATTCATCGAGACAAGTTCGTGTCCGCTTTGTGACGAAGCTACGTCCGCCCTTTAAAGTTCCAACGACTTCCATTGCAGTTCCCGCTAATCTCAGTCGAATGGGACTCTCAGAGATAGTGAACCTTCTTCTCAAGAACAGTACTGCACGTGCCTTCAGTATTTTCTTCTTCTGCTATTTGAGAACTAGAGTCAGCCAAAGTTTTGAATTTTTTTTTTTTAAAATGTTGTACATTTGTTAAGCTCCTTTCAATCCAATTAGCTCTTACGAAATGAGCCTATTATATCTATACTGAAATTCTATCTTAGGGTATGTTTGACAGCAAGTGGGATGTAATGCAAATAGTATTTGGTAAATTTTGTAAATCCAGATCTATCAAATATTGGAGGAATCAAATCCTGGAAACTATTTGGCATGATATATATTAAATTTTGTTAAATCCTAATAAATTGTTTGAAAGTTATTTTCAGAACTTGGATTTAAATAAAAGGAAATAAGAGGCACAATGAGAAGCGGAATATATATCTTAGGATTTTTAAAAAAGGATGATTCATACAGCATAATGCATAAGTCAGACATTTTTAATGTTAATAGCTTCTTTGTATTTCTGATTGTTATAAATAGGTAATACAGAGTTTCAAACTACACCTTTTGACTTTCTAATTGATGGGGAACTTATTCGAATGCCGCTAGAGCAATTTCTGCTTGCAAAGGGTATTTCTGCCGTAAGTATGCACGACTTTTAATTTTTTGGAGGCTTGATTGTACTAGGCATTGTATGAAGTGCTGATTGGCACATTAGGGGAGAGCTTGCACTTGGAAGATTTGAATTGTGTGTGATGCGTTGCATTTGCAGGAAAAAATAATTGAAATAGAATATATAAATGCTGTAGCTCCTCAAAAGCAGAGAGGTCCATCTTTGCATGATGATTGGGTCAGCACAGTTGATGGAACAAATCCACGGTATTTACATGCATATTCTCAGTCTTTTTTTTTATTGGTCCAAGTTTAATCTTATCAACTATTTTATTTCTCTTGTATGGTCTTCATTTTATGAGTCGCCATTGCCATTAACTTCTTGAACGAGATACATATTGAACATTTGTAGTTTGCTGCTGCACGCATCATATATGACTGATTTGCCAAAGATTCATTTTGAGTTAACATTTAACCTGAACATTAGGTGGGAACAAGGTTGTAAATGAGTCGAATCAAGTCTAGTTTTAGCACTATCGAGCTCAACTCGTTAGTCGGAAAACGAGCTCAAGCTCAAGCCCAAGTTGAGTTCAAAAGACGAGCTCGAACTCGAGCTCGTCCCACTATAAACAAGCTTGAGCCGGTCGATTTCTCATACGTCCCATTTTTATTTTCCAGCCTGTGAATGTCCAATGGAAAGTTTTTATTTTTACCGCCTATGAATGGCTACCATCTTGAAAAGCTGCCATCTTGAAAAGGACATTTTGCATTAATGAAAAGCTTCCTTGAAGAGAGAATGAAAATAAACTATATGAATTAACATGGAAAAAAAACCCTTTGGCTCCCATATTAAAAGCCGGATGCCATCAGTTTTTTTTTTATTTTAAATATCCTAAATATACTAATTTAGAGCCGGCTCGCGAGCCGAGTCTCATCAACCTCGAACTCGAGCTCGTGGCTCGATAAGCTCGGCTCGCGAGCTCGTTAACGAGTCGAGCTCGAGCCAGCTCGCGAGCCGGCTTAGCTCACTTACACCCCTAGGTGGGAATGTTGGATGATTTGATCCGTAAATATGAATGTTTTGTTTTCTAGATTCTCATGTGTTTTCGTATGAGCAGTTTATGTTAATTTAATAGATTTTACATTATCTAAAATACGAGATGGTGAGCTCTACTATTTGAAGTGTTATTCTTTATTTACCTGTGATGTGAAGGCAAAAATCTGAATTACTATCATGGATATGACTTTAAGCATAATGTGGGGTCTTTGCCTGATGGTAAATCTCTTCTTTTTTGTTTTCGATTTTGTTTGTAATAACCTTTAATTGATCATTTTTTAAAACATTTTCATTATTACATTTTCCCAGTTTGAGAGAGATGGTAGAATCCTTCTTAATGTTTTGAAAGTGCTTCATTATATAGTGATGATTTCTAATTGTTGCTATTATGACTAGAAATTCTACAATGCAGCTTGGTGGTATTTTGTATATGGTACAGGATGGTTATGGCTCTAATACAGTTACTTTATTGCTTTCGTAGCAATGTTGGCTGAACCAAAATTGGAGCCTGTCTTTACTTTTGCTTACATATGCCAGCATAGTTGTATTTGTGGAGAACATGCAGCTTTAGTTGGATTTGAAACCCCATTGATGCTTGCGGTGTCAAATATGTGTTTTTATGCAACAAGATTTTGTAAAGAAATGCTCTTATTTTATTTATGCTGCTAATTTTTTTTTTCTTTGCAGATTTGTTTTGACTGGTTGCTATGATAATCTCGCTAGGTAAATGCTTAATTTCTCTTATTACTTAAGATTTGTTGCATTTCTTCTGCAAACCAGATGTAAAAAAATGCGTGACTTTTTTGACTTTATTACCTTCCTTTTTAGGATATGGAAAGATGGATCAATTTGCACACACGTCTTGCAAGGGCATAATGGTGCAGTTACATCTGTCAATATAATCAATCATAAAGGTTGCTAATTCAGTACTATTTCACTTGTGGATACTTACAAAACGCTCTAAGTAAGTTTGATCATTTATTTATGCTTTTTCAGGAACTTCTAGCAGTAATGACATCTGTATAGCCACTGGTTCAAAAGACAAGACGCTGAGGCTCTGGATGGTACTTCACATGCTCATCTTGACTCATTCGTTACAAACTTAATTTGTTATCTTCTATACTCATCTTTCATCATTGGAAGTTTGATGCAGTGGAATCTGGTAATAATCCAGTTAGGATCGGAGCATTTAAAATTCTCAAGGGACATACATCATCAGTGCAGAGCGTCTCAGCAAAACCTTCTGGAGACATGGTTTGATACTTATCTAAATTTTCCTTTGGATCTTATGATATTGTTCTGTTGATCATGTATTTTTTGTCATTACTTATATGCCAAGTATGTGATTTACCCGCATTTTTAGGTATGTTCAGGGTCCTGGGACTGTTCGATGAAGTTGTGGAAAGTAGCGTCTGAAGGAGATGGTGACTCTGTGTCAGTGAAGAAAAGAAGGCTTGTAGATGATGTTGATGAGCCACAGTTGGAGGTATCTGTAGCCAACTTTTTGTTCAATTGTGATAAATTAATGATTAGTTAATGACATTTTTGTAGCGTGATATTTTAAGACCATTCTAAATTTTTTCACTATTGGGTTCCAGATTAAAGACGAATAACAATGGTGAGTGATGCTTAATTTTAGTTTTTGAATAAAAGACAAAAACTTAACTTTGATTAAGAGAGGGTATGCTAAAAGTTTCAATTTTAAAGATTGCTTTGTTGAAAGGTTTTGGGCATCCTCTTTTTAATGCTAACTTTATAATACGTGGGTTTCTTTGGGACTGCATAATTCACTTAACTCATCTATTGATGATCAGGAATATCCTAAAACAGGTTCAGATCGTATTGTAGCATGATTAGGGAAGTGAGTTTTTAAATTTTCGTTCATAATTAGTGTGCAGTATTATACTCAAGTAGCTGAGGAAGTTAGGAAAGGTCGAGTTACTAATCAAACATGACTTCTTAGATAGTCCTAGTGGATAAAATTTTATTTGATTCAGGGGATATATAACATGAGAGACTGAAAGGTGGAATGATATTTCCATTGTACTCTTTAAAAGGAAGAAAATAAGGAAAAACCTTGCTACCTTGAATAATGATCTCCACTAGTTTGTCTGCCTTTGTTTCAGTCCCTGGGAATGAAAGGTCAAATATGACTTCATACTTCATAGATGGTTCTAGTGGATAATATCTCTGTAATCCTGCATGGATGGTGGATAACATTATACAGTACTAGTTGAGGAAGCATGCAACGGTTGAATCAATAATCAAATATGATTAGTGGAGATAACATTTTATACGATTCAAAGGATTTAAAATATGAAGAGACTGAAAAGCGAAATGATACTTCCATTTTACTCTTAAAAAGGAATAATAAGAAAGGAAAAAAAAGGAAAAACTAACAGTCTTTAGACATGAAACTCCTCTACTTTGTTTGCCTGTGTTTTATAATTTGATTAACACAATTGCTTCCACGCCAATGCTTTATTTAATACTTAGGGATGGTCAACTGAAAATAGGAAGACTATAATATGTTTGTGTGACCATTCAGAATTACAAACTTTCAACTGATCCATAATATTTCAATGAATAGATGAATTCCAAGAGAGTTATGAAGTGAAAGGGAGGAAAGACGAAGGGTAGTTGTAGCTTCTTACGTTTACATAGGAGTTTTAACCTTTAGTTGATTATGTTCAGTTCATCACTAAACTGATTTCAAAATTTCTTCAATCTCAAATCAACTAGTATAATATGTTACGTGACATGGGAACATTTAATTTTGTCTAAATTAAATGGAGTCAACTCATGGATGGACTAATGATAGATTAGCTTCTGTTAAGTGTTAATTCTTGCATAATAAATAAGGTTCAAACAAAAAGATACTGTTTCCTTTTCTTTTTTTTCAAAAGATCTTACTTGATGGTTGGAGTCAATATTATTTCAGTGGATTCTGGAGCTTCTTCCTTGCACAAATTTCCTTTTACTTCGATGTACATTTTTTTCGTTTCTTTTTTCCCTTTCCTTTTTGTATATCCTTTGCAATCATGGTATAGGCTAAAACTGCCAAAGCTATATTTTGTATGTAATTTGTAATATTCAAATCATTTGTGCTATGTTGTGTAGAATTTTTGTTTTCCTCGCATGTAAAAATAATGCATAAATTATTGATTTTCCTTCACATTTCTTCTTTAGTTAAAGTTAGTTACTACAATCTTCTCATTAATTTTCATTCAGGAGGAAGCTACAGCAGAACTCGTGGGTCATACACAGTGTGTATCATCTGTTGTCTGGCCAGAATCGCAAACCATATATTCAGCTTCATGGGACCATTCTATCAGAAGCTGGGACGTTCAAACAGGGAAAGCAACTTGGAATATGGTAAGATATATATGTTCAATTTTGAATCTTAAAAATTTTAGCTCAACAAAACCAATAATCAATGATTCTGTGTTCAATTTGGTGGGTTTTTTTTATGCATGTTATTTATAAGCTGTTTGGAATAAAACCTATATTAACGGTCTTCAAGTGCAGAACATAATCTTATTGCAAGTTTATGTGAATTGATGATTCAGTCTTCAGTTGTTAAATCTAGCAATGGTGTTTTATCTTTATGTGGCATAGACTTCTCGCTTTCAGATCTGAGCCTTAATTATGACTAGCATGAAATTTCCACTCTAGGATATTGTGTTTACATTACAGTTGATAATGTGAAACGTCAACTATATTATTGAACAGGTTTGTGGGAAAGCACTCAATTGTCTTGATGTTGGAGGTGAAGGGTCTGCTCTTCTTGTTGCCGGGGGCTCTGATCCTGTCTTGAGAGTCTGGGACCCACGCAAACCTGGTAAATAACTTGAAAATTCTGCTTGTCACCATTTTCCTGAGTTTTATCAACGTTAGACTATTCGTTTCAGGTAGCACGGCTCCTATTTTTCAATTTTCTTCTCATTCATCTTGGATTAGTACTTGCAAGTGGCACCCGAGATCAATATTTCACTTGCTTTCAGCATCTTTTGATGGAAATGTGATGTTATGGGATTTGAGAACTGCGGTATGGTGCCATTTTTGTCTTTTGCTGTCATTCACCTTATGTTCTGATTAACATTCAGATATTTGACAATCTTTTTTTGGTTTCAGTGGCCTTTGGCGAAAATAGATATGCATAAGGACAAGGTAGTGATTAATTGTTATTTTTGTATATTCCCACATCTAAATTTATATATTTAGGGTTTTTGACTTATGCTTTGATGGATTCAGGTACTATGTGCAGATTGGTGGAAAGATGATAGTATTGCAAGTGGGGGAGCTGATTCAAAGCTATTTATTTCTTCAGGGATATCAATAAGTTGAAGCTCTTCAACGGTAAACTCTGTTTTCAATATTCTTTTGTGCATTTTGCTTTGAATTAATTGACTGTTAAAACTAGCATTTGGTTTTGAAAAATTGTTTTTCTTTCAATTTTTAGAGCTAAATATGTTGTAACATACAATATTCTTATGGCAGTTTAGGCATTAAAAAAAAAGAAAAAGAAAAAGATGCATTTGAATGAAATGCTAAATTTATATGCCCCAGTAACATTTAACTGGGATAGGAGAAGTTTGGATTTAGTTCAAGTGAAGTGCATTAAGGATCAAGATCAAAAGAATACTTTTTTAGAAGAGGATAAGATATTTTAATAAACTTTTTAATAAAGATTGTGAGAATATGATTGACTTTAGTGACCTTAGCATCATAAATGAAAATAATTTTTTTTTTATTTTAATCGGCATATTAGTAAAATTGAAGTTAGAGTGGTTTTAAAGAAAAATGAAATGTGAAAAAGCTGTTGGGCCTGATGATATTACTATAGTTGTATGAAAAAGCTTGATAGATGAAGTAATTTCTTAGCTTATGAAACTTTTTAATATTATTTTGAAGACTAAAAAGATGCCATGTCAGTGGAGGAGAAAAAAGGTTAATGTGTTATACATAAAGGATTGTGCAAATTATAGATGATGCACAAGATTGTGCAAGTTATAGATGAATTAAGTTAATGTGTTATACTTTAAAACTATGAGAGAGAGAGAGAGAGAGTTATTGAGCATAAGTTACGACGTGATACTAATGTTTCTCAAAATCAATTTGGATTCATGTCGGGTAGGTCTACTTTGGAAGCTATAGATTTTTTGAGAGGTTTGAATGAAAAGTGTAGAGAATAATGAGGATCTACATATAATATTTATTGATTTAGAGATAGCATACAATAAATTTCTAAGAGAAGCATGCCCTGAAGAGTTCTAGAAAAGAAGGGTAATAATGCTCGTATTCAAATAATTAAGGGTATGTATATAGGAGCTATTACTTAGTCAAACATAAGATGGTTTGACCAAGTATTTTCCTATTTCAGTTGGATTACATAAAGGATCAACTTTAAGCCCAAATATTTTTTGCTTAGTCATGGATGTTCTTACTAGACATTTGCAAGAGGATGTACTCTGGTGTATACTTTTTGCTAGTGATATTCTAATTCCTGATAAGAATAGAGTGAGAGTTGAAGGTAAACTTGAATTATGAAGTTTAACCTTAGAGTCTAAAGGTTTTCATTTGAGTAGATCTAAAACCGAATACAAGGAATATAATTTTAATGGTAATAGATCTAATGAGGGGATTGTAACTTTCGATGATCAGTTTTAGATATCTCACGTCTATTGTTCAAAGTGATGGTGAAATAGATGGATATTATTAGTAGTATTTTAGTTGGATGGTTGAAGTGGATGAATGCATCAAGCCTATTGTGTGATAGAAAAATACTCGTCAAACTTAAGAGAATTTTTTATAATATGGTGGTGAGACCTAAAATGCTTTATGGTGTTCAATGTTGGCCATTAAAAGAGAAGTGTAAAATTAACTTAAATGTTATGGAGATGATGATGCTAAGGTGGATGAGCAGTTTCACTCTTATTGACAGAATGTGAAACAAGTATATGCATGAAAAGGTTGGAGTAACTCTATTGGCAGATTAGATTAGAGAGAGTTGCTTTAGATGGTTTGGTCACACAAAACGTCAGCCTTTTGATGATCCGGTTAGGAGATTAGATGTATTGGATTTGACCTATATTAAGAAAGGTAGATGTAGTTCTTAGGTTTGGTTAGAAAATATTAGAAATGATATTTTTTATTAGATTTAAATGAGAATTTAACTCTTAACATAACACAGCAGAGAAAAAAAAAAATGATTCATGTAGCCAATCTGTGTAGTGGGATAAAGGCTTAATATTATTATTGTAGCAGTAGTAACATTTTAATTACATACGGGGTTAATTTATCATGCTAATGTCTCTTTTGTAATTACATTTTTCTAAACATAGGCTATGATCTCAAGAATGTTACAGAAATCAATTGCATCAAGTTGGAGATTGAATTTAGAGGCTATTTTCTCTCTACACATGAGAATCTAAAGCATCAACAAGGCACTGCTGACATATTACCATGAAGCAGTAAGTGAAGAGCTTCATTTTTACTCATATTATATGTATCCTTTTAAAGGAATTTTTAGATTAATTTAAAATTGATGTATTTTATTGATGATCTGAAGGTTCATATATCCTTAAAACAAACAAAGAGAACTAACTAGTTCAATTATTTTCCTTCAGGAATCCACTGAAAACTCTGCTCTGTTTTTTATTATGCTTATATGGATGGAATCATATTTTCATTGTGAAATCAAAGGGATTTATATAGATTGATTCATATTTGATATGTAGGAATATAATTGTAGAATTGTCAACAATAAGAGGCTTGGAACTCTTAACTGCACTCAGGAAGGAGTCCATTCAGTTCGATATGATTGAAAGTTCTTTCAAATTTAGATTTCGTTTGGGATAGCTTTTATGCTGCTTTTTAAAACGGCTTTCTAGTACAAAAATTTCAAATTCAAGAAATTTTTATACTTGAAAGCTATTTTAGAAAGCAAAGAAGAAAGCTGCCCCAAATAAAGCCTTATAGGCTTCGTTTGGGATGATTTTCTTATTATTTTGCTTTTCAGTTTGTAATCACAATTTTATTTGACCATTATTTTTTATAATGAATTTTAAGCTGGATATGTAAGTCAAGATATGATATGTTGCAAAAAAATGTTAAGAAAAGAGCATTCATTTGCATCTATCTTTATAAGAGCTATGTTAAGCACTCTAAATTATATATTAACATGATATGAATATTTTAACTATATTATCATTATTAAAAATGAAAATTTATTAAGTTTTATTGTTATAATAATTCATTGAAACAACACTTTTCATAATGAAACAATGCTTGTTTTTAATGATAATGAGATTAATGATGAATTAACAAGAGAAATATTACTAATTATCAATAAAGTTTTTTTTTTTAAAAAGTATAAATCAATTTTCGGATATAATAAAATAAAAGTGAGTATAATAGTCTCAAATTCATAATTTAATAAAATAAATTGATTTTTTTAAGCAAAAAATTGTGCCCTTAGTCAACTAAAAATAACCTCAAAGAGAATTGCAATCGATGCAATATTTCCAAATTAAATTAAAGTGACAATTAATTTTGCCACCCATATTGTGATATTTAAATTATAAAATTCACAAAATATTAGTTATGATGTATAATAAGAGAATAACTAATGAAGATTGAGCATAAATGGGATAAGGAATGTCACATTGGATGGAATAATACCATGCAAGTCCATAATGCAGGGAAGTCCACCTCATTCAGCTTTGGAGAAAGCACTTCATCAAAATAATAATAAGAAAAAAAATGCATACAAACAATTAAAGAATGATAGAATTGATTATAACACTTTAACCAAGGAGAAATTATTACCTATTACGTGCAGAGTCCGGACGTATAGCTTGCATCCGGACTCAAATGAAAGACGACCACGTTGTCATTACACACACTATGTAAGTGTGTGTATTAATAGAATCACTGGGTAAAACGATGTGGCTGTTCACACTCCGCACCTATGATTCTTAAAAATAAAATTTATGCACTATAAAGATTACCTGCATGATTAAAACCAAGCAATAGATATCAACACAATAAATTTTATACCAATGTCTTGGCATCATGACAATGCCATTCTCAACACCTAACAATGCCATTCTTAACGCCATAATGTATCCATTATTTACCCAATATTACTTTATCCATTTCAATTAAAATGACATATATATAAAACTAATCAATGGAATCTTGATCTATACCGATTAAAATGTTCAAAATAATAATATCTATCACATATCAAAATGTATGCAATGAAATTTCACTTAAAAAAGATTGTATTTTTTAATTTTAAGTGAAAATAAATAAATAAAATATTAAATTATTGAAAATAGAAATAGGTTTAAGACTAAGGGTGGACATAAATGCCCCATAATAAACTTTTCCTCCCCCTCTCTCTCTCCTCTCTCTCCATTCAATCTCTCCTCTCCTCAACCAACATGCATAAGAAATGGGGAAGGGTGAGAGATTTTGATATTTTATATATAATTTTTTTTTTTTGATATTGCTAGCACAACAACGCTCTAAGCTCCAATGCTGCAATATCGCATATATAAATTCAAGTTACTATAAAAAAAAGATGATGGTGCCACAACGCTAACATCCTCAGCGTCGCTGCACTTCCATAGCCAAAATCTTATATACAAAGAGGCCAACGACATTGTGCTCTAAGCACAACGTCGCGGTGCTTCCACAAAATTTTCATTATTTTTCTTGCAATTCAATTCAATCATTATTCTTTAAAATTTAGGGTTATTATAGTTTTGACTATAGTACTTTGACCATTTTTTCAGACTATAATCCTCTAACAACTATCACATAATTGTGTTTGTTTTGTATTTTGTCGCCTGCCCATTATGGTCCTCCGACCACCATCACCCAACTATGATCCTTAGACCATTAATTGTTGTCTGGCTATAGTCTTGCCAATCTTTGTTTCCTATCGATTACAATCCTTTAGACCTTCACCAATTATCGACTATGGTTCTCCAACCATTATTGCCTAACAAAGGTTCTCAAATATCGTTGTCCAATTATAGTCCTCCAAACTCTGTCACCCTTCGATTGTAGTTCTTGAACTATCGTCACCTCTTATACACTCATTTATTTAGAAGAATACCTGATTAAAAGTGACGAATAGAAATATGAATAATGACCACATAAAATATATTAATATGATCACATAAAATATACATCTTAAAAATTAATTCAAATTAAATTTGAATCAAAATTGATAAGTAATATTTAAATGAAATATAGATGAAATTGTGCTAAAATTGAAGAAAATTCGACTAAAGCGGATGTTGAATCTCTCAAGAGCTCGACCCTAATAAATCATTTCCTGGCATTTCGCAATCCCTCTCTCTCTTCTCTTCTAATGGCGTCCGCTGCCTCCTCCTCCTCCTCCGCAGCAAAATCGATTTTGCACTCGTTGAAACGCTTCTTAAAAAAACCATGGGAGATTACTGGCCCATGCGCCGACCCGGAGTACAGAAACGCAGTACCGGGTGCTCTCGAGTACCGTCGCTTCTGCCCGGCAACACCTCCGGCGAAGGCCATAGTTCCCACATCTGATCCGCAAACTGTTTACGACATCAAATACTACACGCGTGATCGCCGCCGTGACCGCCCTCCCGTTCGTCGTACCGTCCTCAAGAAGGCCGATGTTGAGAGGATGATGGCCGAGAAGAAATTTGATGTCACAACCGATTTTCCTCCAGTTTATCTCACGGAGATTATTGAGGAGGATTATAACGCCCGGGGTGGCGGATACCAGCAATAGGTGAGTTGGATCTATTATTTTGGTCAGCGTGTGTTTTGCTGGACTAGGTTTTATGGTTTGGGGGTTGGAATTTTTCGTAATTGGCCTTTTGAATTTGATGGATTTCTGGGGGAATACGGCTTTTATATTTGGCTTTGTTTAACAATCTGTGATCAATCATACTTTTATCAGTTTTTGGTGTCTTCCGGTTGTGTTGCTCTCTTTTGATTGTTTTAAATTCTATAATTTAACCCATCACTTACATGAAGCAATAATTCCCCCAAGATTCCAGACTAATAGCTTACACATCCCAAAAAGATTGCTATCCATGGTAAACTTATAGTGGTTAAGGGATTTGACTAAATAAGGAATTTATGTGAAACGTTGAGTAAATACAACATGAAACATTCAACAGATGCATTGATGAAATATATTGGTAGTGTTTAGATATATCTTGAAGGATGATTTATAATATATCTTACAACACCTATTGCAAAGCTATAATTTTTTTTTTGAGATATGCAAATTGCATTAAATGAAAAGGAAAACTATTTCAAACTAAAGCAGAAAAAAACTAATAGCCATCCTTTCAAAACATAGTGAAAGGAAGCATTGATTAAAAAGAAATTAAGCAAGATTAGAATATTTGAAAGATATGAAATTCCATAAAGAAAATAAGATCCTCTACTTCATATTTTAAACCAACTGGGGTGGAGGGGATACCAAAGATTAAAACAACCCAAAAGGTTGATTAGTATCCCAGAATTCCCGATTAAGTAAAAAATAGAGAATAGAAGATTCTTAATTCTCAATATTTTATCCCCATCTTTCA
This sequence comes from Dendrobium huoshanense, assembly GCA_016618105.1. NCBI lineage: Eukaryota > Viridiplantae > Streptophyta > Magnoliopsida > Asparagales > Orchidaceae > Dendrobium > Dendrobium huoshanense. The sequence continues at coordinate 4,253,355 of CM028350.1, forward strand.
AATACCCACAAAAGCTTAATTTAAATCCGAAATAAGACTTAAAAAAACAACTAATAAAAGAAAAAAACCATTACATGTAAGCAATAATCTTCATGCTTGCACCACCATTGGATCTTCACAAAGACGATCAACTTCATACAAACCATGTTTTGTATATCCAGATGCAAATCCATCCATCCATAGACCTCCAAAGTTCTCGAGGCCTTTATCCCATTTCTCTTGATACTTACCATTATCACCCATCATAACTTAATTATGAGATAAATGGTGAGGTGCAGCCAACACTTTCACCAAGACTCCCTAATTTTCTCCCTCTAAGTCTACCTTTGATTGGCCCAAAGGAATTCAAATCTCTATTAAATTTTTTCTTGTGATGAGCTGTTTTATTTGGCAGCTAAAATTTACCATCATCAATTCCATTAATATTCTCTTTCTTTAAATTAGCTTCAACCATATATAAATTTTCGGAATCTGGAACATTTCCGGAATTTGGAGCAGCTTTTTCAATATCTTCAACAGCCCTTGCATTTGGATCCTCTCCAGCATTATCTTCTTAATAACTCCTAACTTTTTCTTTTCAAATAACTTATCTTGATGACTTGAACCTTCAATTCCTTTATCCATAACATCATTTTTCCAGAAATCTGCTCCAATTCTCTGTCTTCACCTGGAATTGCCTCCAAATCATTAATTTGATCTATATCCTGAGTTGAGTCTCCCCGAACCATTCCTTCAGCATTAACATCCAAAGCAAGCAAATTGACTTGCTTACCTTGAACAAGAGTATTAAGTTCATCCATTTCTAATATATTTCCAATCTCAGGACCATGGGATAGAACATTAAACTTATTAGAAGTCTTCATATGGACGTGAGTTGAGTGAACCTCATTGTTCACAACTGAATGCTGAGCTGCAGATTTCTGATTTTGGCTCTTCTTCAATCTTTTAAGATTCACATGCATCCAAGGGCCATACACATTTGAATCTTCACTAACAGTTTCTTCTACTCCCAAAGCTTTCTTCCCTTTGTTCAGATATTCCTTCTGAGTCTTAAATTGATCTTCTTTCAAAGCTTCTGGGCACCTCTCAACATTATGGCCAATCTTATCACATTTGAAGCATAAAGACGAGATTTTCTCATACTCAATTTTTTGGAAAAATTTACCATATAAGCCTTCAATCCAAATTCCATGAGATAGTTTAGAATCTAGATTGATGCGAACACAAGCTCGTGCAAATTCTCATCTTTCCCATTTAAACATGTTCCCATCCAAGAACAATGGAACTCCTATCTTTGAAACAATCTTTGTAACATTAACCTCATCCAAACAATGTAAAGGTAAATGAGGCAAACATATCCAAATCGGAGAAGATAGCCCTTTTAATGAGGTTGGAGAAAATTGAAGTGTCCATTTATCCAACCCTATTATATGTCCTCCCACAAACCAAGGACCTCCACTGAGCACTTCTTTCATAATTTGAGAAGATTGAAATGAACACAAAATCCAATCAAGACCCAAAGAGGTGAGGTGAAATTTTCCAAATCTATTCCATTGCCTTCTTAACTCGATGCTACAAAGAGAAGAAGGAACAACTCTCCCAAATACTTTTACCACAAGAGATTTCTGAAGTAGTTTAATGTTCTCACATACCTTCTCCATATTCAGCTTTACCACATTTGAGTCTACCTCATCTTCAGGATCTTGATCTCTATAGTTCACTTTAATATGATTGGTTTCGACCCAATCATTAACCAATCCAAACTTACTGCTTTCAGGAATTAGAAGAACATTCTTGCCTTCTTCCATAAGCCTTTCTTCATTTGATCTCAAATCTTTATCTTGTGTTATCTTATCTAAATTCGAATTCAAATCCGTTGAATCCTGATTATCCGCATTACTTTCAACAACAGTTGGGTTAACAAATATGATAACTTTTAATTTGAAACCAATGGATGAAGATGCTTCTGACTCATTAGCTGATCGCAAATCCTTCTTCCTGGGTGAAAGAACATTGAAATCATTCTTCTCCATCTTATCTAATAATCTCTTCCCTTTATCCATCACCGGAATATCCTCACGCACAAGAGTAACACATCCTTCATTGAAAACCAGAGAATGCTGATTAAATCAACCCTTCCCGAAATGGAACGTCTCTGATTTTGGATCCGTCATGAACTGAATCAATAGGATGCCGCGCAGAGAAAGGAATGGAGGTGTTCCGGTCATCATCTGCCGATGACCGGTGACCCTCCACCACCATCCAATCAAACCGGGAATAGAGGATCTGAAACAAAATTAAAAAAAAACTCAAACTTTCTCTCTCTAAAAACTTGGAGCCTTTCTCAATGATAGGGGGGGGGGGGGGGCTAACTCTACCAAAACTTTCCTGCAAAGCTATAATTATTAGGTCAAATTTTTCAGTAAATAATAAAACATTTACCTAAAAAGACTATGTTGAAAGACTATTAAAAAAAACGAACTTCCAAATCTTAAATGAAGCAAATAAATAAAGTGAATATATGGCCAATTAAACAACACTATTATATGGTGAATCAATAAGAAAATAATGGACCACTTTTTAAAAATATAATCAGTAGGCCAAGTATTTAACTTTAGAAATGTGATTTCATAATATGTAAATAATCATGTTTGGTTCCATATCTTGCACATACCTAAAACTCTTAAAATTACTATTTTAAAAAATTGACCATGCTAGCTATCACCCAAGCATTGAACGGTACTCTTATCTTGGATTAGTGAGAATCCCTTGTTCCATGTATTCAACCTTTGTCTTACTCTAGTAATCCGATTCATCTTGATCATTCCGCAGAGATCATGATATGAGAAGGCTTGAATAAACTTGCTTTAGCAATTATGAGTTTCTTGAACTCAAGGTTTGATTAAATGCTAGGCTTAAGTTTTGAGTCATCAATTTCTCAAGAATGTTGAAGTCCACGCTTATATTGAGGAAATGACCTTGGATGATTTTGCTTATCAAGAGAGTGATTATGAATGGTATATTCAACTTCTTTAGTAACATAGATTGGATTTAAATAGCTGGGGACTTATATCCTTGTGATGATCAAGGCGTTCATCAATGAAGTTGTCAAAAAAAAAAAAATTTTTTTTTTCTTAAGGGGATTATGATAATTTTGAAGGTTTCTATTCCTATGAACGTTTTTGTGGTTAGTGGAAAAATCTTAGCTGGTGACCATGTTGGCAAGCCAATGTACAATGCTTGTTGTAATAGAGTGCAAACTGAGTGTCGTATGAGCATGCACTTATTATATCTTATATATTGCATGATTAAATCATTCATCAATGTTAAATATCTTATTTTTAATATTTTCTAACTTTATTGAATGTACCTGTTGGAATAGAGAATATTTGTCTATTATTGGTTGAGACTAGGTTCTTATATATATAGCATACAATACACGTATAAATGGAAGAAATCTAAAGAGGGAATAGCCTCAATGAGGAAGATATAAAGTATAATAATACTACATTCTCAACCTATTACTTTCCAAAGATAAGAATTTTCAATCTAGTTATTTTCTTATGGAAAAGGATCAAAATAGTCCTTGACTTTTTAAGAAGAATCAAAATAATCCACAACTATATTACAGGATTATTTTGATCTCTTAATTCTTTAAAAAATATTAAATTAATCTCACCATCCAAACTAATGAATGTTGGACTCAATGGTGTTAAAATTAGGCGTACTTTTGAAATTTTTTTAATTAAGTTATTTGTTAGCTATAATTCTAAAGTAATTATAATTTTTCAAAAAAATAAATAAAAAAAAAGCTAAAATACATACAAGTAGAAGTTGACATAAGAAAAAATAAAAGAATTCAGGTGAATTACCTTGCCCTCTATTTATTATATATAATGTTTATACCATTAAGAGAAATTTTAAGAAGATTGCATAAATGTAAAAATGCTCCTAATACTTATTTTAACTTTGTTAGATGGTTGGATAATTTAGGTGAAGCAGATCATTTTGCAATGTTTGTAACTAAGCATTTGTGTAATCAAAGGAAATATAGTTGAAAATTTTAACTGAATTACCAAGAAATGTCGGTGTTATTTTTCAATGGCCCCTCTAGTAAATAATTTTGCTGGGTTAATGACTAGATTAGAGAAATGTAGAAAATTTAAGTTGAAACAGTGATTAATTTCTCATGAAGGTTTGTGCAAACTGAGCCTTTTTTTTCTTGAGTTGTACTATCATTTCAAGCAACTCTCAAATACAAAAAATGTAGGGTTAGTTTAAAGCCCAGGTAGTTTTTACTTGTTTTGTTTTTCTAATAATTATAATCTTATTTGATTATAATTTTTAAGTTTTTTAATTTTCTGAAAAATTACTAGATTTTGTAAGGCCTTGAAAGGCTCATACAAAGAGATGTTATTGGTTTTAGAATCCAATGAAGTTTTTAATGTAATAGACATTGGAAAATAAGAGGTCAGCTTATGCGATATAAGGACCATCCATTCCATTGAATAAAAGTTCATTAGATTTAAAAGTTCTTCATAATAATACATTAAATAAAGCTAAAAATTCATCCATTTTATTGAATATATCATAAGACAACATAATGAAATACTCTTTTGTCGTTACAGAACATAATATTTATGCAAATCTTTCCATTTTTTTCTCATTACATTCAAAAGTTGAAATAAATATTAAATGTGGAGCTCTATGTACTGCTATTGTCCAAATCATATATACAAAAAATTCAAGATCTGAAACATGAATATTTTAGTCAATGAACTCTTTTTTCTCTCAGAGGTACCCCTACAAAAGGAAGAAACTTTAGTTAAATTCACAATAGAAAATATAAAGTAAACCTTGAAGTAAAAATTTTAAATTTATTTGTCAAAAGTTTTCTATTGGAAGATCATTATCTAAGAGTTCACAAAATTGATGTGCGCTGTGTTTGACTCTCCAATTGAACCGAGTACAAGTTTTAGAAATATCATTTTTAAATCAAAATAGTTAACTAAGTAAGCGAAACTGATGGAATTACTTGACCTAGCATTTTAGTCAATGGTTGTATAACTTTTTGACCTCTCTCTGTTTCTCTGCAATATGCATCATCTTTTCACAAGTGATGCTATTATGTTCACTCTGTCTGCATCTAGTACAATGAAGCTTCACATTGACTCTACATATATTTTTATTTTAAATGTAATAGTTGTTCATTGATAGCTCTATTTTACATCTTTAGTGGCCTATCCCTCTTCGGTTTATTGTCTATAGGTGGCAATATTAGAATCCTATCGCTCTTTGGCCTCTCATCAGCCCAATTTAAAGGCTTAATATTACACTCATAATTTCTCATGTAATTTTTCATTATGTAGTAACGATGAATATAATCCTCACAATCACCTATAATCATATGAATTATATCATAGATATGTTCACACGATATTCCACTTAACTCCCAATTCCTAGAACCACATGTTTTTAAGTTCAAGTCAACTTTGTAATGAACTCCATGCATTGTACTTATTTTATAATTGCCATCACCAGATCTATACCTAATATAAGAATTTGCTTCTTGCATATTTTTTCCGAGAATTTCCATAATTTTAGGACATACCTTTGCATTTCATTTCATTACCTTCTCCTTATTCTCCAACATTTGGGCTATCAAAATCGGGTTTCGGTTCCAACCTGAAATTGACTCGACACCATTTGATCTAGCCTGAACCCGACCCATTTTTAAAAATGGGTCAGATTTTAAGACCCGAACTCGACCCGCCTTGGGTCCGGATCAACCCGACACGACTCGGTTTACTTCGCTTCATGTGGTTTCTAGAGGAGATCTACCGGTTTGCAAAGCTGATCTCGACAGAGGAGGCGTTGCAGCGAGAAATGAGTTTCCGATCTGCAATGTCGGGAAATACTTAAAGCTGCTTGGCGAATAAAAATAGTCACCAAGAAAATTTTTAAAGCCTCCTTCGTAGAAAGGAAATACTTAAAACTGCTTGGCGAATAAAAACAATAACAAATTCCGTTTTATCAATAAACTGTTATTTTGTAGTAGTTTTAAGTTTTCTAGGCTGTTATTTTGTAGCCCAGAAAATTTTTAAAGCCTCCTTCGTCGAAATTAATGGCAAATTCTGTTTTTAAAAATTGCTTGGCAACTATTGGGGGTAATTACCTTAGCGATGTAGGAGATGTCGATCTTCTTGAGTTAAAGAGGTTGAACTTCAATTAATTTATGTTGGCGAAGTCGGAGTTTAAATGAAAAACTCATAAGAGATTTGAACATAACAACAACCCAGCTCTTCCCACCTCTTCGGTGCATGAAGAACTTTGTCAAAAATCTCAGAGGTAGGCTTTAATCTTTATAACCAATATATGAACTGCTACATTAGGGGATAAGTTGGGCATTTCAGTGTATGTCTAGACAACGCAGCTCCTGAATTCACAGAGTTCTTTTATTTTTTCTATTTGCTTATCGGGTAAAAGGGAACTAATGAAGGTTGGGCGAGGGTCCTCTTCAGTCCCTAAGTTGACTTCCTTTAGCTCGTACATAGTGACCGCTTTTCCACCATCTTCAAGTTATTCAGGTGCAGGTTTGACCTCTATGGGCTGATCGTCATAAGTGTCAATTCATAGATCTCCTCATTGCCACTATCATCAGATTTGATTTTCCCGTATGTGATTGCTCGGCAAATCTCATTTTGGGGGTATTTCTACACGAAGAATCTGATGCCTCTTCTTGCAAGAATATCCTTTCTCCGTAACGAGTGAGAATTTTTTCAATACCAGAGGCTTAGACAGAAACAAAATTATTGTTTGAAGGTACAAATGCTAGCTTGCTTTTGCAATGTTCTTTAGATATTTTCGCTATTATACCTAGGCATCCTTGTAGGTGTTAACTCTCCAGAATTAACAAGCCTATAAAACCAGTCGCAATTTGCTTCTTTTTCGTTCTCTCCACTTTTATAGAATAAGCTCCATGACAAATCCCTTAGGAGGCACATAAAATGTTATGAGCTCTTCGACATTATACATCTCTCGTGAAATAATTTCTTTGAACTGTTATAGGGGAACGCGCGTAACTACGAATACGTTGTCTAAGATTGGCAGGCTACATATTCTTCTTAAGAATACACATATCTTGTTCATGTAGGTAGACTCGTAATCGTAATCAAAATATGAATATTCTGTCTCCTTTTTTCTGTTGGCCATTGACTCGCATTCTTTTTTAGATTTAGCATGGGTGACATCATCTTCATTTGTGTCACTCCTTAGGTGACGCACCCGTTTTCTTTCTTCAAGGGTGGCAACTATTTTGGGAAAAGTCGGCATGGTTTTCTTTCTCTCCACTTTCTTCTCACCTTCCCGTCCAGACCGCTTTGCAGCCTTTGAATTTGATGCTTTGGCCTCAAGAGAGCTCGACAGCCTCGACTTCTTTTGAATGAAGTATTTGACTTCTTTATAGATTGTTGCTTCATGGACGACAAAGGATTGGATGTCATTAGATATCCTTAATTCTTCTCCATCTCTGAGGTACTTTATGCACTAACATAGTGTTGACGGGACAATGCTGTACTCATGCAGCCATGGGCGACCCAGAAGTGCCTTGAATGAGGTGTTCGTGTCAATCATATGAAATTTGACTTTTGTATGAAGTTTCTCAAATGCGAGGGAGAGCATAAATGATCCCAGGGTCTTCTGCCCTTTCTCGTTGAAGCCATGCAGCATCAGCTTATCTGGCCCGAGGTGTTCCATGTCGAGGCCTAGTGATCTTAGTGCTTTCAAGCTTATAGGATTTATAGAGGACCCAGGATCGATCAAAATTTGACTGATTATCATTCCATCGCTCTCTGCAGTAAATTACAGAGGGCGGTTATGATCCACCGTCCCGAGCATCATGCGTCTCGGTGAAGGTGATGAACGGCTTGTTGCAGGCTTGTAGGACATCCGTCATGTTACAAGACCTCGTATCCTTCTGGATATTTTAGAGCTTGAATCAAAATCTTGTTGGTGATGTATTGAATTGAATAATTGAATCAATAAACCTTTGGTATAAGCTAGGTATTTATGAACTTCTAAATCACCTTGATAAACATGATAAATCTGCATAATAATATAAGTTGATCCTTTATCATCTGCATATGATTTCTTTGCAAATAAGAAAATATCTTTATCTTGATAAACACCTCATTTTATTGGATAAATATTTTGAATTATTAATATTCTCTTTCGTTTTGAGTGCCATTTTGGAGGCTAAATTGAAGGCTTCTTGAATTCCTCCTCCCTTTGAATGTAGCCCTTAATGTGGTTCCATGCAACCATTTGAAGTTTGATCTTGACCGTGAGTTTGCTTTGAGTATGCTTTAGACTTGAGTTTGGGCTTGAATTTTAACTTGGGTGATTGATTTTCAAATCTCATGATATCATTTGTTGTAGCTTCCTTATCCCTCTAGGTATTTGTTAGACCGGTCCTCCCTGGACCGGTCCAGCCGGCCCAATCCAGTGGGCCGGTTCGCTTTTACCGAAGAAGGGGGCGGGCGGAACAGCAGGCGGAAGCCGCATGAAGGCTAGAGGTGGGGTCCACTTGAAATTCAAGTTGTTTCTTGGAGCCAAAATGAGGGGAAGTGAGGGCAATTAGGTCCTTTTGTATCTATTTTGAATTGTATGCATTATGTAGGGAGTAATGGGGAGGTTTAGGGTTATGTGTTTTTGTCTTGAAGTTTCTCTTGTTCTTCTTGTTGATTTGGGCTCTAGATCGTATTCTAGAGATTGGGAGAGTGTGATCCTCCTCTCGAATAGAGGATCCTTGTATCTTTGCTATTTTCCTTGCATCTATTAGTAAAATACAAGTTTTTTGTCCGTTTTTCCTGCAGTTTTTCTCTATTTTCCCTCAGTTTTGGGCTGTTTCCTGCTGTGGACAGCAGTTGTTCTTGAGATTTGTAGCCAAAGTGATTAGGAAATACTTGAAATCAAGTATTTTCCTATCAAATTGGTATCAGAGCAAGTCTTGGGACAAATCGTGGGCTGTTTTGATCAATTTCAGCGGCTGAAATTGTACCGGAAAGGGAGAAAATCGCTGAAATTTTTTCCAAATCTTGAGATCTTCTCCTAAATTGCAAGCCGTAGGAGATGGCGGCTAAGAAGGTGGATGCTTTGGAGGAGAGGATTGAAGGAGAGATAAATCAAATCAAGGAAACCGTAGAAGAAAGAATGTCCTCCATGGAAGGACAAGTGGCCGATCTACGGGATATGATGCAAAAGATGTTGGAGTTTCAAACCCAATCGGCGGCGTCTGATGCAAAAGGGCCCGCAGCGAAGAACGCCAACTCTGAAATCCATCGGGAGGAAGAGGAAGTGGAAATCGTGGAAGGGAGTAGGGGAAGACCTCATTTGGATCCTTTCCAGAGAGAGGAGAGAGGAGGAAGGTATGTGGAAAGACAAGGTTATGGAGGTGGGGAACCCAGAGGGGCTGGTTTGGAGCATCGGGGGGGATTTCAGGGGCGTCGGGAAGCAAATTTTGAAGATCGGAGAGGAGATTTTGAAGAGGGATTGGGACAGGGCAGAGCAAGGGAAGATCGGGATACGTGGGGGGGTCCAAGCACATGGGAGAGGGGAAACTATGGAGGATTAAGGGGGAATGGCGGGGATCGGAAGGTGAGAAAATTGAAAATGCCAATTTTTGAAGGGGAGGATGCCTATGGGTGGATCTACAAAGTGGAGAGGTACTTTGCTGTTAACGGATTGACAGAGGAGGAGAAGTTATCGGCAGCGGGTTTGTGTCTGGAAGGGAAGGCACTCTCTTGGTACCAGTGGAGAGATCGGAGGAGACCTATCAAGAGCTGGGGGGAATTCAAGGACAGTTTGTTAGAGCGTTTCCAAACCGATCGGGGAGGAGACTTCTACGAGCAGTTCTTTGCCCTAGTTCAGGAGGGGTCTGTGGCAGACTATCGAGAGAGGTTTGAACATCTGGCCAGCAGGGTGGAGCGCTTGTCCGAAACGGTGCTGGAGGGCAATTTTATGAAGGGGTTAAAGGCCGAGGTGCGAGCAGCGGTGAAGGTCCTGATGCCCAAGGACCTAGGGGAGGCCATGAAGTTTGCACAGTTGGTCGAAAATCAAAAGAATCTGGAAAAGGGAGCGAGGAGTAGTAGTAGCTCAGGAGGCACTTATAGGTGGACAACTACCCACCTATCCACCAAGGGAACTTCCACAGGAGGGATGAAAGAAGTTCCAAAGGAAAAAGCAACAGGAGGAGGAAATGGGGGACAGTTTAAGAGGCTCACTGACAAAGAAATGCAAGAGAAGAGAACAAAAGGGCTGTGTTTCCGATGTGATGAAAAATACATGCCAGGGCACAAGTGCAAGGATCAAACTCTTCAAGTTCTCATCGTTTGTGAAGACGAGGAAGACGAAGAGGGTGGGGGAAGCGATTCAGAGGTTGAGGAGGAAAAGATGCATCTGGATGTGGAAGAAGTCTCTCTCAACTCTGTAGTGGGATTCACTTCGAGTCACACTATGAAGGTGAAGGGATAAATAGCTGACCATGGGGTCGTGGTGTTGATTGATAGTGGGGCAACCCACAATTTCATTTCCACCCAAATTGTGGAGTTGTTGGGGATGAAGTTAGTTGATACTGGAGGCTATGGGGTGATGATGGGCACTGGGAAGGTAGAAATGGGAAGAGGAATCTGCAAAGGAGTGGTGCTGAAGATTCAAGGCATACAAGTGAAGGAAGACTTCCTTCCCCTGGAACTGGGGAGTACGGATGTCATCCTAGGGATGAAGTGGTTACAGACGTTGGGGGAAACCAAAATCAATTGGGGCACACTGCGGATGGAGTTGGTGAAGGGTGGAAGGAAAACAGTGATTCAAGGGGATGCAGGGCTGACCAAAGCAGGGGTTTCTCTGAAATCCCTAATCAAGACAATCCAAGAGGAAGGGGAAGGCTACTTGGTGGAATTACACAGCTTAGAGGGAGCGAGTGGGGAGGAAGGGGGAGACATACCCCTCTCTGTGCAGCCCTTGATCCAGGAGTTCGAGGAGGTTTTTCAACCCCCTCTAGGGTTGCCACCAGCCAGGGAGCAGGAGCACGCCATCACATTAAGGGAGGGAGTGTCGCCGGTCAGCGTGCGACCTTACCGTTACCCTCAGTTTCAAAAGGATGAAATAGAAAAGTTGATCAGAGAAATGCTGGAAGCAGGGATCATCAGGCCCATTCTCTAGTCTTGTTCTATTGGTAAAGAAGAAGGATGGCAGTTGGAGGTTTTGTGTAGGCTACCGCGCACTCAACAAGGAAACGATACCTGATAAGTTTCCCATACCAGTGATTGACGAATTGTTGGATGAATTGAGTGGAACGGTGATTTTCAGCAAGATCGACCTGAAATCTGGATACCATCAGATTCGAATGAAGAAAGAAGATGTACCCAAGACTGCCTTTAGAACTCATGAGGGCCACTACGAGTTCCTGGTGATGCCCTTTGGCCTCACCAATGCTCCAACCACTTTCCAGGCACTCATGAATACGATTTTCAAACAATATCTGAGGCGATTTGTTCTGGTATTCTTCGATGACATCTTAGTGTATAGCAGAACAGAGGAAGAGCACTGGGGGCATTTGAAGAAGGTGTTAGAGGTTCTCTAGAAGCACCAGCTGAGAGCTAACTTGAAGAAGTGCTGCTTCGCACAAGCTAGTGTGGAGTACCTGGGTCATGTGGTATCCAAGGAAGGGGTAGCAGCATATCAGTCCAAGATTGAAGCCATGCTTAAGTGGCCATTGCCCAAAAATCTAAAGGAGCTGAGGGGATTCCTAGGGCTTACAGGGTACTACAGAAGATTTGTGAAGGGATACAGCACTATAGCTTGGCCACTCACAGAGCAGTTGAAGAAAGATGGCTTCTTATGGGGGGAGGCAGCTACGACAGCATTTGAGCAGTTGAAGAAAGCTATGACCACAGTGCCGGTCTTAGCTTTACCGGATTTTACTCAGGCCTTTATAGTGGAGACAGATGCATCAGGATACAGGCTAGGAGCAGTGCTGATGAAGAGTCACAAGCCCATTGCTTATTTCAGCCAAGTGTTGACTGCCAGAGCTCGTCTAAAATCTGTCTATGAGAGGGAATTGATGGCAATTATTTTGGCCATCCAAAAGTGGCGTCCTTACTTGGAAGGCATTTCATCGTCCGGACCGACCAACGAAGCCTAAAATATTTGCTGGAGCAGCGCATGGTGACAGAGGAGCATCAGAAGTGGCTATCAAAACTGCTCGGGTATGATTTTGAAATTCAGTACAGGCCCGGGGTAGAAAATAAGGCAGCAGATGCCTTGTCCAGGTGCATGGGTGAACTGCAGGCAGTAGCTGTGTCAATTCCAATGATGCTAGATTGGGAAGCCATAAAGGAGGAGAGTGCTAAAGATGAGGATTAAGCAAGATCAGAGCTGAGTTAGTGAAGGAAAAGGGCGGCCATCCAGGGTACTCATTGGAGGGGGAGAGATTGTTGTATCAGGGGAGATTTGTGCTGCCCAAAATGTCAGTACACATCCCACAATTGCTCCAGGAGTTCCACGGAACTGCAATGGGAGGTTATTCAGGAGTTCTAAAGACCTATAGGAGACTAGTGGCAGAGCTGTACTGGAAATGTATGCACAGAGATGTGAAAGAGATGGTATCCAGGTGTGAGATATGCCAAAGAAATAAGTACATAGCTATGTCACCAAGAGGGTTACTGCAGCCTTTGGCTTTACCAGGACGAGTATGGGAGGAGATATCTATGGACTTCATTGATGGGCTACCCCGCTCTGAGGGATTCACAGTGATTTTGGTGGTAGTGGATAGATTGAGCAAATATGCTCATTTTATTCCTCTACGTCATCCTTATACTGCGGTGACAGTAGCGTCAGTCTTCATCAGGGAGATAGTCAGACTACACGGAGTACCAGAAGCGATAGTCTCAGACAGAGATAAGGTGTTTCTCAGTCATTTATGGAAGGAATTATTCAGACTGCAGGGGACAGTGCTAAAGAGAAGTACGGCGTACCACCCACAGACGGATGGCCAAACAGAAGTAGTCAACAGGAGCTTGGAAACTTATCTGAGATGCTTCGCATCAGAAACACCCAAGCTATGGGCTAAATGGCTATCATGGGCCGAGTACTGGTACAATACCTCTTTTCATTCAGCCTCTCAGATGACTCCATTTAAGGTGTTGTACGGAAGGGATCCACCCCACTTGGTGCATTTTGGGAGTAGCAGCACACCCGTGTCTTCAGTAGAAGAGTATTTGGAGGAGAGGGATAAGACACTGAAAGAGTTAAAAAGACATCTGTTGAAGGCTCAACAGATTATGAAGAAACAGGCTGATGGGCATCAGAAGGATATTCAGTTTGAGGTGGGCGAGAAGTATTTTTGAAACTCCGCCCATATCGACAGAAAACAATCGCCAATCGGAGGAATGAGAAGCTTGCTCCAAGGTACTTCGGTCCTTATGAAGTACTGGAGAAAATTGGAGCTGTGGCATATCGTTTGAAGTTACCACCAACAACGACGATCCATCCAGTTTTCCATGTATCCCAGCTAAGGAGAGCCATTGGAAATTATGCTACAAGTTCTGAGTTACCAGGAACATTAACAGAGGAGATGGAAATGATATTGGAACCTTTGGAGCTCATGGAGGTTCGCCAAAAAGCAGATGGAACCACAGAAGTCCTGATCAAATGGAAGAACCTCCCTGACGACGAGGCCACGTGGGAGCCATACGAGCGGATGAAGCAACAGTTTTCTGACTTCCACCTTGAGGACAAGGTGGTTCTTTGGGAGGGCGGTAATGTTAGACCGGTCCTCCCTGGACCGGTCCAGCCGGCCCAATCCAGTGGGCCGGTTCGCTTTTACCGAAGAAGGGGGCGGGCGGAACAGCAGGTGGAAGCCGCATGAAGGCTAGAGGTGGGGTCCACTTGAAATTCAAGTTGTTTCTTGGAGCCAAAATGAGGGGAAGTGAGGGAAATTAGGTCCTTTTGTATCTATTTTGAATTGTATGCATTAAGTAGGGAGTAATGGGGAGGTTTAGGGTTATGTGTTTTTGTCTTGAAGTTTCTCTTGTTCTTCTTGTTGATTTGGGCTCTAGATCGTATTCTAGAGATTGGGAGAGTGCGATCCTCCTCTCGAATAGAGGATCCTTGTATCTTTGCTATTTTCCTTGCATCTATTAGTAAAATACAAGTCTTTTGTCCGTTTTTCCTGCAGTTTTTCTCTGTTTTCCCTCAGTTTTGGGCTGTTTTCCTGCTGTGGACAGCAGTTGTTCTTGAGATTTGTAGCCAAAGTGATTAAGAAATACTTGAAATCAAGTATTTTCCTATCAGTATTTTGGTCAACTTTTTGAGTCCCTTGTTTGCTCATTATTGTTGAGAGCTTCAAGTGATCTTAGTTGTAGTTTAGCTCTTTTGATTTTTACCATTTTAATTTTGCCAGACATCCATATTTTACTTTTTTTTTTCTCATTTCTGACTAAAAGTTTTTCTTATCCTTTTGTTTTAGTAATGGACGTTCTTATTAGACATTTTCAAGAGCATGTACCTTAGTGTATCAGTGTATGAGTTTTACTGATGATATTCTTCTTGTTGATTAGATTAGAGAGAGAGAGAGAGTTGATGAAAAACTTGAATTATGGAGGTCAACCTTAGAGTCTAAAAGTTTTTGTTTGAGTAAAATTTTCAGAACCAAATACATGGAGTATAATTTTAATAGTAATAGATCTAATTGTGGGGTGTCATGGGGTGATCAAGTCATTAAAAAGAGTGTCTCTTAGATATGTCTGATCTATTGTTCAAAGTGATAGAGAAATAGATAGGAATATTATTAGTAGAATTCATGTTGGAGGGCCTATTGTGATAGAAGAGTACCCCTCAAACTTAAGGAAAAATTTTATAAGATGATGATGAAACTTGCAATGCTTTATGGCGCAGAATGTTGGCCATTAAAAGAGAAGCATAAAGTTAAGTGTTATAGAGATGATGATGCTCAGGTGGATGAATGGATTTACACTTAGAGATAAAATGTAAAATGAGTATATATGTGGAAAGGTTGGAATAGCTTCAATGATAGATAATATTAAAGAGAGAGTCCCTTTAGATGGTTTGTTTACATAAAATATCAGTCTTCTAATGATCTTGTTAGGAGAGTAGATCTATTAGTTCCAGCCTATGTTAGAAAAGATAGAGGTAGATCTAAAAAGACTTGATTATAAAGCATTATAAATGACCTTTTTTATTATATTTAAATAAAAATTTGACTCTTAACATGATGCAATAGAGAAAAAAATTCGTATAATTGACTCTACATAGTGAGATAAATGACTTGTTGTTGCTGCTGTTGTTGTTGTACACTTTGATTAACTTGTTGTTTGTGCCTTCTTTGTTGCTGAACACTTCAATTCATATAAAGGGCTGGCCCTGGCCCTATATGTCATTTCATGAAATTTCTCTTCAGCCCCTACTATTAACTCTTATCATAACCTGCTCTGGTGACTTCTTTGTTTCTGGCCATGTATTCGTCTTACCATTACAACTTTAACATTACTCGCTATATATGTAATGTTTATATATTTATTTATTTTTTATTTTCATGATCTTACTAGAATTTAACTCCCTTTGGATTTCTATGAACATTCTTAATCAAGGATCCATCGTTTCATTTGGTTACTATACTCCTCACTACATACTTGCTTCTTGAAATAAAACGGGATTTATCATACTAATTTCTATTGAGAAAAAGGTCAAAATGTTGCCTAAATTATTGTTTTTTTTTTTCTTTTTAGTTATAGACTATCTAATTTGTCTAGTTTAGGCTCTTGTCTTCTGAAATCTGATCTAAAATCAAACAACAGAAATACTACTTTGTATCATATTTGAAGAGTTAAGAGATTAAATTGAATATATTAGATAGAGATATTAAAATGCCCCTTAAGAATTGAAGATTATCTTGAAATTTTTCTCAATTTCTAATGTAGTTTGGTTTCTATTCGCTGTAAACCCGTTATGATCGATTGTCTGAGTGGCCTTTCTGACATCCGATAAATTTCCGTCAACATTCTCACTGCTGCCGGGATTTAAGTGAATATGAATTAACCGTTCTTTGTTCTATTTTGGTTCTGTATGTAAATGATAATTACATATTTCACCGTTGATTCTTTAGGAGTATTGTGGCTAGCCATAGAATGTCTATTGTTGATTGATATTAATCTAGAAATTTTGCGTTCAAAATTTGTAATCATGTTCATCTAGAATTGGGAGGTGTTATGATCTAGTTTCATTTGCTACTCAGCAAAATTATAATAGGTACATGACACTATTTTCTGTTTCATTTGGGATGATTTTTTTACTATTTTGTAAGTTATTTTTTAGTTAAAAAATATCTTGAAAGCATGAAAAATAGTGATCTAAAGCTGTCCCAAACGAAACCTTAATATTTGTATGATGGGAGTATTTTGATGGACTGACCGATTTGTTTAATAGAGAATTAGTAAATTTCCTAATCAAGAGAGTTGTTTAGAAAGGTTCTTAATCGAAGGGGAATTGTTTAAGAATGTTTTAATTATAATTGTAAAGGAATTATTTAGGCAAGAGATCTAATTTGAATTCAAAATCTAAGAGGGAATTATTTAAGGACGAGGAGGAATTAAGGGGGATTATTTAGGGAAGTTTTAATTATAATTGGGAGGAAATTAATTAGGGAAATAAAACTAATTTGAATTCAAACTTCAGAGGGAATTATTTAGGAAAAGGGGGCTAATTTGGAAGGGAATTATGGGAGCCTATTTAAGGCTAACAATAGGATGCTTTCAGGATTGTATTTTTAGTTTGTTGAAATTAGAATTTCTTAGATTGTGAGGGCTCTAGCCGCTAGCTAGGGATTTGGGAGAGCCGGATCTTCCTCTTCAGTTGTATCTTGTTGTTTTCTTTCATATATCTTAAAATAAAAAGGCTTTTGGTGTGTTCTTCCTAATTTCTTATTATCATTCCCTGATTTCGAGGAAATTTTATCCACTTCTTATTAAATTGGTGTCAGAGCACGATCCAGGTACCTATGGCGGGAAAATAGGTAGAAATGTTGGAAGGGGAGATCAGACAATTGAAATCTGATTTTATAAAAATTTTAGATTTTGAAAAGCAATTTTTAGCCATCCATGAGAAAATCTATGGGAAGTTTGCCATCATAGAGGATATGATTAGGAAGTTGCTCGAGTTCCAAACCAAAATGGTGTCGTCGAAGGAGAGGGAAGCCACCGCCAACCAAGTAAGTGTGGAAAACTCTAATTCGATAAGGAGGGGAAAATCAGGAGGTGGAAATATTAGGGGAAGAAGAGGAGATGCCACATTTGGAGCCACTTCCATGGAGTCTAGGATTTTTGGTATAGGTGCAAAGTTTGGAACGAGAATAGGATGGGGGGAAGATAGAAGCGCCAGGCATGGTTTAGTCACCCCTACAGCAGTATCGAGGGGTGTTCTACCCAGTTCAGGGGTTGCCTTCTCCGTGGGAACGTGAGCATGCTATCATCTTGAGGAAGGAGTCTCACTTATTAGTATTCATCTGTATCGTCATCCCCAAATCCAAAATGAAGAGATTGAGAGTTTAATTAAGGAGATGCTCGAGGCAGGGATCGTTCGACCTAATGTCAATCTATTTTTCAGTAAAGTGCTTATTCAAGTACTTTAGTAGCATTTTACTTCATTCCACCTTGAGGACAAGGTGTGACTTTGGGAGAGGAGAATTGCTGGACCAGCTGATTTGATTGATAGAGAATCAAAAAATTTCCTAATCAAGATAGAGTTGTTTAGGAAGGTTCTTAATCAAATGAGAATTTATTAGGAATGTTTTAATTGTAATTGTGAAGGAATTATTTAGGATAAGAGATTTAATTTGAATTCAAAAACTAAGAGTGAATTATTTAGGGAAGAGGTGGAGGAATTAAGAGGGATTATTTAGAAAAGTTTTAATTATAATTGAGAGAGAATTAATCAGAGAAATAAATCTAATTTGAATTCAAACTTGAGAGGGAAATATTTAGGAAAAGGGGGCTAATTTGAGAGGGAATTATGGGAGCCTATTTAAGGCTAACAATAGGATGATTTTAGGATTATATTTTGAGTTTTTTGAAATTAGAATTTCTTAGGTTGTGAGGGCTCTAGCCGCCTGCTAGGAATTTGGGAGAATCGGATCTTCCTATATAATTATATCTTATTGTTTTCTTTCATATGTCTTGCAATAAAAAGACTTTTGGTGCGTTCTTTCTAATTTCTTATTATCATTCGCTGATTTGTAGGAAATTGTATCTTCTTCCTATCATATTTCTTCCATAGTTTTTCAAAGCTAGCATTGCAGTATCATTATTGATATTTATTATTTATATCTTTAACTGATATCTGTATTAGGGTTGTAAAAACTCCTGAAATCTATAATGTTCGCAACATGACAGCCATCAATTGATTGAAATTTATAAAATTATTGTTATCTCACGGGTGTTTGTTTTATCTATTCTTAAAAGTTTGATTTATGTCTCATCTAATTTCTCTCTCTCTCTCTTAGCAATGAAACCTAATTTTTGCCGTACAGCGAACTTAAGTTTTGTCTGAAACGACTTTCTTACTGCTTGTTAAAGTAGTTTTCTAGTAAAAAATTAAAAGCAGTAAGAAAGTCACCCCTAACGAAGCCTTAGTTGAGGATCAATCTTCATAATAGTTTTGGAGCGGAGCTCCTAGATGATATCTAACATTTTCTTGTTATTTTTGCAATCAGAACTATAGTAAAATATGCGATGATGATGATGACAAGCACACTCATCCATCAATTGGATGAGTTCTTACTAAATTCTTGGTGTAATATGTGTTTGCCTTTCTTTTTTTTTTTCCTCTTGACAACTCACTCACAAAGACGTGCAGTAAAGCTCTTTCATGCTGAACCCGCTTTTTATAAGGAAGAAACTCATTAAAATTCCATGTTCACAGGTTCTGAAGAAGCACAGTTTCCTGCAACTTCTGGAGTTTCTGCTTCTGCTGGCTGAATCATGTGAGCAGCACCCTTGATTTTTTAGTATTCTACACCTTCACCTTTCTGATGAACAAATAAAGCTTGTATCATATACTTTAAATATTCAATCGATCAAACTTGACCGTTAGTAAATGCCTATGGGTGGAAGTATTTTTGTCTATGAATGGTCCAGTTTTAATCAAACATGAGCATGTTCTACCCTAATAATATAAAATATTTTCTTTGCTTTCTTACTCTAACTTTGGCCGGTTCTTCAAGCTGATTTGTGTAGAAACACAATCAGGTGATAAGCATCATTTGATTGTTTCAATGATAGGAAGATATAACTAGCTAGCGATATTTAGTTCTTTAGAAAAGTCTAATGATTTATCGCTTCAATTGGTATAACTTTCTTATTGCTTCTTTAAAAATTTTAATATAAAAATTTAAATTTATGTATGAAAAAGCTGCTTTAAGAAGCAGTAAGAAAGCTGTCTCAAACGAAACTTAAATCAGCCGCAACAAAGGTGGCTTGCTTATGCTTCTTTTGTAGAATTTACTAATTCATGAAAAATAACTTCTTTTTAAATTAAAATCGCCAGACAGAAAAGATTCAGCAACATATATATATATATATATATATATATATATATATATTTTTCTTCCATTGGGATTCATTTTCAAAATGTGGTTCCGAAACTTTTTTATAAATATGCCATTTAATGATTTAAATGTGGCAAAACTTCCAATGGGTGTTTTTCTCGTAATTGCATTATCACTCTTCATCAGCTTTACCACCAACCAAAAGATTACTGCAATCCTGGTCAATATGTCCGTTTATAGCACGAATCTCAATGTATAATAAAATTGAAAATTTTGAAATAAAATCATTCAAATTCTCAAGTTTAATGAACTTAGAGGCCTTGAGATGAATTCAAAGATTTCTGATCTGATGCACGGCCAAATTTATGAGAATGTGGTTGAAAATTTTGGGACATTAATGGAAGAGTCAAATGATCTTTAAATTGCATATGCTTAAGTTAAAATTGTTTGTCTGTGCAAAATAGATTCAATGATTAAAATTTGATGTATGCCATCAATATCAACTCTGACTCCTAACATAAATACAAATATTTAGACTAAACTTACTAATTTTTAGTCTTCTCTCCTTGAAGGAGAACAAAATACACTGCAAATAAACTCTTTTAAAATAATTATGTCATAAAGCTCTTCCAACTTCCTCCACAAAATTCATTCTCTACATCTTTCATCTATTATATGATATCAATCTCTCTAACAATTATAAGAATAGACATCATTATAATCAATGATGCATATTGACATAATCATTTAATTGATACAACCTCATGATTTTTCCTTTTTTAAAATTTTCGCATAAAAATTCAAGTATCTTTTATACCTCTTTTATCTATATATGTCAGATACTAATATGCTAAAACTTCTCTACCGCAACAAATTTTCTAATACACGACAAATATAATAAATAATCAATCATTCAAAATCTATATTATACTCAGCTCAAAATAAATGTACTAGTTATAAATTCATCTTGACCATATATATATCACAAGTGCATGAAAAAAATAAAATAGAAACATTTAAATAAACCACAAAAATATGAAATGTGTTCACCACTATTAAATATATATAAATGTCATTTGATATTTCTTTATCTGAAGATTTAACTAACATTTTAAAGCTTTATCATAAGAGAGCTAAATATAGAAGTGAACTGATATACATCACACTATATTCTGTTTTTTTATCATTCTCAGCCTCAGCCTCAGCCTCAACCTCTTCTTGATAGGAAAATAGATCCTATGAGCATTGCAAACCCTGCAAAGGCAATCGTGTATATTATTCTCCTCTTGGATGAGCCACGTGTCCTCCTCCTGCGACCAGCTTCTTCTCCAGGCTCATTTTCTTCATTTCTTCTTACAGAACCATCAGAGTTGTTTATTTGCCTCCTCCGAATACCTTCACTGTCAACCACCGACTCATTCCTGTATGGACATATGGGTAATTGAATACATCCATAAAACATGTAAGTCAGATATGAATAGGGGACAAGCATAGTCATGGAGAATGGCTAAGGTACCTTTGCCGCATTATTTGATCCAAAAATCAATACTATTCATCTTCGTTCTTTGTGATAATCATAGGTTTCATTTGTGACAGTTTTCTTACTGCTTTCTAAAGTGGCATTTTAGTACAAAATTTCAAATTCAAAAAATTTTTGTACTAGAAAGCTGCTTTAAGAAACGGTAAAAAAGCTGTCACAAACAAAGCCTTAGACTTGCATATATGCATGGAAGCAGTATGAATGTATGCAAATGTAAATACGTTCATGATTATACGATTCAATTTAGGTTTAGCCTAATCAAAGAACACACAAGTAAATGTAAGATTTCAACTCTAATCAAAGAAGTGTGAAGTTGGTGATTGGCAGTTCTTAACCAACCACAGCACTTCAAACTCATTCTTGATGGATACATGATCTTTTGTTTTCCTACTGCATGAGTTCCTACTTCTAGTAGTGGAAGTTCTAATATCATGTCTTAAAAGTTTTGTATCACAAAATCCTGATTAGAAGAATAATTAGAATGAGTTTTAAAATCTTTAAATATGATTTGAAATGATTACAATATTAATAATTTACATATGACACTCATCTTAAACCCTAAATCGAAGGATTCTGGGACTCGTCCTAAACAAAATTTAAGGCTTACTCTGACCCAATTTTTTTGGGGTGAGCGGCGCAATCTATGAGACCCTTTCTCAAGAACTACTTTTGACATTTTAGGATTTTTTAAGGGTAGAGATTACAGATCACACTAGCATATTGACATTGTCAGTATTGATGCCAAAGAGAGACAATGTGTGAAGGATATTTTGAATTTAAAAGTTCAAATTTAACAAACTTACCCAGAGCCAGAAGATTCTGTTACACCATTCGAATGAGCCTGGCAGTAAAATTCATGCGTAATGAGTTGACGAAGCCTAATGTACTTGTTACAATTATGACAGAGTTCTGTTCTGTTCCCACATACTTCCTGAGAGAAAATTAGCTTTTTATCAACACATTTGCAAGGATGAAACTTACATAGGGTGCTAAATTAAGTTGACTTAGTTACCTGATGCTCGAGAAGATCAGATGCAGGCAAAGGAAACTCACAAAATTCACAAGTGGCAATTCTTTTTGGACATTTTTCATCCTGATGAATAGACCAACCTTCACGCTCAATAGTTTCACTGCACAGTGAACAATCTATCTGTTTGCACAGAAAAAAAAAAAAGCAACCAAAGCTCAAACATTCCATTGAAAAAAGGGGTATTTGATACGGTTGGTTAAGTTTAAAATACAAAATAAAAGGTGTACTCAGTGCGTGACATGTCCGGTCAGCACAGGGCTTCGGAAATATCAATGTACGCACTCATACCTCTACTTTACAACGGATTTGTTTCCGTAAATCGAGCCAAAAACTCTAGGCTCTGGCAAGCAACAAAACAATGGCTTTAGGCCCTCGTTCTTCGTACAAACAACATCAAGGACTTGAATACACTAAAGAATGTAAGAATGGTTGTGCAATTATTTATGAACACTAGAGGTACATGGTCACACATTTTGGCAGCTATAATATAATGAGCACTGACCTTTTTTTTTCAACATGGATGACTTTATGAACATAGAAATAAATCATCGAAATAAAAAATAAGCATATGCAAGTGCGCACATAGTTGCCTGGATCAAGTTAATCAAATCATTGTAAATCTGAATCAGGTTCAGAATGTCGCCAACACTAAGCCAATTCGCTAAAATCTTCAAATTGCTTAAAGAAGCTTCTTATTAAGGCACCTAATCTGCACATCTTTGAATTATAAAAGCTGTGAACTGACAATTACAATAATTTAATTGTCAGTTCTACTCTCTTCAATAAAGCGAAATTGTTATAAGAACTCGCCAAAGTAACCAACTTACTCATCCAAAAAGACTCATCAAGGGAATTCATCCAATTGTACTCAATTTCAATGTTAAACTCTACAAAATTTGCCAATCACTAGGATAATAGTCAGTAAACAAGACTTATTTGTTTTATAGCAACTATCATCAAATCTTCCAAATGCAATTTAAGTTATTATTTAATTGTAGACATTCCCAAACACTGATCTAAATTCATACAAAAGGGCTCATAGGATGAGATCAGTGCATGGATGTCACATCAATCTTGTTGTATATTCTGACTCAAAAATGTAATAAAATTCTCGAAGCTTCTCTCTCTTCTCACACATCAAGTATATTAATAATACTTCGATATCACCCACAAATATATTTGGATCCAACAAATTGTTATGATGAACATAGACAAATTTACTTTAGAAGGGCCTTTACTATTCGTAATAACCAAAACGAAGATGAAAGTATAGAAAAAGCAGAAAAAGTAAAAATGTTTTGAATCCTTGCAAATTCTATAGGTGTCTAACTCAATTCAAATGAGATTGATGACTAGCACCAGAATCTTCAATAGGCAAAATTCCTAATGAAACTGAGTATATGAGTTTTCTGGAAGCTAAAGAGAACAGGTCAAGCATATAAAAGTACTGGTAGGCTCTGTTGTGCAGGTTAATTGGCAAGATCAGTGAACAGTAAACATTGTTGCTAAAGTTAAGAGTCTGAAAAAAAAAAAATTTCAATATATCAACTGTTTAATGTGTTTCTTCCAGCAGCTAAAATGTGAACAAAAATGAAATAAAGAAACTTAAGAACTTGATTTGCACGTGACGAACATAATTCAAATAACAACGAAGGTTTGTAGTACTAAAGGTTTCAAGATACTTTACAGTTCCATGGAGTATCTCCTATGTGAAAGTAAAGCCATTAGTACAAAGATTATCTTACGAATATAATCAAAGAAAGACAAGCGGAATTTAGGTTACTCTTTTTAGAAAGAGAAAATACATGTATTAGGAGAACGTTAATTCCGCGAATTGCTGTTCAGAAAATAGTGGTGATTCAACCCGCCAAAGACACAAATTGCCTTGAGAAAGCTTATTTCTGTAAATGTATTCAGTTGCACTGAAGCTACAAACTGACACAATACTCCACATATCTACTTAAATTCTGCATAACAAATCTAAGATATTTAAATCTAACACATTAAGGTATTGCTTCATTTTCAAGTCATATTGGTTGATAATAATTAATATCATTCGGTCTTAATTCAACTATTTAAGATTTTTTTTTTCTTCATAATATTTTCTCTATTATTCTGGTTTTCAATTTATTTCAGAAGATAATTCACCAACAAGAACTGTTATATATAAAAAGAACATGCATGACGGTATCTCACATTGAAGATCCTTTTTAAGCTTTTTCATAATAAATACAAAGGGAAATGAACCAAATGTTGAGCTTCAACATATTAATTGGAAGCTTTCTATTCATCCCACAAATATTCGTACTAGTTGATGAGCCATTATGCATTTCTTTAATAGTTTCAACATAATTTTGAGGGATCTTTTTTTTTTCTTAATGCACATCAAATAAATTCTCATTATATTCAATCTTCTCATCTCAAAAACAACAAAAATTATTAAAAAAAACTTTCTTTACTAATGTATACTTTTCTATCAATTGTCTTTAACATAAAATAGCCTTCTCTATCCATTGCCGTAACATAAAAATAGCCTTTCTGTAGAAGTTTTTAGCATTAAACCAAATTGAATTTTCAACACCATCGTTATTTTCTATTTATGATTCATAACTGTTTGATAATTTTCCGGTATAATTCATAAGCTTGATACCCCTAGAATTATCACAAGCATGAACATCTCTTTAATTCATAAATATTGCTATAATAATATTTCTTTCCAATCATTTGGCCCATCTCGATCTTCAAACTTTTTATTAAACATATTTAACACTCCAAATCTCAATAGGCATCTGATTTAAATCCTCAGTTTTATGCATCCACATTAGTGCCTACTCTACTCCATTTTATTGGATCATCTTATAATATACCCTAACACTCTATTCATTATGCTCTTCCAAAAGAATTTCTATGTTAATTCTCACATAAAACAATTTTTTTTTAAATAACAATTTCATCTTTCTTGATGCCTTCATCTTTAACAAAGACCTAATATATCTTCAGATTTTTTATATATATCCACATTCGACATTCCATAGTAGATACTCTAATTTTAATTTTGATTATATTTTTAATTATGAAATAAATTTTAATTTTAATTTTGATTATATTTTTAATTATTTACGAGTTATTATTGATTACTAGTTTTAATTAAAATTATTAATTAACCATTATAAATAATATAATTAAAATTTAAGTAATTATTTATTAATTACATCATATTCTTAATTAATTTTAATTAAATTAGTTAAACTAAATTAATTTGTGTCTATGTTATATTTCTTTGACGATGCCTATTCTGTTATCTTACTATAGCCAAAAGTTTGCTTTTCCTCTTCTCTAGCTGTTTGTTGCTCTTCAACATCATCTGCTTTGCGTGCGAGGTAGCGTTTTGAATGAGTTACTAAATAACTTCTTCGCCTCCTTTGATAATGTTCCTTCCTGTCGGATTTGAAGTCACACCTCCTCGTCGTTCTTCTGTAGGATTGGAAGCAACTACGGGGGCTTGCTCGTTGTGAAGGTAGCCATCTTTCTTATTATATCCAAACAGCCCCGTAGGGTGTCTCGCTCGCCATGCATTATATGTCTCGCAACTGCACATAAATCTGGAATGTGAATCGAAGCACGCCGCACCGCATATCGCGAGCGAGCAGACATTGTCTTGCTAGCTCGCATTGTCTTGTTCGCAGCTTCTCCCTCACACAATTCGGTCTCCAAGGCTTACAACAAGAAGATGAGAGAGCATGTAACAAGTAATTTTACCTAAATTCCTAGAAAAAAGCAAAGCTAGCTCTCCAGCTTTTTCCATTAATTTAAACGACAAATTTAACCAAAGGACCAAATTGGATAATTTTTAATAATTGAGGGACCAAATTGGGGCAATACAAAACTTTCAGACTAATTTGAGGATTTTGTAAATGATACTATTCTATCAATCTTCAAAAGGATTTATTATTATTATCATTAATCTTTTGTATATGATTATAATTATGAAAGATAAATTTATGAATCAATTAATTTTTCTACGCCAAACTTCTTAATGGAACTATTCATTTTATCCCACATCAAATTTGGCGCAACTAAAGAATCAAAATTTTGATCTCTTAAAAGCCTATCTTTAAAAATTAAAGATTCACACATTTAAAGTTTCAACACTTTTGTCCTAGGTCAATTATTATTTTTTGATTAGTTTGTTTATGTTTTTAAGATATATATTAGCGCTACTATTTGCAAAAAAAAATTTTCTTTAGATAAACAAACTATTTGTGATTTGATAGCTGAACTTTTCAAAATAATTAGGAATTCTTTTCTTAAAGCATGTGTTTGCTATCTAGTAAGGATCCAAGTCTGTGTGGATTTGAGTATTGATGATTATGACCTACACATATATAATCATTTCAAGGATAAGAAAAAATGGTTCTTTTTAGATATTAATACATCTTCTATACTTCTTGGAGTTTTAAATAAAGTCATACTATGATCATAAAAAACAATATAATGTGAAATTCATGGGCCCAACTCTAGTGAAAGGTTATTAGCCTATTATACATCTTCATTTTATGGTTTCATACCATCAACATCAATTATTATCAGCCTTATCCCAACTATTTGAGGCTAATTTTATGAATTCTCATTTGTTGACCCTCATACTAGTGTCGGGGTTAAGTCGACCGCGCAAGGTGGGTTTTAAAAGAGAAAGAGCTCAAAATCGCGCAAAAACTCACCCGACGCGTGTCGACCGGAAACTCTAAATCGCCGAGACGACCTCTGTTCGCGAAACGGACAGCGCCGATGCGTCCGGAGCAACGAAAACAGCTAAGATCGACACCCATATTGATGGGGGTCGACGGTCGGTGAAAAATTAAATTTTGGGCGCGCGAATCGAGACGACGACTTGTGCGAGCGACGACGCGACGACCCACTCGATGCATGAAAAAAAAAAAAAATTATTTTATTGTGCAATATAATTAAAAAAAATTAGAAAAAAGGGAGAGAAAGAGAGATTTTTAAATAAGAAAATATTTTCTCTAAATAAAAAAATCAAAAAATACCCTAAATAACCCACTTAAACCCTCATAACTCCCTCACATTCTCCCTAACCGACCCCCCCCTCCTCATTTTCACGCCAAATCCACGCCAAGGAAGCCGCCGAACTCCCTCTTCTCCTCCTCCAAGCAAGGTAACTCTCCCTCTTCCTCCTCTTCTTCTCCATTTTTCTTCCTCTCCTCCTTCTTCTTCCTCTTCTTCCTCCATTTTCTTCTTCCCATCTTCTTCTTCTTCCTTCCTTCTTCTTCTTCTCTCCCATTTTTCTTTTTTCTTTCTTCATCCCTCCACATTTCCTTCCATTTCCTTCAATTTTCTTCCTCCCCTCTCTTCTCCTTCCTCTCCTTCATCTTCTTCTTCCTCCTCCAACCTTTTTTCTCAAAATCTACACCAAACCCTAACCCTAATTATTTTTTTCTCTCACTTCCACTCACCAAACCACATACATTCCTTCACAAAAAACACTTCCCTACACTTCCTACACCCTTCCAACAAAAAAAAATTTTCGTCCTTCATTTTCTCTCTCTAACCTAGAGAGAGAAAATTTTCTCTCTCTAGAAATCTCTTCATGAATAGCTCCATCTCCACCCCAAACATCTTCCCTCTCCACTATACCTCCAAATTCCTTCCCTAGAGGGAGAAAACAATTGCACACTCTCTCTTTCTCTCTCCAAAATTGAGAAAAAAGGGAGTTTCTCTCTCTAAATCTCTCCTCTCACTTCCTTGCACCTCCTAAACCCTATCTACACAAATTCCCCAAAAATCCCTTCTTTCCCTCTCTTTCCCTCTCTTTCTCTCTCTAGAAAGAGAGCTCTCTTCCTTTTCTTTCTCTCTCTAGCTTCTTTTTTAAATAAAAATATGATTAATTAAATTGCACAAGTAAAAAAATTTGAAATTATGCATCGCAGGTTCCTACGTCGCCGTCATCCGCCGTCGCCGCCTCGATTGCTGCACACCCAAGGTAAAAATTAGTATTTACTTTTTGTGCATGAAATAAGTACTCGTGACCGCTTTTCTTAGCGGGCGAGGAAAAACTTAAGTACCCGTGACGCACTGAGCGAGCGGGGAAATTCGTATGCATGAAAACATAAGTACCCGTGACTGCTTTTCTTAGCAGGCGGGGAAATTTGTTATTTGTAAAAAAATTGTTTAATTAAGTACCCGTCACTGCTTTTAGGCGGGGAAAAATGTCATATTTTAAATCTGCGCTCAAAGACCCTGTGACCGCTTTTCTTAGCGAGCGGGGGTTAATACTGCGGCCGCGGTGTCACTCGACACCTACCGTGACTGCCTTTCTTGGCAGGCGGGAAGGCCTTACACACTCTGATGCAGCCCCCTACGCGGGGACGACGCCGGAGTACTGCCGAATTTCTATTTGAAAATATTAAGGACTTAAACAAAAAGTGAACTTGAATTTTGATCTTGAACTCACACTTGATTTGAAAATCAATAGATATGAGCAAAGACATGAATAAACCTGGAATCAGCCTTGAACTATAGGAAACTCAAATCACAACTAGAACTTGAATGAACAAACCATAGAACCAATCTCTTGACAGTGTAGAGTTGGAACCAAGCATGAAGGAGCTTAATATCTCAAAGTGAAGTTATAGCAATTCTTAATTAAATGCAAGAGGTACACACTGGATATAATAGTAGAGCCTCATGGACAACAACAATTCACATTCAATGAATGTAGCACCTTATAGCCCAATGCAAGAAAGAAGTGGAAAGGATATCATCCACTAATCAAATGATGATAAAGACTCATGGAATCAAATGATACTAGAAGGGTTTGATGCGTAATGGGCATAACAAGTCTTCATATTCAATGGAATGTGGATATCAAACAAATGTTGAACATTAAGCCCCTACGCATATTGTAACACATATTGAGAATCAATGAGAATGAGTGGATGTGGAACTCATGGTGAGCAAGAATTCAATTGTCATTTGATTGCAAACAATCCTCAACAAGAAACTTTTGGAGAACATTCAAATGAACAATTAAGATATAGAGGTTCAATAATCAAATATTGATCATTCAAGCTGGTACAGATGACCAAATAAAGATGTATATTGGACAAGGAAGGTCCCTACTACATCTCATTCACAAGTAACAAGTAAGAGGAAGGCCTATGCATAATCAATGATGTTCAACTCCAAGAAGGTTTATTAATTCTACTACAAACAACAACACTTCATGTAGTGGTTTTATAAGTATATGTAGAAGTCTCTACGAGTCGCCGCAGAAGACTCCTTATTTATACAACAGATCCCCTTGGATAAAAGAATTCAATATGTAACAAATATAGTGGATTTTAATGCTTGTGGCACCTCAAATGATAGCAGAAGCTTCTACATTTGCAATGTATATAACATCCCTACAAGCAATACTAGAAGAATTGACATATAATGAACATACATGAGCTACATGCTGACGGTGACACTCTTTGCAATCATAAGTAAGAAAGTTGAAATAGAGACGCACAGAAAAAACATGATGAAATGTATATAGGTGTTTCATGCACCTAACGGTATAGTAGGGATACTGTAGTCATCCGGTATCAACATACAATGAACTAACAATGAAGAGGTATTTGGGGATCTGAAGTAAATACCAACTTCACGCAATCAATTGTAGGGAGAATATACCATTCTCCTATAAGTAAAAATGTACGACATGTAGTAGATGCAAGTATCCACGAGCCTTTGTAGGAGACCGGTTGTGTACATGAAGTATCGTGGACCGAATGCCAAAGAATTACAATGAATACAAGCATCAACAAACACCAAGGCAGGAGATTAGTTAGTGCACTATGATCCGCCTATGAAAATCAACAAGTAGTGCACGACAGTCTACCTGTAAGAAGCAGTGAACAATTCTATCCAGAAGCTGCTACGCCACGCCACCGGATCCGCAACACTCGTACTAGCGGATAGAAGGCGTGTACAAGCTCTCAAATGAAATATTATGTGCATTCAAGTTACAATTACTTGCACAACTAACATATTTCAAAACCCCCTCGCACATACACTGTAGTTTGTACACACTTAGGTACACTAAAAGAGGGTATACAATCAACACCCGCATGGGCCCCGGCGAGCGTGTTATTGGTACACACGTGACGCCTAGGGATGCTGCGCGGGTCAACAAGTGAATTCAAGTCCGAATCCGATCCTTCTATACGGATCAATAGAAGTCGACAGGGTTCGAACCATCAAATAAATATACGGTTGTGGGGACCGATGTATTTATTTTAATACACTCATATTAGGCCTTCAAGGTCTATAATCAATAGAATTCACTCACAAAGATATAAAGCATACGAAACCCGATCATCTGTCGACATCCAGACAGGGTTGACAAGGTTCAAACTACAAATGAAAATGACCCCACACCCCGATGATGGCCGTGTTGAATGCAGATCTCAACCGGAGGGGTTCCCAATCAAATATCTCTCGAATATCCAAAGTCCATTCCAAACACTTTCAAATATCCATTCAAAACCCAAAACTCCACAAAATCCAAAAATCCTAAAAATCCTTAAATATTTAAAATTTGAAATCTAATTATCAAACACTTAAAGCAAACTTCATCCACCATCCGCAACAGTTTGTCGGGGTGGACAAATTTAAATATAACTTCAGCTCACAAAGAGTCGAATGCCTAGTCGAAAATATCACTAGGATTCATCCTCAAACAATCTCCTGTCAATAAGGACGTGGCACGTGTCCTCTAACCGGCGGTTCGCCGCCAAATGGCACCGCAGGATAAACGGTTATGACCCGGGGCCCTCTGAACCGAGTGGTTTTGCCGCCAAATGGCACCACGAAATACCGGTTATGGCCAGAGCCAATACGTTCCTTGTTGGCATCAAATCTTTGAGATATGAATCAATAGGATATGATTGATAGGGCACTAAGCCCTCTGTTAGCTAAGGTGGATTCAAATTTGTCCCCTTAGACAAACTTTCAACCCCGGTCTACAAGGTCCCCTTGGACGAAGCAACCCATGGCTGCCGACAAGGATCCTTCTGTCAGGTTGGGTCGACTACCTCCTCTGACTAAGTAGACCAGGGACCACGATGGCCCGGGACGACGGAACCATGGGATCTTGATCGGGCTCATCATCCATTCCCCCACCATCCGCTTTAAGTACAAGATGGTGAAATTTCTATTTCAAATATTAAATCTTTTCAAATATCCAGACTTCCCAAATTCTCGAATCCAAACCCAATTTCCAAATCCAATTTCTACCAATATTTCAAAATCCTAATCTCATTGCTGCTACTATATGTCAGACACCACGTATCTCTGTACGTATCTGATTGACGACTAGCCTTAATCGAAAGTTCTCTCTCGTGATCGGGAGGGGTAATTAACTATAGGGGCTTGCGCCTATAGGAAACCAGAACTCAGATCATAAAGTCCTCACAAAATGAGGTCGAAATCTCTGGGTAGTGTCTTATCTACAAACCCATCTGCCTTCCAAAATTTACCCCGGAACTTAGTTTGTTAAAACTCCCTCGCCGAATAAGAAAAGCGAGCGGAGGCCGGGGCCGAATTTTCGGAGCCCACATCATTCTTCACTTGTTCCGACTAATTGTCTTGCACAATTTTTTTGAACAACTTTTACCCTAGTCACCTTTGATCGACAAATTTTTCTCCAAAATTGATGATCTTAATTTTATCTGCTGATCTTATTGGTTCTTCTATTCTTCATTGTACATATTCAAACAGACAACATTTTTTTCACTATTCTATTTTTAATAGATGTTACTGCCACTATCTCAATAATCTAATATTTTCTCAATCATTCATAATTTTATCACATTCAACTTA
>CM028350.1:4285927-4398927 GCA_016618105.1 Dendrobium huoshanense
AGAAAAAAAATTATCACAACACTTCAAATTTTTATAGATTTTTGTTATTAATCTAATTTTATCAAACTTGACTAATCCGTAGACCATCCAAAGCATCCTGATAGGTCAATGTGTTTCTAGATGGATGCTTATGTATCTGATCTTCAACCCACCTATTCAGTTATTGAATGATTTATTATTCACATATACTATGAATTGAAATGTTAAAGAACAATAACACACTCACCTGCAACCAATGATCCTTTAGCCAAGTAAAAAATTTGAGGGTCTCATAATGTTGGCCTTCCAATATACAACTTTTTTCTAGGTCCACACCTGCAACAATGATACACATCCGACGATATATATCATTATCAGCCTTGTCACATAGCACAACTCTCTATAAAGATAAGCAAGAACTGCACCACTTAAGGACATCCTACTAAATGTATCCACATCCACAAGCAAAGACAACCACTACAGCGCTACATGACTTCGTGACATATCTGGTATTAGGAAGCAACCAATCATGATATAATGTATGCCCAAACATGTTGAAGGAATGCTCAGGGCTAAGTCATCGTATGAGTCTATGTAGAATGTCCATCAGAGCCAATAAAGTTGAAGCATAGACTCAACACGTGTTGAACCCATCCTGAAGGTTGCTATGTCATCCTCATTATCTGGTGTGTGGTACACTGTATCACTGCTAGGATGTGTACCAAGGAGCTTGTCACAGTAGTTAGGTCAGCTTGTTCATAGGCATTCTGCACCAATACCATTGGGCTCCACAATTTCAGGTCCATCAACTCTAAGACCAAAAAACACCTGAACATCCTACAATGTTATGGTCATCTCGCCAATTGTGAAATGAAAGGTGTTTGTCAAAGGAAACCATTTCTCAACCAATGTTATGATAAGATTATGATCCATCTGAATGAACTGAAAGTCATATTCCACATCTATCATATTCGCTCTTCCACCATCCCGTAGGTCAACAGATGTTGTAGTGGGCCTACGTTAAAAATTTTTTATTTAGGGCCGTTAATATTTAAGGAGGTACCCAATGAAGCATCACGAAATAGAGTTATTAATACTCATATATGCACTTTAGTTGATGGACCTGCAACATCAGCATTTCTTATTTCTTCACCCTCCGCGTACACTACGACAGTGAGTTCTACTCTCCAACATGAACTCACAAACTTTATCATCAGTGACACATGTCACATAATAGCCACCATTATCATGAAAGTGACATCTTAGTTACAATATTTGCTGTTGAATTGATCCTTAGTGCATGCATTATTTTAGCATTGTAAATGAGATATTCTCGTCAATGAGGAGTGGACGATTTCTTCCACCAATATATGTCGGTGTGAACTCGTCCACAATACACAACTCTCCCCTAAAATATAGCAACAATTGTGACATGCTACCAAAATAGGATGATATACATAAATCTTAAACAAATTTTGGAGGTATTATAATCAACAATATTGATTGTAATGTTTTAATGTTGATAGTCAATTTGTTAACATGTCAATATATATTACTATCAATGCCAAAGATATTTTATTTAGACTTTAAACATTAACGTTTCATTAGAATATTGCATAAGTATACAAAATTTCCGTATTTTATAGGAATAAAATTATTATTTTATCTTCAAATTTTATAATTCATTTCATTATTTGAAGCATCTTACGATCACTTAAATCTATCTCTATACAGGTTCACTTAAGATCACTTAAGATTATTTACATACATGAAAAATATATTTCCTGAAATATTTTAAATAAATATTAAAATATATATATAATTTATAATTATAAAAATTTTATAAAATAATTCACATATATTTTATACATTTTAATTAATTATTCTTATAATATTTAATGTTAAATTATCTTATAAAAGTTTTGAAATTGAAATTAGAATATAGTTATTATTTGAATCATTATATATAAACTCTAAAATATGACTTAACTAAATTAATATTAGATTTAAGTAATAATTAAATTAAAATTTATTTAAATGATTATTATTACATAAAAATGTTATTATAATTTAAACATTATAAGTTCTCTGTATCTAT
Organism: Dendrobium huoshanense; assembly: GCA_016618105.1. Lineage (NCBI taxonomy): Eukaryota > Viridiplantae > Streptophyta > Magnoliopsida > Asparagales > Orchidaceae > Dendrobium > Dendrobium huoshanense. The sequence continues at coordinate 4,288,005 of CM028350.1, forward strand.
GTAGATTTTTCTACTTATAGAAATTTTTTTTAACCCTTTTAAAGTTGAATATTATGCAAAAAAATTCATAATAATTATATTAATAAAAATTAAATCATAGTAATATATTGTAATAAATATTACAATATGAATAAAAATTTAATAAAATAATACACAGATATTATATACATTTTAATTAATTATTATTATCATATTTTTAAAAATATTTATTGTTAAATTATCTTATAAAAGTTTTAAAATTGAAATTAGAATATAATTATTATTTGAATATCAATATATATAAATTCTAAAATATGACTTAACTAAATTATTAGATTTAAATAATAATTAAATTAAAATTTATTTTAATTATATTTATTACATTATAAAAATTTATTATAATTAAACATTATAAGTTCTCTATATCTATACAGTTTTTTCTACTTACAGAGAAAATTTATTTCCAAACTATTTTAAAGTTGAATATTCAAAAACTAATGTATGAATTTCTTAATAAATAATATTAATAAAAGCAAAAACATATTAATATATGAAAATATATATTATAATATAAATAACACTTATTATTATAACTATTTGATAATATAATATACATATTCTAAGCCCAAACAAATATTATTTTGCTTCAAAACGAGGCCCTCCACTGAATATTTGTATCGCATTCCTACTATCCCCCCCCCCCCCCCCCCCTGCTCAATTCACAGATCTGATCCCCACGACCGACAAAAAATTTCCCGAAATCTTGGACGTCAGTCAGTTTAGCTAAAATGCGCTATATCACATTCCATAGAATGCAACTAATAAAGTGACATATTCCATAGAATGCGACAAAATATTCGGCGCATTCTTTGGATTCCACAAATTAGTTTGGTGCATTTCAAAGAATGCATCAATTAGTCTGACGCATTCTTTGAATTCGCTAACATGATGATCACATTCTATAATACGCCACACACTTTTGAGTATTTGCTTCTATATAAATTTTCTGGTCACCGTGCTCCTCCACTTAAATGTACAATTTTTCCTTCTCCTATTAAAAATTTGGCCTATTCTCAATCTCTAAAATAAATACCCATCTTTGAAACAGTAAATAAGTAAATAAATAATTAAAGAATTAGCTACTCATTCGTCGCATATGGAGATGATTTTTCATATTGTTTAGTTCTGACATCTAAATGACCAAATCATCTAAATTACAGGTTGTTTACTTGAAGCTTGCGACCTAAATATGTTAAATTTTGGGCTAAAAGTTGAATGCTAATTTAATTATAATTTAAGTAAAAATTGATAAAAGATGTAAATAGATGTTGATGAATACTTTGATTAAGTGGAGCTAATGTTCATTTTCATAATGATCCACAATTTTAGTTATGATTAGTAATAGATTGTAGATAAGAGTTAATTTCATGGGCTGATAGATAGATTGCTTAGATGCATGGTTGGAGAATGATTTGTAGGTTTGTTCAATTTGACTCTTTAGTTTCAATTATGGATTGATCACACTGGCTGAATCTATGGTGAGCTCTAATGGGCGGTCAAGGTTTGATTTATTAGTCTCGGGACATAACCATCATCGCAAAATCAATCATAATTAGATTACATCAATTTGAGTTGTAAACTAATGTAATTAGAAAATTGTCAAATTTTAGTTTGAGATGATGAGGCTGGCTAGTAATTGAACAATAACGATAGTTGTGGTGGTCAGCAACGGTGGAAGCTATCAGTGGCGGGTGGTAACTGGTGGCAGTTGAACAACAAACATAGTGATGGGGGTAGGTGGTGGTGTTGAATGATTGCGAGGAGGGTCAAAGCTTCAATGATTCATAGTTCCTTAAGGATTATCTTCAATGATTCATAGTTCCTTAAGGATCCATATATCTATGATTGATAATGGCCCAAATTAATTAAGTTAAGATTATTTATATATTTTGTGAATGACATTTTTGTAAATCAGGTTCAATAGAAGCCACAATAACTCTTATATACAAATTGAAAAAAAAAATTATGATGTTTTTTTAGTAACAAGTATGTGTCAGAATAATCGGTTAGCATAGAATTGTAATGAAATTGTTCTAAATGTTCTATTTTGATAGCCTCCACTAGACTAGAGGGGTGGTAGTAGAGGTGTCGAAATTGAGTTGCGGGTCGGGTTCAGGTCGAACACGGAACTGACTTGACGCTATTTGACTCGACCCGAACCCGACCCATTTTTACAAACGGGTCGGGAAGTTCAACTCGGACTTGACCCGGTCGGGTTTCCGGGTTGACCCGACCGACATGGGTTATGGACTAAGAAGCGCATGAATGGGAGGAATGTCACCGGTGTTGAAGCCAGTGAGGGACGATAGAGTTGAAGCCGTAGAACTGGAAGGATGGCGGGGTTGACCCTAACCCTGCGGGACGGCTGTGCTGGCAGGACAAAATGTAGTTGGCCTAGGGTTTACTAAAATGCATAGGAAGGAATGTCGCCGGCGCCAGTGGGCTGCGATATGACGTGAAAGGTAGACGGTACTGAGGCCTTCACGGGGGACAACATGCATGGGAGAGGCGGATGACAGGATTTCCAGATCATTAATTGTAATTGGAATGGGCCGATCCAAGTTCTGGGTCAACCCGAACCTAACCAGGTTTTTAAAACGGGTCGATTTGTTGAATCCGAACTTGAACCAGACCCGTTTCACAAACAGGTTGACCCTAACCAGAAATATTTTGGTCGGATTTTTGGGACGTGTCAAATATTGATACCCTTAGGTGGTAGCCATCCCTTTTTCCTTCAAACATGCTAACAGTTTGTGAGTAAAGGAGAAGTGTCAGCTTGAACCATGCTGGTTTAGGACAATCCAATTTGGGTGAATCTTGATCGATACAAATTGTACATCTCTATTCCTATTTTAAATCAACTGGTATTGATGTCAATATCTATGCTCTTACAATTATATTTTAATATCACTTTAAGTTCATTGTCATCTCTTATAAAGTGCTCAATACATAGCTCCAAATATCTGCATTTGGCATAAATCCAATCAACTATGACATATGTATGCAAAGTGCTATATATTAACATTCTCACATACTAAATCCAATCAACTATGACATATGAATGCAAAGTGTCATAAACTTTTCTCACATAACGACATAATCTTTCATATAAAATGTTATAAGTTAAGGGTTCTTTGAATGAACTCTTTGGCCGAAATTGAATGTTAATTTAATTACAAATTAATAAGATGAATGGGATTATTTCTTTGTAGGAAAAAGAAGTCAAGATAATAATTATTCAACACTTTATATATACAATACAATAATATCATTTATTAAAATAATATATTTATGCATATAACACTCTTAAGTAATAGGGTTGGAAGAAGTATTAAATGTAATATGTATTTGGCACTATAGTATCAAACTTATGTATGATTCAACATTGAATTTTTAATTAATTTAACATTAGAAGTGTAATATTAAAAAATTAGTAATGCATTGATTATGTTGTAAATATATACGTTCATTTTTAAATTTCGGTTGGGATGACTTTCTTATTACTTAAAGAAGCTTTCTAGCACAAAAATTAAATTTTTTGTACTAAAAAGTCGCTTTAAGAAGTAGTAAGAAGGTTGTTCCAAATGAAGCCTTAGTTTCTTTTTTTAATTAATATTCTTATTAACTATTGATATATTTAACCATTATAATCATATATATAATGCATATTTGATCAAATAAAAATCTTCATCATAAATATACTTATCATAAATTTATATTGTGAAAATTTATATCTTATAAAGTCTTCATACATTTGCACTCTGCATAAATCCAAACAACCATGACATATCATGACCATGATATCTCTTATTCTTTAATGCTCACATTTCAATTAATGACATAATCATCTAAGTTATAAGTTACTTGGATGAAATTAGGGGCCTCAATATGTCCACTTTAGGGCTAAGGGATTAATGAGAATTTTCTTCCTATGACAAAAGTCAATATGTTGGTCAACACTCTACCTACAAGACAAAATTTTCATGTACTAAAATAATATATTTATGCTTAGAGCACTAAGAAATAGGTTTGGTAGAAATATTAAATGTTATGTATGATAGGGTTAAATTGGCTACCATTATTGATTATTCAAATGAGATTATTGAACCTTATTAATTAATGAACTAAAGTTTTGTTATATTATCACTAAAAATTGACACTACAAAAAAAACAAAAAGTATGTGAAAGATCTATAAGTGAAAATCATAGATGTTTGAAACTTTCTTTTCTGTCCTTTAGCGACTCTTTGAAGTAAAAAATTAGTTGATTATAATGGGAGCATATAAAGACAAAGATTGCAACTAATTTATTGCATTGGATGTGTATGCTTTGTAAAGTAATGTATATACTGTAATTGTTTAATTAGTTTTTTATTCCTTATTGAAAGAATATGCTCTTTAATTATTTAGCATGCTTCTATTTGGCTTAACCTCCCTAAATCAAGATTTCGTTTGGGCGGCTTCTCTAATGCTTTGTAAAAGAAGCTTTCTAGTACAAAAATTTTTAATTCAGGAAATTTTTGTAATAGAAAACTGCTTTAGAAAGCAGTTAAAAAGTCATCCCAAATGAAGCCTAAATCTGGATCTTATGATATATAGTTTATTTTACACCGAATTTTCGCTATTGTGAGGTAAGAGTTAATTTTTTCAATTTGCATTGTAATACTTTTATGATTTCAAAGACTTGTTGTTTGATTAGTTTTTGGATTTGTATTTGTCATGCTAGAGGATTTAGTGATGATTTAATTCGATCACATATGTGAAAGAAATTGAAGATACCTAAGCACTTCTTGTGTGCTATAATATTTACGAAGGTAGAATGAGAGATTAATGTCTTAGCTTTAAATGAATATCTAACACATACATATAAAATAAGGTTTAAGAGCAGGCACTGGGGTTTTTATGTGGAATTAAAAAAAAAATCATAGCATCACAATCCACCATGTACATGAGATTATAGAAGTATGCTCTTTCATATAAGTAGATCACTACAGGAAATGTAGTAATTTCCAAAGAAAAAAATCTACTGGAAAACCTTCCAAATCCACCTAAAACTACCATCTCGATCCGAAGGCTTTTTGAAGGATTAAAATCCGACGGTATTTCGAGCGTCAAAAATGAAGTTTGAATGGAAGTTTTCCATAAGAAACCATTCCGGTAGATTTTCAATGGATCTAGGATTGGAAAAACTATGATTTCTCAAGCATTTACAACCATAATTTCTGGCAAAAAAGAAATTCTGATGTATTATTCGCCAAAAAATTTGACAGAAAAATTAGTTGGTATTCATATGCTAAAATTGTCGTACTAACCTTTTTGGTGAAAAATTTATCGAAAATCCACCGAAAACCTGAAGCATAGATAAAACAAAATCTTTTCATGTCAATTACTCTACAATACAACATAACACAAGCATTTTATACATTTAAAACACATAAAACATAGACTAGTATTTCTACATTGCATTAAATTTTAAATAAGCTTTTCTCAAAATGTTCTCAAACATTACAATATTAGCAAAGTCCTTATACATAAAAAAATCCATAAACTTTTTACAAACACATACAATCTACCCAGAATTAGTTTCCTCACTCTCTTAGGGCGATGCATGCGCATATTGCTATCCACTAAACTGCTCTCTGATTCTTTGAAGCTCCTCCAATATCTAACTTTATTGCATTTGCATGTCCGCTTGTGAATTTCAAACATGTTCTAGCTCTACTATCAGGGTAGCCACCTGTTCGCTAACCAAGCCCTCCTAACCACTTGTTAAGAAGCATGAGGAGCAGAGGACTGTCCCTTGTATGCGTAGGCTTGCAAGCCATAATTCATAAACTCTTCCCTTCTGCATTTTGGCTATAACTAGCTACTATATCCAGTAGTTAGAATAATCTACTAATTCCCCAGAGGATCCCTCACTAGCTACAGCTTGGCTCTCTTAAAGCCGTATATACTCATCCTACAAAAGATAAAACAAGATTAATCATTGTATAATTATCACTCAAAATATTTCTCTCGTCCACTTACTACTATTCCTCCTGGTGCAAGTGGGTATGAGTGTGCTACTTAACAATAATTATTTATCTAGCAAGTATCTCTCTCGATAATATACTTAGATTAGTATTCATAATTAAATAAATTACTAAATATATGTTAAAATTCTTATCAATCGTTGCCCATGCTTAGTATCAAATTGAGACCTCATTATGGAAAGCATTACCCATGCCCTTGATGTTAGAAGTACAGTTCTATCAATTTTGATCCCTCATCCTAGTATAATTTGGGCTTTCCCAAACTCTGGTCATGTTTGCCCATACACGTTCACCAATCCATAGCGGTTGCTTTCCTGACTTCCTAATATCAAAAAATGTATCTTGTAAGCGAGTAGATCTGTGCTTCTCAAAAAAATTTTGGTCTTTGCTCTATGCTAGGGAAACTAGTAGAAATCTCTTTGCCAATCAAAAGGTACAACATATAAAATGACCTTATTTGTTTAATTATGATTAACTCTATACCCTAACACTTTATAATCAGCTAACTTAGGAGAATCAAGGATTTTGGGTATCAACTTTACTCTTTCAAATATTTGCTCATTGCTTAACCTTGATGGAGGATATCATCTCCATTTAGTTTTTGGTGAAAGGCTCCTTATATCACCTAAATGGATTGCTTTCAAGTAAGAACATGAGCTGAATGTCGAACCAAGTATTCTTACCTCCATGCTTTAAAGTAAACAATTTAGTAAATTCTATGCTATATGACCAAGCTAACTTCCCTGTAGTGCTCTAACCTAAAATCATACCATATACTTAGAAGTCATCAATTATCCAAAGTAACATTGCCCTTGTTATAAAATTTTATTTGGTGGAGATATTATATATAATAACTACTTCTTCCCATAATAATTTTAAGTCATTGATTAAAGGTTGAAAGAACTCTTTTATCTTTGTTTTGGATTATATGGCCTAGATTGATAAGTGTTAGAAACATGTAGGGTATAGTCATACACAACTCTAGAGGAAGATTGTAAGAGATGAGTATCACAAGCAAGTATGAGTTGAATAAAGTAGATTAACTAAATGGAGTAAAATAATTCGCATATAAATCTAATATTACACTTCTTAGTTATGTAATGAAGATTTGATGTGTACGGCAAAGTGTTTCTAGGCATCTTTTTCTAATAGATGTGTTAAAACACCTATATGTGAGTTATGTTTGTTATGCCATCTCATATGTGTAGTGAATCTCATAGATGCATATAAACATTGTAGTATGAGAATAATGGGTAAGTAAAAAAATTAATTGACTTGCACATCCTTCTGCTTTCTTTCCTTCTAGATTTTTGTTTATAAGTTGGTGTGTTACAATGGCAACATTCAATCCCAAACAAAATATCACAATAATATAATATGCATCCATTAATACATAAATATAGTTTTATAGCTATCAAATTAAGCTTCGAAACCAATTTTTAAGTTCAGTATAAATCTGTTTGAATTATATTATCTATCGGGTTGGAATACTTAATCAATCTAATGAATTGATTAAAGCATTCATGGGGGACATTATATTATGTCTTAATGCTAAATATCTTTATAGTGATAGATAACTCTGAGTGAGTAGTGCACCCATTCTAAATTGGTTGTTATAGAACATGCAATAAATTATAAAAAGTTTTATGTCCTCTTTATTCAGTAACTCTTCTGTATATTATTGAAATTGTAGCTCAATTGCATCATAAATCATGTTCTCAAATGTCATAATATTTTCTTCTTTAACTATGTTGGAAATTATAGACGGGTTGTATTGAGTGTCAAAATGCAGCTTGTACTTACTATGTAAAGTCTAATACTAATATTCTAGCATGAATCCTCTATGATATAGACTAATAGTAATCACATATGGTGTGAGGTAAGCTTGATTTTTTAGATTTGGAATGAGGACACTGAAACTTCCCATATGATATAAAGGAAGGTAGTTTATAGGTTGCATGGATGATAAATAATACTCCATTGATAAATTCATCTGTTAATGTCTTGTATCCATGCAATAATCAATTATACATCCAACATGTTTGATTTCAAAAATCCATATCAAACTTGACCTATAAATTCCTATAAGAAAATAAAAGTTTGTGAAGGTTGTTAAACCTTCAAGAACAAATCCAAGGCTAACCAAGAGGGGTGGGGGGGAGGGTGAATTAGTTATTTTAAAAGATTACTTAAGGCAAGAAAGAAAAATATTTTTAAATATTTTAAAACACATAAGTTTATCCCACAATCGGAAGAAAATTAAAGTTCACAATAATAAAAAAATTCAACCACACTAAAATCACAAACGAGTGAGAAAATTAAAATATAAAAAAGTGAAAGAACGATCACGCCATATTTTATAGTGGTTCGATCAAATCTGATATATGTTCACTCCCTGGAGGCCTCCTTTAAGTATTGCACTAAACCTTTTAATTTCTCTCATTTAGCCCCCACAATTAGGCAGAGATGCCATTATACTCTCTTTCATTGATCCAGTGAGGTAGAGTACCTTGGATTTTTTTTTTTTACTGTTCTAGCGAAGGTAGAGAACCTAAATCCTTTTACTCCCTCTAGGAGTAGGCAGAGAACCTGAATCCTTTTGCTCCCTCCTAGAGTAGGCAGAGAACTTGAATCTTTATACTCTCTCCAGGAGTAGGCAGAGAACCTGAATACTTTTACTCCCTAATGAAGTAGGCAGAGAACCTAAATTTGATGCTGAAGAATGTCTCCCTAAAGCCACTAAAGAATCAAGAAAGTAGTTTGAAGAAGACAATGGAAATATTGCTTGGAGTAACCTTTATGAATCCCTCACAACTCCCCCTCACAAGAATCTCTCCCTTTCCTCTCTCCTAAAGCTCTCTCTTTCTTCCTCCTCTATGATCTCTCTCAAAATAAATCAACAATAAAAGATATTTCATAAGATAATGTGACAGTTTAAATAGAGAGCCTCCAGAAGAAGCCCTAATTTTCAATTTGTCATCAAAGATTGTTAAGTACGATCATGAAATCATCCTTTATGATTAGTATAAAATAGCCCGTTTTGATAGTATGAACCATATTGTTCTGTACGATGAATTCATTTATTTTTGCTGATCATCCCATTCGATTATATGATTGTACTATACGATTAGGTTAAGACACTGTACTAATCATCTAATATGACAGGCGATGATGGGTGATGATTTAAATATCATCCAATACATCTCTTGGGTTGTCATGTATGATCGCCATGTTTGACTAAAAGAAAAATCATGGTTTTTCATCTTGGATGATGTGGGACGATCAAGAATTATCCCATGTATATCTCAGGTTATCTAGTACTATCATTATCGATCATCTTATACGATCTGATCGAGCAATTCTACCATAATTAGTCGTATAATCATTGGATCAATTCAGGCATGGTTGTCATAAATCATCTAGTATGATGTATATCGTATTATACTATTAGAACAAATTTTGAATATTAAGATATTTCCTAAATTATGATTGATAACTATTTTTAATAATCATAATTGATCGACCTGTACCATATGGAACATACAGTATGATTAGTTTAATCACTCTTAATTAACATAGGTATCCTAATTAGTGTTTTTTATTTTAACTGGTCATCCAATACGATATACATCGAATTATAAGATTAGTTTAAAAACTAGAATTTTTTCTAACTCACCAACTCACTCCCATGACAGTGTGTGTGCAAGGTTACTCAGCCTAGTATCCACCATATACATGATTTGACTTAAGAAAGGTAAACATATATTAAAATTGAAATTATAAACAGACTCAACCATAGTTTACCCTAGCTTGAGCTGATTGAAGTTTCCAGTGGGCTTGTGGACCTGAAATGTTAGTGAGTAGGGTAGTAAAATATATATGCAATAATAATAGTGATAAGGAAATAGTAATGTTTGTTATAATCAAAACTATAGTACTTGGGCCCATATTTGTAATAATCTCCACCTTTTTATGATGTAAAATATTATTATTTAAAAATATTGAAGGCTTTTAACATTCTCTGAAACTCCCACTCATAATGTGAAATTTTGAAAGTAAGGAAAGTTAAAAAAAATTCTTCTTTTGTTTTTAAGATAATTAAGCAGAAAAATAGTTTCACTAAAACACAGGATGCAAACAATACATTACAATCCCTTTTCACATCATAAAAAGTGGAAAAAAGAGAACACTAAATAGAACACAGTAAGTACATAAAAAAATAGACAACAATAGAAACAAAATAAACTAGAACCCATTGGGATTCTGTTTAGGAGGAGGTGGACGATCAAGAAGGGTTCAAAATAAAAATTAAGCCAAAAATAGAAAATAGATTGAAAAATATGATAAAAAATAACAATAAGACAAAATTAAAGTTTTATTAATCAATTTTCTCTAGTAAATGATAAATATATCTCATTATTATATTTAAAAACTAGTGAGAAATGAATTGACAATGTTAAAATTTAAATATAAAGTTAGAAAATTGATCTTGTTAATCCTAGCTCAGACTCCTTATAAGTCAAAATCCTTTTTAAACAAAAATTTAACTTAGAAAAGAAATTAGATATGAAAAGGGATATTTTCAAACTTTATTTTAGAAAAATATATGATATAATATATTGTAAAGTAATTAATTAGAAATCATGATTTTCAAATTCAAGTGTAGGATATATCAATCGGCATGGGGATTCTTCTAAGATTTTAAGGATTTGAAAGAATGGCAAGCTAACTCATATTGGGCTCATTTTATACCTATTTATTAGCTTTTAGCACACATTGTGAATCTTTTGATTTTTGATGCACTTCATGCATCTTACAATTATTTGATGATCATTACACATCTTTTTAGTTTTAGACTTATTTTGTACCTCTTTTTATTTTTGCATGCTTATTTCCTTTTTAAATCCTTAAAAGAATTTATCAGTTATAAGATTATCTCCCAAATATGAGAGAAGATAAACTCATTGTCTTATATACGGAAGGGTAAACTGCAAAATAGAATCCTATCCATATGATAAATGCAAATAACTTTATTAAGAAAACTTGAAAGAGATTCATTGACTTGGAATAATATTCATATCAGATATATTACTGCAGGAAGATAAAATAGATATCCATTTCAAAGTCTAACTTTTAATTTGAAATAAATTTTGATTCAAAAAGAAAATACACCACTAAAAACATTAGAGGAAGATAAATAATCATCAATGTTTCTTCTTTTAGCTATTTTAGAGGAGTTAATCACTGCTTATATTATTCTAAATAAAAATAAAGAAAAAATGTCATTTAAAAAATAAATTTAATAGAAGAAGTGAGCAATGATCTGATTTTTAAAACACTAAAGAAAACAACTAAAAATTAAAAGCATAACACAAAAAAACATAAACAGAAATAAAAATATAAGTAAAATAAAAAAATGAAAACATAAAGCATCAATTCCAAGTATGAATATCTATCTCACCTAATATTGTTCTTAAAATGCTGAAGGTTTCAAAGGCCAATGGTTTTGTAAAGATATCAGCAAGTTGATTTTCAGTGGCTACATGATGTATCTCTATGTCTCCTTTAGTAACATGATTCCTAATGAAATGATACATTATATCTATGTATTTTGTCCTAAAGTGTTGGATTGAATTCTTTGGAATATATATGACACATTGTGTTACACAAAAGATTGAAATGTTGCCTACAGGTAATTCTAAATCAAGTATTTGTTTCTTTAACAAATAAACTTGGGCCACACAACTTTCTAAGGTTATGTGTTCAGCTTCAGTAGCGGACAGGGCAACTAAGTTTTATTATCTACTAGTCCAAGAGATTAAGGAATGATCTATGAATTAATAAGTTCCATAAGTGCTTTCCTATCAACTTTGCATCCTACAAAATTTGAATTAGAATATCTTATTATTTCAAAAGAAGTGTTATGCATAGGATACCATATTCATAAGTCTTGAGTTCCTAAGAGATATCTAAGGATTATCTTCATAGCAGTCAAGTGAGACTCTTTTGGATAAGCTTAAAATCTAACACAAAAATAAATACTAAATATAATACCAGGTATGCTAGCAATCAAGTAAAGAAGTGATCTAATTATTCCATATATTTCTTTTGATAAATTGATTTTTTATTTAAATCCTTATTTAACTGAATAGTAGAACTCATGGGAGTGTTTATTAGCTTGGCTTTATCTATTTCATATTTTTTAAGGATGTCCTTAATACATTTTGATTAACTAAAGAAAATTCCATCATTCTTCTGTCTTATAATAAATCTAAGAAAGTAGGTTAGTTCTCCCATTACACTCATCTCAAACTCCTTATCATTTTTGAGAATTCATTACATAGATTTTTATTAGAAGATTCAAATATAATATTATTAACATAAATTTTGATAATGAGAAGTTCATCTCCTATATTTTTTAGATATATGGTGGTGTCTACGCTCCACTTAATAAAGGTTTTCTCTAATAGGAATATTCTTAGTCTTTTATATCATGCTTTAGGTGCTTGTTTTAGTATATATAATGCCTTTTTTAATTTGAACACATGATTAAAAATTATAATTTTTTAAAGCTTGGGGGTTGTTCAACATACATATCTTCTTTTATTACCCCATTCAAAAAGACCCTTTTAACATCTATTTGGTACAATTTGAATCCCTTAAAATAAAAGAAAGCTAATAGAGCTTTTATAACTTCTAATCTATCTACAAGGGCAAAGGCCTCTTCAAAATCAATTCATTTTATCTGGTTATACCCCTTAGCCACTAATCTTGCTTTATTTCAAACCACTACATGAGAATCATCCATTTTTTTTAACTCATTTAGTTCCAAAAACACTCTCGTCCTAAGGTTTTTCAACTAGTTCCCAAACATCATTTATCACAAATTGATTTAATTCTTCTTACATGGCTAGGATATAGAATTCATCAGATAGGACTTGATTTATGTTTATGGGTTCAGTCATTGAGATGAAGACATAGTAGTTTACTTCTTTTTTAAGTTCATGCCTAGTTATAATACCTTCTGATGGGTCTCTTCAGATCAATTCTTTAGGATGACTTGAAAAATATATATATTCTCTTGGTAGTGAATTTTCAAGTTCTAACTTTCCTCTAGATTTGCATATACTACTTCTTAGGTGATTTCTACAATTTCTTCTTCTTCTATCCTAGACATTCCACAATTATCAGATTCATCAAATATAATATGAGTGGTCTCCTCACCAGTATTCTTTTATTAAAAATTATAGGATTTTTCAACATTTGAGTACCCTAGGAGCACTCCTTCATTAGATTTTGGGTCAAACTTTCCTAACAAAGATTTTATATTGTTTAGAACGAACATTTTACATCCAAAGACATGAAGGTGAGAGAGGTTAGGCATCCTTCCCTTAAGGATTTCATAAAGTGTCTTGTTCAATTTGGATCTAACATATAACCCTATTCAGAACATAACATGTTATATTCATCGCTTCTGTCAAGAAGTATTTAAGAAAATGAGTATTCAGCTAGCATAGCTCTAACGACTCTATTAGGATCTTATTCTTTCTTTCATCTATCTCATTCTGCTGAGGGCTTCTAAGAGTTAAAAAGTTATGATCTATCCCTTGCTTATTACAATATGTTTCAAATATCTCATTATCAAATTCTCCACCATGAACCCTGTAAATTGCTAAATTTTCACAGCCTAGCTTCCTTTGAATCCAAGTGGAGAATGATTTAAATTCCACGAATGATTCACTCTTAAGAGATAGGAATCTGACCTAGGTAAACCTCAAGTAATCATCAATAATCACATTCCCAAAGACTTTTTCTCATAGGTTTGTAGTGCTAATGGGTCCAAAGAGATCCATGTGAAGGACTTCTAAAGGTTTTTTAGTGTTAATGTCCTTGATTGAGTAGAAGGAGAATTTGACTTGCTTTCTTAATTGACAGACAGCACATAAATGGTCCTTGGTGAACTCTAGTTTGGTCCTTAGTGAACTCTAGTTTGGGTATGCCTATCACTAAGTCTTTTTAGAAGATTTTTCTAAAAATTTTCATGCTTGTATGACACACTCTCCTATGTCATAACCAAGATTTATCAGTAACAATTTTTAGGGAAAGAGAAAAAGTAGGTTTGATATAGTTTAAATTAAATATGTAAATATTATTGATTCTTTTTTCTTGCAGCACAGTGTTTCCATATAAGCTTATAATGTAGTTGGTAGATAAAAATTTAATACTAAAGCCTTTATCACAGAGTTGGCTTATGTTGACCAGATTATGTTTTAAGCTATCTACCATTAAAATATTTTTAATGAAAAAATATTTTGAGTTTTCAATTATACCTGAGCCGACCACTCTCTTAGTGGTTTTTTTCCAAGTGTCATCTTTCCTCCTCCTTTGACTTTTAGCAAAATGAATTGATTTATATCTCTAGTCACGTGCCTTGAATATCCACTATCCAAGTATCACATGCTCTCATGATGAGGCCTTCTATGAGAGCATCCCTACAAAATCATCAAAGGTTGGATTTAATTTGGGTTCCACCTTATGAATTGAAGAATGAGATGCATGCATGCTATACTATGGTGTATATAATTTTAGTCTCCACACCTAATATGTTCTATAGTAGATAGTGCAAGTGTAGGAGATGTGTCATAGCATGCCAGAAGAAAAACATCTAACTCCTGAGAATGAATTTACAAGTCTATTTTGGGTATGGTGCCTCTTCTTAGGTTTAGATACTACATGATGTGGTGATGGATTATGTAACTATGCAAGTGTATGTGATGTTTTATTTTCTTTGAAAGTATTTAATTTGACTTGTAAAAAATTGTTTTGCACTTTCAAGAATTGATTTTTCAAATTTTAATGCATGTTTTCTATTATCAGTTTCATCTAAATATACATTTATTTTTCTAAAAGAATCTTCTAGTTCAATACTAGATGCTTTCAAGGTATCATACTCAGTAGTTAAATCAAGATGCTTCTTATTTAAATAGTTAAATACATCTAATAAAACCATATGATTACTATCCAATGTGAAATGATCTTTCTTGAGGCATTCATGCTCTTTTGTGCATATTTAAAAAGTTAGAATTCAAGCTTGCATACATTTTCTTGAGCTTCTTATATGCATTATGAATTTCAAAATTTTCAAATAATTCATCATAAGAAAGCCCACATACATCCTATTGATCAAAATGATCAAGTTTATTATCTTCCATTAAGCATATGTTGGTTACTGCCTCTTAAACTTTAGTTTTAGATGAGTCCGAAGCAGAGTCTGCCTAGAAAGCCTTCTGAGTCCTTTACTTGCCCTTCTTGAATTTAGCTTTTTTCTCATCCTTCTTTTTGCTCGGGTGAGTTTTTAGATTTAGGAAATACAACTTCAAGTGCCCTAGCTTCCTGTATTCAAAATAGATTATATCAATAGAAACTTTAGAATTATTATTAGCTTTACCTTTGCTACATTACTGATGATGCTTTAATTTTTCCTTAGAAAGCTCTTGAATTTCCTTGTCATTAGTGTTATGTCATTGTCATCCTCAGGTGTATAATTGTCACAATCAGAATCATTAGCCTTTAAGGCTACAATTTTCTCCTTTCTCTTTTTACCTGCATCAAGTTATCTTTGACTCTCTCTTTACTCGTAGGCAATGAGTGATCCAAGTAAGTTATCAATAGTGTAAATATTCAAATCCTTAGATTCAGTAATAGCAGTGATTTTTGCATCACAGGAAGTAAGTAATAAATGTAAGATTTTGTTAACTTTTTCATAATTGGTAAGTTCTCTATCTAAAGCATACATGGAAGTAACAATCTAAGTGAATCTAGTGTACATTTCAAAAATTGATTCACTAGATTTTATATGAAATAGTTCATAATCATGGAGCAAAATATATAATCTATATTATTTTACTTTATTAGTTCCTTCATAAGTTATGTAGAGTTTGTCCTAAATCTCCTTACTAGTAGTGCAAGTAGAAATAAATATGTAATCTTCATATTTTAAAGAACAGAAAAAATAGTTCAAATATTTTACATTCAGTTGAGTGAAATCTCTATCTTTTATGCTCCATTCAAAAAAAGAAAGTTCAATTTTAATGCCATTAACAAAGCATGAAGGTGCAGAATATTCCTCCTAAACTAACATCTATATGTAATAATCAATAGATTATAAAAATATATACATGCAAATTTTCTAAAAATCAAAATGAATATTATCAAATAAAGGCAGCCATGTGATTGAATATCATTTTATAGTATTATAATTTCCAAAATTAGCCATTTATCTTTTTTCAAAAGTTTTCTAAAACTTAATTTGTAATCCCACTCTAATACCACTTGAAAGTTCATGAAGGCTGTTAAACTTTTAAAATAAGCTTAAGGTTAATCTAGTAGGGGGTGAATTAGTTATTTTAAAAAAATTACTCAAGGTAAAAAGAAAAATCTTTTTATCTTTTTAAATATTTTAAAACACACAAGTTTATCCCACAATACAGAAGAAAATTAAGTTCACAATAATTAGAAATTTCAACCACACTAAAATCAAAAATAAGTGTAGAAATTAAAATGTGGAAAAGTAAAAGAATTAACACACCATATTTTATAGAGGTTCAGTCAAATTTTACCTACGTCTACTCCCCGGAGGCCTCCTCCAAGTATTGCACTAAACCATTTAGTGTCTCTGCTTTATCCCCCATATATAAGCGAAGAAGCCCTTAAAAAAATCTCTTCCACTGACCCGGTGAGGCAGAGTACCTTGAATCTTTTTTGCCCTCCTCGTGAAGGAAGAGAAACTGAATCCTTTTACTCCTTTCTAAAGTAGGTAGAGAACCTGAATCCTTTTACTCCCTCATGGAGTAGGTAGAGAATATGAATCTTTTTACTCCCTCATGGAGCAGGCAGAGAACCTAAATCTGATGCTAAATAATGTCTCCCCAGAGTCACTAAAGAATTAGGAAAACACTTTGAAGAAGATAATGGAAACCTTACTTGGAGTAACCTTTGAGAATCCCTCACAACTCCCCCTTACAAGAATCTCTCCCTTTCTTCTCTCCCAAAGCTCTCTCTCTCTCTCTCTCTCTCTCTCTCTCTCTCTCTCTCTCTCTCTCTCTCTCTCTCTCTCTCTCTCTCTCTCTCTCTCTCTCTCTCTCTCTTCCACCTTTAAGCTCTCTCTCAAAATAAATCAATAGCAAAATATATTTCACAAGACAATATAAGGGCTTAAATAGAGAGCCTCTAAGAGAAGCACTAATTTTTAATTTACCATTAAATATCATCTAGTACGATCGTGAGATCATACTAGTACAAAATAGCTCTTTCAAACAGTACAAACCATATTATTCTGTACCATCAATTCAATTATTTGTGTTTTAGATTTTGTGATCGTACTATACGATTAGATCCAGACACTGTACTAATCATCTAGTATGACAGGCGATAATGGGGGAAAATTTAAATATCATCCCATACATCTCTTGGGTCTTCTTGTACGATCAACCTATATAATTAGAAGAAAAATCATGGTTTTAATTTTGGATGATGTAGGACAATCAAGTATTATCTCATGTATCTCTTGGGTTGTCCAGTATGATCTTCATCGATCGTCCTATATGATCAAATTGAGCAATTCTATCATAATTAGTCCCTTAATCACAGGATCAATTTAGGCATGATTGTTATAAATTGTCTAGTACGATGTATATCGTATTGTATGATTAGAACAAAATTTGAATATTAAGATATTTCCTAAATTATGATTGGTGGTTGTTTTTTATTTTAACTGATTGTCTAGTATGATATACATCGCATCATATGATTAGTTTAAAAACCAATTTTTTTTTTAACTCACCAACTCACTCCCTTGAGTGTGTGTGTGTGCAAGGTTACTCAGCGTGCTGTGCACCATATATATGATTTGACTCAAGAAAGGTAAAAATAATTTGAAATTAAAATTATAGATAAACTCAACCCTAGTTTACCTAATCTTGAGATGATTGAAATTTCCACTGAACTTGTGGACCTAAAATGTTAGTGATAGGGTAACAAAATAGATATGCAATAATAACAGTGATAAGGAAACAATAGTGTTTGTTATAATCAAAATCACATTACTTGAGCCTAGATTTTTTATAGAAAATATAGGGAAAAACTCGTAAATTTCATTGAATTGTTAAAGTTAATATAATTGGTTGAATGTGCTATATTTATTCATCTAACACTTATTCATAAATATAGGTTCTAAAACAATGCTATAGAAAAAGGTAGAATTTAAATGATACAATTAAATATCTTTTATAGTATATTTATTCTTCAATCGATAAGGACCTTTGGGATAGGAGGTTTGAAAGTATAGCACTGGCTCAACACTCACTCTTGACCGCACTCATATAATGACTAATGATGAATTTAACTCGCTATCTTAATGAGCTAGAATCAAACTTCAACTAACAAATTCCTTTTCTAAGGTGATAATAGAGATGAGACTACCTCCACAGTTTAAAGTGTTGCACCTAAAGCCCCATAAAAACTCACAAACTCTCCTCAAAGTGAGGGTGGCTCTAGCAAAGCCTAGGCACTCCTAGAATATGCCTTACAACATCTTTTATATAGGTTTTAATGTTGTAATGCTCCAAGTCAGCATATAAGCATTGGGTGCATTATCAAAAACTCTAAAAAAGAGTAATTAGATGCTAAAGTAGGGTAATGTCTCATTGTTATCAAGTGCCTTATTAATGCATAATTCCTCGATGATCTAAGAAAAATCTTGATTGTGTGCATCATCTCCTAAATTTTCATTCCTCAATTCTTGGTGGCTTTCTTACTCTAATTTGTTTCATTATTTATGCACTTAACCTATTTTTATCACAATATAAAATAGTTGTAGCATTTATCTAAAAATTATCCTATATGTTAAATTAATATGATCTTTTAGGGAGTGAAAATATAATAATCAGCTATTGTAACTCCTTCATTACAAGGCTTAAGAGCTTATATACAGATATAAACTCAATATTTTTTCTTATTTAACAAAACTTGAGTTGCTCAAGATCGACTCATTTACACCCTTGATGGTAAGGCAAGAAAAAAGCATTAATCATAGCTCATGAAAACATCATCATCATAATCAACATCAACATAATCATCTCCACCAAGAAGAAATAGAGAGTGGACGATGAGTCGAGGTGGATGGCAAGTCGAGGTGGATGACAAAATGAAGGAAGCTTATCGACAAGAGGTGGATGGTGAGTTAATACCTTTGATGGTGAAGGAAAATCCTTCCAGGAACATCCGAGAATAATGAATCAAAGACTCTGACTGAAGGCATGATTCCAAGAATGGTTTCGAGCTAAAAAATAGAAATGTTGCATGAATGAGTAGATGAAAGAATGAAATACTGAATTAAGGGCTCTTACCGACATATTTTTGACAAAAACGTTTTGCCAAAAATTCCATCATACATTTTTAGCCAATTTTTGGTGAAATAAAGAGTATTTGGTTCATCTTCTGTGATTATATTAAAAATTATAGGTGTTTTGAAAGGTGATTACTATAGTAAAGAGATTGTGGTAGGGCGACTGGAGTTAGGAGATGGTAATTTTGTGAAAGTGGTTCAAAAATGATGGTCGAGTAGTTATGTTTAGGAGATAGCAATCATGCGATAGTGATCAAGAGATGGTGGTCAGGCGATGATGGTTGGGAGATGGTCATCAAGCAATTGTAGTTGGGTGATGGAAACCAAGAGATGACTTTTGGGTGATGACAATCAGGAGATGGTGATCGAGTGACGATCGTTCGGAGATGGCAATCAAGTGAGGGAGATTGGATGATGATGGAGGCCATTAACATCAATATTCAAGTATAGATACATTAATTTTAAAATCTCTAAGCTCTCCAAATTTCAAATAAATTCCATGCTCTCCTTGAAATGAAGAATATTTATTTTATATTTTTTAGACTGATATTTTATTTTAGCCAAATTCCCCCAACACTTCATCAAACATCTATATTGATTCATTTGATCATAAAATAATTTTCAATATATAAGTGCTTCAAGACATTATGATCAAGTAATCCTAGGCTCATTAGATTCCTCTGATCAAAATGGTCAATTTGACTTAAGCTTGTAGGATTTAGAGATTGTTTGATTTTTTAATTAATGTCCTAAAGTTTCTAACTACATTTAAGTGCTCGATTTGTGCTCTTTTAGAATTGAATCGGATTGCGTTTTGATGTCATTGGGATCGTCTCAAAGAAACATTCAATTTAAAGTTAAGTTTGCGTGGTTAGAGTTTTGATGATCTTGAATATAATTCTAGAATTTAAAATCTAATGATTGCATTTAGATTCATTTTTATTCAGATGAATTTGTTGGTGTTATATCATTGCCTTTGTATTTTTGAATGTTAAAGCTTGTATCATCTAAAAAAATATTAAATCCTCAAAGGTCATTATATGAATATACTATCTCTCACAACAGTGTGGAGCAAAATAATCTTAGGTTGAGTCCTCCAAGAAAAATGTCTCATAATAACTTAAGATTTACTCTTAAGATTTACTGAGCCTCTAAAGAGAATCTTTGAATCTTCTTATTAATTATTTCTCCCTAATTTGGGAAAATCACAAAAGGGTAAGAAATACATAGGTAAGCTTTTGATTTCTGAAAATTATTCACTAGAAAACTTTGTAAGATCGATGAAGTTGTGCGTAGTTATATTAGAAAGTGAGTAGAATTAAATAGGGTTTAACCTTTAATAGTGGCAAAGAAGATTTGATAAAGGAGAAAATTAAAGGATTGTTAAATGTGCATGATGGTATTCAATTGATTGATATGATTTTATGGATTAAAAGTCTTAAAATATGAAATAATAATATGCAACTTAACCTCATCGAGATGGGATTATGGAGAGTTTTCTTTGTTAAAGGTGAACACTCCTAAAAATTACGATGATAAATTGATTTTTATCTCTCAAAGAAAATCCTAACAAATCATTAAAGTTCATCTTTTACGACATTACGAGGGTTTCTTTGACATTAGGTTAGATCAGATTCAACAAGGCTGCTTGGAGATTACTAGTTAACTGAGTAGAATAATAAAGATAGTTTGAATCAATATTATTATGAAAATCTAGATTTGATGGTAGTGAAGGAACTTTAAGGTTGTGGAAGAGTTACGTAATTTTGAGATTGTATTCACCACAAGGATAATTAACTCCCTCATGTTGTGAAAGAATTATTTTACAAGTAAATTCTTATAAGAATTGAAGAATTTGAGCTTATTGCACCTACATATTAAAAAGATGATTAAAGTTAGATTTTTTTGAACTCCACTAATTGGATTACATATTGTTGCTCTTAGCATAATGTTCTTAGTATATCATTACATGGTCAGTCCCTTGAATGGTGCGTGTTAGATTGAAAGCTCCATTATTATGGACATTATGTTTGTCAGCCATTTGAAAAGTATTTACAGTATCCTAAAATATTTTCAATAAATGATGCCCACTTATTATGTGCAAGAATATTAATGGTGTAAAGTGAGATATTAACATTTTAACATTGTACTAGAGTTTTTATATAAAAAACTTAAAATTTGGAAAATTCATGGTGGTTGAGCTAATTGAAACAATCCTTTATATACACGAGGTTATAGAATTCAGCTCTTCCCTATAATTGAAAAAGATGTGATTATAAAGCTAGGGCACTTGTTTGATCTTTTATGATTATGAAAGTGATTATGAGAGTAGTAAAAGGTTATGCTAGTAGTTAAGAGATGGTGGTCTAGTGATAACAGTCAGACAATAGAGATTAGGAGATGATGATGAGGAAATGGTGATTAAGAAATTATGATTGGGTGATGGTGGTCAAGAGATGATACTTAGGTGATGACAATTTAGGGATTATGATTAGGTGATGGTAATGTCATCAACATTGATCATCATGTAGAGCTCTAAAGTTCTCTATATCTACATTTTCTCTCTAATTTTAAATTTAGGTACAAGCTCTCATTCATGTGAAGAATTGAAGTCTATTTATACTTTTTAAGAGTGGTGTTTTAGTTATTTTATCCAAAGTCTCAAAAACACTCCATTAGATGGCCCATATTAATTCCATTAATTATAAATCTTTCTTTTAGCATTTAAATTGCTTAAAGACATAGAAATCATATATTCTTGAGCTCATTGAATTTTTGTCATCAAGATGAGTGATTTTATTGTAAGCATATAAGATTTGAAGATTATTTAGTGTTACAATTTGTGTCATAAAGTTTTTTTACCATTCTTTAAGTGCTTGATTTAGGCTTATTTGGATTTGAATTGGACCATTTTGTTATAATTAAAATTGCATTATTCAAAATTTATTTTAACCATAAATTTTTTTAAATTAGAGTTTTGATTTTTCTTTTTATAATTCTAAAAATTTCTAATATAATGATGACATCGACATTTATGCTTAATCAAATGAATTTTTTGATGAAATATCAATTATAATTCTTAAATTCTTTGAACTTGAACTTATTGATATAGCCCACTTTATTTGTTAATAGAGTGTACTCTCTAATTTTCATTCACCAAGTAGAAAATAATTCAAACATTCTCAATGAACATCAAACTCACCTTGATCTTCTCCATAGTTGATGGTGAATGATGAACTTGTAATGAACATATATCAAACTATTAGATGATACCACAAAAGATTTGTTGTCATCAAATTAAAGAGTGAATTACATGTAGGTGCATTCTAAACATTATGTTATGAATGGGTAGGTTAGGTTGGTATAGTTAGTGAATAGGCAATACTAGTAATATGGTAACGGAGCAAAATGAAGTTATTAGGTAGGGTTGAGTAGGTTATTAGATACTTAATAGATAAGTAGTTATTCATAAATAATCATGCACAACTATAAATAATCTTACATTTGGGAGACATTAGCATGAATGAAAAGAGTTAATTCTTGTTTATCATCTCCTTACATTCTCTTCTCTTTTTTGGAGTTGCCAAGAAGCTCAAATCTGTAATTTATTATTGTAATCCTTTGGTCATAACAATTGGTTCTTTCACCTTACAAATTTAGATCTTGCCAACATCTTGCGCTCCATGCAATCCCAAAAGATCTTTACTTAATTGAAATTCAAAACTCTACACCATCTAAATGATCAATTTTAAATGATCAACATGACCTTGTGATAATTTCAAACTTTCTTGACAAATTTGGATGCTTGCATTGAATCCTTTTGTCCAACTTGCTCATCATCTTTGGTTCAACTAAAAGATATACTGGGTGATCATAATGTGCTTCCGAGTTTTAAACAAGCATCATCCATCATCATTCCCACTTAATGTTTTGCCTTTCGTAGAGTTAAGAAATGTAGAGGTTTCACCTACTTCAAGATCATGTACTCAATGTTATTTTTTACAACATTATCAAATTCATTAATTAGATTTATCTATTCAAATGCATGAGATCCATCATATTCCTCCATTCTCTTCGACCCTTTGCACTCCACTCATGACTTTTTGAGATCCGCTCCAGATCAACAAAGGATTTGCAAGATTTGGATCCACCTTCACTTTCCATTTGGCTAGGGGTGGAAAGAGGAAGAGCTTAGGGTGGGCAATTTCTCACCTTGAAATCTTCTTTTTTCTTTTCTTAGAAAAATAAGCATTTTAATTATTTTTCTCACCTTCAATAAATGATGTTGCCCAAATTTTAAGGATGTTTTTTAACATTTCACTCATAAAATTATGTATTTCATCATCCTATTTTTCCCACCCTCAAAAGAGAGGCCCTACTTTGGCAAATCCCCATTCTCATTAGATCACTGCCAAAGCTCCAACATCATCCATACAATTGTATCATTAGTTATTCATTATCCTGATTCATGCCCAATCATGAGTCTATACTCATCCCAATGACTTTTGTTCCTCTCAAGAACCTCAGTACTCTAATGATATACTTTTCTTATTTCCCTTCATCTTCTTCCAAATCCAACTTATCTCTCTCATTATAAATATCCACACTTGATCACATCTCATTTGCTGCACTGTTAAGTCCTTAACTCCGAGATCACATCGACCAATAGATTCACCCCCATATATATGATTTCATCACCATCATGATTGAGCTCTTTCTTCTAGAATGTCCATCTCCTCCTCCACCTTCCCATGTGACAAACCTCAAATTTTGTCCAACTCCCTCTTCTAGCATTACTCCATGCAAGACCCTTCACCAATTGCAAGGCCATTTTTGTCACTATTGATGAAAGAAACTCACATCTTTTGTAGTTTCCAACATGGCCAACTATCACTTGCTCGACCTTGAGGGTAAGGTAATTTTGAAGGGGTGTATAGTGATAGGGTAATGGAGTAAAATAAAGATACCAAGTAATTAAATTTAGTTGGGTTATTATATATTTAAAATATATTAATGAATCATAAATAATCTTTTACACCTATAAATAACCTCCATTTAAAAGATATTGACATGAATGAAAAGAATTAAGTATTGTTTTTCCTCTCTTTAGATTTCTTCACATTTATGGAGTTGCCAATAAAATGAAATCCATCTTTTATCCTTGTAATCCTTTGGCTTGTAATAATATAAAAAGCAATTATTGGAGAATTTCCTGAAATCTTGTATTAAGTTTCTTTTAAATAATGAAAATGTTGGTGTTGGAAGGTTTTTAAACATGATTCCCAAAATAAAGTGTTCCAATTTTTGCATGAGGCTCATATTGGGCATCATTAATGTGATGGGCTTTATTATTCATTACTCTTCTTCTTGTAAAAAAAATGTGAATAGTATAATCTCAATATCTTTAAAAATTATATGAGATTGCATACTTTGAATTCCCATATGAGAATTAAGAAAAAATTATATTAGAGGCAATTTATAAGGAGAAAAAGAAATTATAATGGAACTAAATAAAAAAATCATAAGGATTTCAAGTGCTTCAATCTTTTGCCTTATACCCTTTATGATGGGAATCGATTGAAAATATTCATTATTAATGAGGAAAATAGTACAATATGTGTATTATATTGAATATAATAAGATTAACAAATAGGTTTGAGTGTATGTAGTCATATTTAGATATGCAATGTTGACATCATATACAAAACATCCCCCATCCAAGTGTCCCAACTTCCATATTTATGATAGAGCTTGTATGTAGTAGTTATTTAAATGTTCATGGATGATAAAGTAATCTAATGTTAGGAACCAATATTTAGTATTATGGAAAGTTAATGTGGCATTTATACCATTCACACGATTCATTTGAGAGCGTATATTATTCTTTTCAAGGTATTGTACATATTTGCATCTTCAATGCCAATAATGTTAACACTTAGAGATTTTCTGAGAGGATATTTAATAATTAGGTGTTACCAAGAGGACTTAGACTATAGAGAGGAAACCTGAGGACAAGATTCTAGGGGCATTGCCAAGAGACTCTATAAATGTACTTTAACTACCTTTACATTTATGATTTAAAAGAGTTACCATCCACATGCAAGTTGGAGATATTTTTCTTCTACTATAATACATATTGAGGATTATGCTTATTGATAAGATAAAAATTATTAATTCCAAATTATATTTATTATATTTTTGTACTTTTTGTAGTTTTTGTAGGAAAATAGGAAACATTTATGAAAATAGGACCCATGGCATAGCTGCACTTCAGCAGAGATCACACCATTTTTTTGTTGGAGAGCTTAGTGATGAAGCACTATCTAAGAAGTCTCACAGAACCAGATCTAAGCACCCCAATGTTAGATTGAAGTGTTGAAGTACCAAATCACACAATGCTATAGCAAAAGTCAGTTGAATTGGTGAACCGATGCAACGAATGGTGAATCGACATACCAGTTCAGCAGCGCTATATAACCACCAAGTCAACATCACAGTGCTCATTCAATTAATTTGTAAAATAATAAATAATATCCTTATACTTCTTTAGAGGGGTTGACATATTTTGGAGTCATTTTGTGTAAGTGTGCGTGAGTGTGAGGGCTGCCTTAAGAAGGAGTGGCTAGTGTTCTTATATCTAGAGTGTTGAATTGGTGTGGATAAAAGTGAAGAAGAGTAAAGAGGTTTTAATATTAATTTTGGGTCATTTTTAAACCTTATTTTAAATTGTTTACCATGTTATCTTGTGTTGTTAATGTGTAACTTCTCTTTTATTTAGTGAAATAAAATATTTGTTGTGTAACAATGCCTCTATACGTAGCTAAAAATTTCCTCTGAATATATGATTATTGGGAGAATATGTACTACTTAGAGTAGGTTTAATCCTTAAAGTATCCTTTTTTTTTCAATAGTTTTTTTGTGCTTCAATTGGTTTATGTATAGGTCTTACATAAATTAAAAAATTAGTGTGATTTAGAAACTCGATAGAGAAATAGAAGAATAATTTATATAATTGATTATCACATTCTTGGTCACTTAGTATCCACTTTTATTAGTAGAACAACCAAGCTAATTATTGATTGCAACTTGAGCTCACAAGTTTATGTTCTTGATGATAACAAACATTATGGCTAATATCTTTATGTCTCATAGTATTTGTATTCTATATTTACTTGTGTGTTCTAACATTTCAGGAACACCATGCACCATCCAATAAGGATTCAGAGCTCAAGATTGGGTAAAATATGTTATGCTATAAAAATTTTATAATAATTATTTATATATTTTTTATTTCTTGAGTCAAATCCAATAAGGGTGTATGCTAGCCTAGCAACTATGCACACACACAAGGGGAGGTTAAATAATTTTGAATATTTTAATTTTTATGTACATTGTACTATACGATCAATATCATACTGGACAATCTATTATTAAAAAAATTAATTAAAATATTTTATTTATCTAGAAAAATATTTTTGAAATATAACTAATTGTATAGTAAGAACATCACATCGTACTGGACGATAAGCTATAATTAGAAAGCACACCATTCATTAAATTAGGCCAAAATTTGAATTTTAAAGTTATTCTATTCGTACTGTGCGAACCTAATCGTACTGTATGATATTTAAAATATTACCTAATTTAGTCCTATGATTAATCAATCAAATCTATTTAATTTTTAATATTTTGATCGTACTATACGAACTGGATTTTACTATACAATTAATATAGTTGATATTTGGTTATCCCATGATTCATCCTGGATGAACAACATTTCAGTTGAACTAATCGTACTATATGATTAGTCATTCATATTAATGATCATACAGTACTAACAGACAAATTTGAAATGTTTCTATTGTATTAACTTGTGATCATATAATACTAACATGTAAAATTCTGCACATCATACTGGTCTTTGATGGCATAATTGAATTTTTAGGGCTTTTTGAAGCCCTCTATTTAAGCTTTCTCATAAGACTTTAATAGTCTTTTCACATGCATTAAGTCATTTTTCTTCTAGAAAAAACTTGAAGAGAGAACGTTCAAAGGGAGAGAGGAAAGGGTTGAGTTTGAGAGGAAAAAGATTCTTGTGGGTTTCAAGGGAGTGTGGAGGGGGTTTCACATACTTGCTTCGTTATTCTTGCACCTTAGTACCATCATAGTCAAGATTTGTCTTGAGGAAATTCTTGGTAAGAAGAAGATCTATTTGTTGTCAAAGGACCCAACTACTTTGCCGCATCGAGAAGGGTGAAAGGGATTCATGGTTCTCTGCACACCAGGAGGGTGAAAAAGAATTTCAGATTCTCTGCCTTTACCGGGCTGGTCAAAAAATTTTGTAAAGGCTTCTCTACTTTACTGTGGGGACAAAAGAAAGTCCCTTTAGTAGTTGTGTAATACTTGGAGTGGCTGACTCGGGGGAGTGGAAGTAGGTTAGTTTGACTGAACAACTATAAATCTCTAGTGTGTTTCTTCTTGATTTTATTTTTTGTTCTTTATTTTCCACATTTGTTTTTGTGATAACAGCGTGGTTGAAATCTAGGATTTTTATTATTGAAATAAAAATTATTTGTTTCTATGTCGGGTGATAGAGTTTCAATAAAAGAATTTTCTTTTTCTTAAAGAAGTTTTTAAATTATCAATTGACCCTCTCCTGATTAGCCTCGGGCTAGTTCTTAGAGGTTTAACAACCTTCACAAACTTTCAAACTCAAATTCTAATATCACTAGTCAATTGTCATCTAATGCCCACCAATAATTGAGATCCATCAATCACCGACATCTAATACGCATCTTACTAGTCATACAATCAAACAAACTATGAAGCTGATCACCCTTTCTCCGCCAACTTTTGATTTCTATTTTACAACTATTATTTGACACTCATCGCTTAATGACAAATTAGAAACCTCAAAACCCCTCTCAATATCATAACTAGAGATATCCTTAGCACTTTAAGTTTATTACTGTTGCATCCTGGAATATTCGCGATGGTAGATAAATATGAAATTCAGTGTCTTAGCTTTGTACGAAGATTAAGCACACAAGAAAATAAAAGAGAGGGGGTAGAGTTCATAAGATACACCAGATTTTTTACATGGAAACCCCTGAAAATGGGGGAAAACCATAGGGCCTAGCCCAGTTTGAATGATCCCACTATTATTTGCAGTCGATTACAAATGAGGCCCTTCCTTGGGGGGAAGGCATTGGGTTGATGTAGCAAATGCACATCATATTACATGGTGGAAATTAGAATAATTAGAATTGAAATATTCATTTAGTCGGTAGAACCATAGTCGGCGGGCGACGGAGGTCAGAAAGATTGTAGTTTAGTGACGGTGGTCCAAAGGATTATTATCTAGCGAGGGAGGTCAGAAGGATCATAGTCAGCGACAGAGGTCAGAAGGACCATAGTTAGCATGAGATATGGATCAGAAAAATAGTTGTTTGGCGATGGAGGTCAGAAGTATCGCAGTAGGCGAAAGAGTTCAGAAGGACTATAGTTGGAAAGAGATAGGGGTCAAAATTATCATTGTTTGATGATGGAGATCGGAAGGACCGTAGTCGACAGGTGATAGGGGTCAGAAAGATTGTTGTCTGGTGATAGAGGTCTGAAGGACCGTAGTAGTCAACGGAGATCAAAAAGACCATGGTCAAGAGGAGACAGGGGTCAGAAAGACCTTTTTATGGTGATGGAGGTCGGAAGGACTATAGTAAGCGATGGAGGTCGAAAGAACCATAGTCGGCTGGAGATAGGGGTCAAAAAGATCGTTGTCCAGCGATGGAGGTCAGAAAGACCATAGTATACGACAAAGGTCAGAAGGATCATAGTAGTAAGGCAGTGATCCAATGAAAGTCTGGACGTTATTTGGTGGTCCAACAAAACTCTGACATCATGTGGTTGTCTGATGGAACTCTGGTATCAGGAAGTGGTCCGGTAGAACTCTGATGTTAAACGGTGGTCAGGCAAAACTCTGGCATCAAGCGCTGGTCCAGTGGAACTCCAATATAGGGCAGTGGTATGGCGGATGTCTGACGTTGGGCAATGGTCCGGTCAAACTCTGACATCAGAAGTCTAACGTCAGGTGGTGATCCTGTGGAAGTTCGGCGTCAAGTGGAAGTTCGGCGTCAATTGGTGATTCGACAGAACTCCACTGTCGGGAAATGGTTCATCATTGATCGGTAGTCAGGCAGAAGTCTGATATCCGGCGAATGTCTGAAAGAACTCCGACGTCAGGCAGTTGTCCGGCGAAAGTCCGGCGTCAAGCTGTGGTCTGGCGGAACAACATCGCCAGGCAGTGGTCAGACAGAACTTTGGTGTCGGCAGTGGTATGGTGGAACTCCGACATATGGCAGTGGTCCAGCGGAACTCTAATGTCGGGCAGTGGTCCAGCTGAAGTCCGGCATCGGGCGATGGTCCAGCAGAAGTAAGACATCAGGCAGAAGTTTTGCACCAGGCGGTGGTCCGGCGAAACTCTGGCGTTAGGCGGTGGTCCGACATAAGCTCAGAGTCAGGTGGTGATCTGCAGTCATCCGGAGGAACTCCGGTGTCTGATGGTGGTCTGATAGAACTCTAGACAGTGGTCGAGGAAGAGCGAGGAGGCAAGAGCGATCTCCGATCTCTCTCTCTTGTCCTCTTGCTTGGGGTCCCCTTTCAGAATGGGGGGTTATATTCATAGATTTCTAGGGTGGCATGACCCGTAAATAAGAGGAAGATCAAGGGTAATTTGGGAGTGGTTTTGATGGATAACCGATGTGATTCCCTTGATCGTGAACCGTTTATTGGGTATTTAAATGTCTTAATGATATCAAAATTATACGATCTTGGGCTCGTTGGATTCTTCACGTCGAGCCGCTCGATTCGACGTTAAGCATGACACGTGTGGAAGCCGTTTAGTAATCTAAATTATGGTTTGAACCTTCCAACTACGCTTCTGGTCCTTGATTTGGACCCATTTGGACTCATATTGACTCGAATTTGGTGTCATTGGATTTGTATTTTTGAGACATTCAGTTTGACTATAAGTTTGGATGGTCTCAATTTTAATTTTGAAAGTTTCCAACTTAATTTTGCTTTGAGATTCATGCCCGATCAAGATAATTTTTTGATGATGTATCAATTATATTGTAGTAATTTTGAGTGAGAACTCCCCTTATAACCTTGATTTACAATAGTTGAATTAGTTTAATAGGTTAGGCTCATAATTTTTCCCTATTGACAAATTCTTCTAGTGAAACCAAACTAAAACCGAATTTTAAAAACTAGTTCAAACTCCTATATATATCTCTTCAAATCAGTTAAAATGGTAGAGTAGAGAAAATCAAACTTGTAAGTTTTAATTAGCCTATATTAATATAATACACACGAACAGAACTGGCCATGGAAGAAGACACGCTGCCATTACAAATATCCCACTACTTCTCCACCACCTTCAACGCCGATATTGCGTGGGCACACAACTCGCCGGCGACCGACTGGAGTTCCTTCTCTGGCAACGGCTTCAACATCCCTTTCGACGGCTTCGATGATCAAATCTTCTCTTGCCTGCTGTCGGAAAATCCACCACTGGCTACAGCTTCCGACGAGAAGCGCCTCCGCATTCTCCACCTTCTCATGGCTGCCGCCGAAGCTCTCAACGGCCCCCACAAACAGCGGGCGCTCGCAGGAGTGATATTGTTCCGACTCAAGGAATTGCTTGTCCCGACGGAATCGGCCGCAACAATCGTCGAACGCCTGGCTTTCCATTTCACTAAAGCGCTACAAAGCCTAATTTCCGGGAAAGGTCCCTCCTTTCACCGCCATCCTGCCGCCGACGAGCTCACAGCTCTCCAACTGATGCAGGACATGTCACCGTACATCAGTTTTGGCCATTTAACCGCCAATCAAGCTATCCTCGACGCCGTCAGCGGATTCCAGCAACTTCACATCGTTGATTTTGACATCAAGGAGGGGCTGCAATGGCCTTCTCTGATACAAGCTTTGGTTTCTCATAAAAACGGAAACTTCACTTCACCCTCTCTCAGAATCACAGCGGTCGCAAGTGGGAAGTGGTCGACGGCGAAGGTGGAGGAAACAGGTCAAAGGCTGACTGCCTTTGCAGCATCGGTAAGCCTTCCGTTCTCATTCGACCATTGCCGACTCGGACGGAATCAGAAATTCCGGCCGGCGGCGGTGAGGACGGTCAAGGGAGAAGCAGTCATACTAAACTGCGTTCTCCAGTGGCCGCAAACCCCACACCACACCGCCACCTCCGTTAAATCATTTATCGGCGGCGCAGCCGCCGTCGGAGCATGCTTGGTGACGGTGGTCGAGGAGGAAAATGACGGCGGAGAGGCGACGGTGGCGGCGGCGGTGGGATTTACTGGGAAGTTTATGGATGAAATGAAGAGGCATTGGGCAATGATGGAGGCATTGGAAGAGGGGTTTTCGAAGCAGAGGATGGCGAGGGAAATGGTGGAGAAGGAGATTTTGGCTCCGAGAATTGCAGCGGCGGTGTGGAAGGCTTACTGTGAGGAAGAAGGAGGAGTTGGGGAGTGGATGGCGGCGGCCGGATTCAGGCGAGTGGATCTCAGTGGGTTTAATGTGTCACAAGCTCGGATGCTGGTTAAGCTGTTTAATTATGGTTATCGGGTTGAAGAAGAATATTCGAATAAGCTCGTTTTGAGATGGAAATCGCGGCGCTTAGTTTGCGCCACCACCTGGGCAGTTCCGCCGACGGCAGCAGCAGAGGCGGCGCGGGAAACTTGCTTATAACGGGTGTTTTAAGTAATTTAGGGGTATGTTCAGCAGGGCAAATTATTAGGTTTGGTGTCCGGATTCGTCCAGATATCAGTTCAGACGCGCTACATCATCAAAATATATTGAGACCTAGTGTATTCGGGTGACGTGCCGCATCTGGATTAGATGTCTTTGATTTTTAGAACACCGTCACTCTTCAATTTAGATTTTTTTTTTCTTGTTTTTTTTTTCTTTTTTAATTATGTGGCTAAAACTATTTTTTATAATTAAATTTGCTAATATATAATAGTTCTAGAAATTATTAATCTTTGAATGAGAAATGTTAATCAGGTTATCAACAGTATTACCATTAAACCATGGAGTGCCGAATAGTGTACGCCCCAAATTCTAAATTGAAAGAATTTTATCTTTTTATATTTATAATCATTTATCCTTTCAACCAAAACTTACAAATCTCAAAGAAATAGCGTACAAAGAAACATCATTTTATTTATATTTATTCAATATGTGTAAATAGTATAAACTAGCTCAACTCATCTAGATAAGCACATGGCTATAAAATAGAAAGACTACTAGAAACTAGAACACAACTCATCATTAAACTTCATTACATTTCCCTGAAAATATGTAAAAAATGACAAAATAAGTATTATAGCCCAGCAAGTTATAATATTTACAATTGAAATTAATGCATGTCATATGCTCGATCATATCAGTAGCATATTAAATAAAATAGTGGTCTCTTTCAGTTTCACATCAATCCATCGTATATCAATTTAGCATTCAAAATCATTGGTCATAAGTAATCGTTATATTTAACATCATGTCAATTAATAGTCATTAGTCTTATCCATCTTATCTCTCTTATGTTATCAGTGTTCGTATTCATATCATATGTTATATGGTCAAATACATCAATGATATAGGGTCTATCATCAATGCTATAAATATATGTATGTATCAATATATGATTCAACAATATAGGGCATCTTGTTTTAATGTGATTTTTTGTTCTTCCATCTATTATCCATATTAACTATCCATCCATCAAATCACATCTTATCTTTCATTTATTTATATTTATAATTTATTTTATAGGTGGCTTTCAATAAATTATTAAGAGTCATCACCCTTTACCTTTCAGCGTAATTTGGTCAATCGGTTATAATCTACGACTAGGAAAATTTCATAAATCAACTTTAAAGGGAAACTCATTGACCCACTCTCTTGCACATAATATTATATTTTAATAGCAGGCCCATATTAATTTATAGTATTAATAGCTAGCTTTCCTTACATGTAAATGCTACAATTTTCTTTTATTGCTTGCATCAATTTTTCCTTCATACATGAAATGCGACATGAAATATTGAAATAAAAATGGGATATTGATCTATGACTTAAAAAAAAAAAATTTACTTTTATTTTGCCTAGTATAATTCAAAAGTATTTCAGTCAAAATGCTAATATTGATGACAACTATCACACACAAAAAGTTATACAATATACATATATATTTTTTATAAATTTTAAGAGAGAAAACACACTAAACTCTAAATCATTGAAAACATGTGCTGAGTAAAGATTACTATGGGTGTCAATATTTAACATGACTCGAAAATCAAGCCTGAACTCCACCCAAAAATTTGGGGTTCGGGTTAGGGATTTTGACCCAGTTATAAAATTTGGTTGGGATCAGGTTGACCCAGAAACCCAAAATCAACCCGGTTTGACCCATTTTTAATTGATTTAGGAGGATTTTAGAATATTGTTATGAAATAAGTAAATTCTATTTCCAAAAAATAATAAACCATGTTACCCAAATTGAATTAAGCTTGGTTTATTTTAAATTTATTGAAATAAATCTTACCTTAATTTGATTTTTGTTTAAATAAATAGAATTAAATAAAAATATTTTAGTAGGACATAAAAGAAGCGGGTCAGGTTCAGGTTGACTCTGACACAAAGCGGGTGGGGGTCGAGTCTAAAAAAACTAACCCATTTGCATAACGGGTTGAGTTTGGGTCGGGTTAAAAAGTGTCAGATCGGATTTGAGTTTGACCCGAATCTAACCCGAAACCCATTTTTGAAAGCCCTAAAGGCTACTTACTATGAGTAGAATAACATTTGCAATAAGAACAACAGACGAAAGAGCCTCAAAAGTCCCCTTTCTCTTTTCTCTCTCATCTCCTCTTCCTCATATTCTCCCCTTTCCTTCCCTAGTAAGCCAAGAAAAATGGGGAAGGTGGAGGCCGTAAGGGGTTTTAGTGGTTAGGATTTAGAATAAATTATATATAAACTGTTAGTGGCCTAGCATCGCAGCGCTCTGGCCTAGTGTCACAGCACTGTATGCTAAATTTAGAATTACATCAGAATAAATGCTTTAATACCGCAATGGAAATTGTTGCTTCCACAGTGCTCTTAAGCCTAGCGCCACAGTGCTACTTACCCTAGTGTCAAAGTAATCTAGCTCAAATAAATATTCAAATTCAATTTTAAAATGCTTTTTAATATTTTGAGTTGTTACAATTTACCTGCCTTAGAAAAATATCACCCTGGATATTTCTTAACAAAACATATAATTGATTATATCAATCAAATTTTAGGTGCATTTTCTCTTGCATTTGTTTACATGTGAATCAATCACATAAATTAATCATGCAGCATGTAATGTCATGCAATTCAATAGCAATAATAAAGTGTACAAGTAATTATTTAAAATAGAAAATCATACTAGTGTAACTATCGGACACTTCTTCTTAAGATCAGTTAGTACCACTCACATTTTCTTCACCATATTGAATGATTCCTAATCCATATCTAGGTATTGGATAATATTGTTTAGATTGTTGAGATTATTGTAGCTTAGTTTTTTTTTTATTATTATTAAGATTCTTGCAACATGTATATTTTTGATGATTTCAACTATTATTATTTTAATTATAGTTTCTCCTAACATATTTTGGATGTAATGCTTTTATTATTTATGTGTACTAATATTTCAGGTAAATCATACTCCAGATTATTGATGACTTCAAATCAGATTAGATTAGGATTCATTGTAGATGGAGTCTGTATTTTTCATTTTATTGAGTCTGAAAGAGTGTGATTGTAATTGAGTAATTATACACGCACACATGTTGACCTCATTTTTTTATGAGGTCACTTGGACCAATCCTAACTCCAGATCGATTTAATATATAAACCAATCCAGACTCTTGGACCCTCCTAAAATCTAGATCTTAGGATCTACTCTAGACCCTAGGATTCTCCTACACCCAGACCTTAGGATCTATTTTAGGTCCTAGGATCCTTCTAGACTCCAGACCTTAGGATCTACTATAGACCCTAGGATTCTTCCAGACCCCAGACCTTAGGATTTTCTTAGACCCTAAGATCCTTCTAGATTCCAAACTTTAGGATCTACCTATACCCTAGACTAATCTTAGCCCTAGGATCAATTTAGATCTTAAACCAGCCCAAATTCAAATCAATCTAGACTCTAGGCTCTAATTCAAACCTCAAATAAATTCACTTTTCATAATTAAATCTAGACTTCAAACCTACTTAGACTTTGAACTCCTTCTGATCCAAACTCAAGTTCAAACCTTAATCCTACCTTTGATCTACTTCAATCCTATGATATGGATAGTTCAAATCCAATCATTCAAACTCAAAGTCCATATCATACCCAAAAATCTAGACTAAAATTCAAAAGTTAAAGGCTAAGTCCTAAAATCCTTTTTCAATGAATTTTCAAACACTTCAAAACCTAGTCAAATGACCTCTAATTCAGAGTCTATCAATTATATATTAATATGGCATGTCTCTAGAGGAAACCTTCCAAATTTGAGCCCTTTCTGAGGTGTATAACCCCAAAAACTAAATCAAAAGCCAAAGGTTATAAAACCTTCAAATATTTACGGCCTATGCCACTGGATCTATCACCCTGTGGATTTTGACCCTGAGACTTTCTCCAAAGCCTCTAATCACATCCAAACCCTTAATCCTGACCCATTGATCATTAAACTATATTTTGTTGGACCTACTTTGACCCCCAGTTGACCTGGGGTCAAAATGACCAAAATACCCCTTAGGGGTGTGAATAGTCATTTTGAATTAAATGAGCTCCAAATCAAATGCAGTCACTTTCACCAAGTTTCAAGCATCAAACCAAACCTGTTGGACCCAAACCCAGACTCTGGGTCAACCTAGTTGACCAAGTCAACCTAGGTCAACCTAGGTTGACCAAACAAGCCCTTAAGGGTCAAAACAGGTATTTTGACTGATTTGACTTTCCCAGACCTTGGGACCACCTCCAATGGTCTCCAAATGTCATTTCAAATTGATTGAACCCATTTTCAGACCCTGAACCCACCTAGTTGACCAAGTGAATCAGGGTTGACCCAATGGCCCATTAAGGGCCCAAATAAGTCTTTTAACCCAAATGGACCTTTTAAACCTTGAGACCACATCCATTAGACTCCAAATGAACAAACAAATCCATTTGACCCAAGTCCACCCTTGGGGTCAACCTAATTGACCAAGTCAACCTAGGTGGACATATTAACTCTTAAGGGTCTAAATGGGTCAAATTGACCCATTTGAGCTCTCCAACCCATATCATCCTTCCAAATCTATCCCCAACCAGGACCTAAGTATGGCTTGACACTTGGTCAACCTAACTCAATTGGAGTTGACCATGTCAACTCCCAATTCTTAGTCAAACTTTAATGGCACTTGCTTCCTCCCACTCTAGCCTTGACTTTGACCCTTGACCCTTGACCAAGCCACCCCAAATAATCCTTTACCTCCCCCAAGTGCCACATCACCAGATTTGACCTTGTTGATTGGTCAAACCAAGTCAACAAAGCCTTTAAACCTTTCTTTGAATTGATCAAAACCTCTCCTTGACCCCAAGAGCATGGGCTTTGGCCTTGAAACTATTCCAACCTGCCTCCCATGCCCACTCCATGCCACCTCAGCCCCCCTTGACCTTTTGACTGGTCAATTTGGTCAAAAAAGGGTTCAAAGAGGAGCTCCATGGTCAAACTCAAATGTGAGCCTCCTTCCCACTAATCTAGGCAACTAGGTTAGTCATGAATGAGAGCTAAAGCTCTCTAATAGGCTCCCTAACCAAGCTCAACCCATGGTTTAGCCTTAAATGGCAGTGGTCCCCCACACTCATCCCAAGTTCACCCAATGGGAGCAAGGCATGTCCAGCCTTTGGGGCAACCTTCCAATGGTTTGAGACACTTGTCCTTCATCTAGAGGAGGCCTCTGATGCATCACAACCATCCAATTTGATCCAGGCCATTTTGAATAGGGCTAAACCCTATTTTTGATAATCATTCAAACCCTCACTCTCTCTCACTTCCTCCAACCTTCAAGATCGAACTCCCTGTTCTTTTCGACTCTCCAGGCTTTTGCCTACCTCCCCACTACCGAACCCAAGTGATGCACATCACCGGTGGCAAGTTCTCCGGTGAACCAACCACGTAGTCCGTCCTAGGCTCATAGCAGTCAATCCAGGCATTTTTGGGCAAGGATTCTTGCTAGAGATCTACACTTGGACAGACTACAAGTTCAGAGAGTTCGAGTTCATCCAAATCCAGTGATTGCACGAGGTATAATCTCAAACTCTAGATCTATGTACATTAGATTAAATAGCTTTATTTACACCGCATTTTAAGTTTTGAAATTATTTCCCCAGATTTTCTGTTCACAATTTTAATTTAAGTTTAAAATTTTAATTAAAATGATCGAGCGGATTGTGAGAACGAGCTGATTATCTCATTCTAGGGTTATTCCAGTAGACCTTTACACATGTACGACACTCGAACCGTTGATTTTATGATTAATGGTCCGGATTCCACTGTTCCAAAGTCCATCCAACCATGTATTTCATTCGCTCGATCAAACCCTCGTCCGAATCAATCGTAGCCATTGTTTCAGAATTGCGGGATCGATTCTCCGCTGTTTGATTTCCCTTGGCTGAGATCAAACCGCAAAGTTTGATTTCCACCGTCGGATAAATTCCATGCGGAATCAACAGTGATGTCAACGCCTATGTGGTTTAGTGAAATGCTTAGGGTGACGTGTGGCTAACGCGTGTCTGACTGACGCAGCCAATCATTAGCGCATCCGCGATTTCTGAATCGACGAATCTGGTGATGCCACGTGGCCTCACGCAATTGCGATAACCTATTAATTATTTTTAATTAGTATTTTAATTATTTTAATTAACTGAATACTTAAAAAATCATTAAAAATTAATTAAAAATAAAAAAAAATCAAATTTTATATCAAACTGTTTAGAATTTTAAAACCTTTTAAATAAAATTAAAATTATTTTAAAATATTAAATATATTTTAAATAATTTTAAAACAATTGATTTTAAATATTTATTTAATATTAAATTAAATACTTTTCTAACTTAAAATTTCATACATTAAAATATGTTAAATATTCAAACATTTATTTTAAATTAATATGATCTGAAACTAAGTTTGATTTAAGCTATATTTTGCATATTTTAATTATATATGCATATATTTATTAATTATTTATTTAAATTTTAATTAACATTTAATTGAAATCAAATTTAAATAATTTTGAAAATTCAAATGAAATCATACTTTTATAATTCAAAATTTTCAGAGAACCTTTAAGACTAAAATCAATTTGATTTTAAATTATTTTAATATTTAATTGATTTTGAATTAATTTAAATACATTAATTAACCTAAAACCTTAAAATTTCAAATAAATTCATATTAATTTATAAAAATACAATTAATATATCAAAAAAAATTTCAAATTCAAAATACTTCAACTTAACATTAATTTTGAAACTTAAATATTGATTTATGTTTAATGATTTGAATTATTTGAACATAGTAATATTTAATTAAATATTATATTAATTATTTTAAAATTAAAATTTTATTTTCAAATAACTTGAAAATCAGTTGATCTCTCAATCCTTTAAAAATATATTTTGAACTATTTTATTTTAAAACATATACTTATATATATTGGTCTATATACATTTATGTATTTTTAAATCTATTTTAAAATATATATGTATCTAAATTTTATAGACTTGAGAGATTCCTTTAAAGTTTTAAGCAAAGATTAAATGTTTGAATAGAAGTCATTGGGGAATGATTAGTGAGTGATTATCTTCTAATTATTTCACTAATCAAAATTAATCGCTTTAATTCATGTTAATTCTTGCATGCTTAGGTTGTGCACACACCATATAGTCTAAGGCTCTCCTATATTTAGGAATTGATTGTGTTTCAAGGGTTAGCAAAACTTTGATTCAAACCTACTTAACCTAGTGACATCATTAAGGACAATAATTAAGGACTTATTTAGAGAACTTAGAATATTTCCAATAATTAGGATATACATCCTTATAGCTCAAAACTTTGAAAATTTGAATATAGTGACATGTACAACCACTAGGAAAATTTTCTCTGATTTTAGAGATATTAAAATATTTAATTAATTAATCTATTAATTAAACCTTAAGACATTCCACAAATTATAATAAATCAAATTTAAACCCAAAAAATACACATAATACCTCTAGCTAACCAAAATCAAACCTTTAATCAATGAAAAATAAAACCAATTTGATTTGATAGCAAATTAAAGCTTAATTTAATTTTAAGTAAATTTTAATATTTAATTTATTTAATTAATTAATAATAATTTAAAGTTCTAAAATTTTTCCAAACATTTGGGAATCTCTCCTTAGGTCATTCCTGACTTTTGGAGCTGATTTCAAGGAGTTGGGAACCTATTTGGAGCAAAACCATAAAAAGGCCATTAATTAAACATTTTTAAAAATTCAAATAAATACTCAAACATTGAAAAATCATAACTAATTCAAGAAAAATTCAAATCCATCAAACTCAATTGCATTAAACTCATAATAATGTCTAATATTAAAGTTTCAGAAAATCATTAAATTCAAAAAGTCAACAAATCGGTCACACTTAAGTCAAAATCAAGCTAAAATTTCAAACCTTCATAATAAAATCTAATTTCAGTGTACTTATAGTCTAACTGATCATATTAAGGTCTAGTATTTTAATTATGAAATTTTGGTAATTAGAAAAATTATCGTTGTAATCAAAATAAGATAAAATTAAAAGTCTTAGTGAGTCTTGTCATTAGCGTCAGTTTAACATAATGTAAGATTACTCATTTCATGTCATTGATTTAAAGATTGATATGTTCCTTTGATCTTTTATGATAAAGCTAACCTTACAATGTATTACATCTAGGATGATTGCATCTAAATTATATTATTATATTCTAGCTCAGTCCAAGAAGATGTAAGCCCATATGTATTTGTACGCCTCAACTCTATGATAATAATAATATTATGCATTTAAATATATTTTCTACAATGCCCAGATCACTTATAAGTCAACTTTCTTATATATTAAAATTAAAATGAGCCTAATATCCACTTTAATTGAAAGTTTTTCTTCAAAAATGTAATTCATTATAGGGGCTTGCCTCTATAGAAATATAAGATTCAGTATACAATAAACCCTATCATACTTTCTTAAGAGAGAGGAAAATATATGGACATTAACTAAAGCTTATCCTGGGTTAGTTTTGTATTTAAAATGATAGGTTAATATGAATTTTATCCTTTAGGGTAATCTTTACATTTTCTATGCCAAATTTTGAATACAAAAATAAATTATTTCTCCACTCAAATCAATAATATATTGTGAGTTTATTCCTCGGGATAATTAATAATAATCATGTAGATTTTTCTAAAGAAATATTAAATATCAAATCTACGGTCATATCATTTAAAATTTGTCCAAAGGGGGTCCATTTATTACCTCCCTTTTAGCTGAGGTCACGTGACTTGCCTAAGGAGGCTTATTCCTCGAGCCTGGTGGCACAACGCCACGAATGAATTCTAAGGGGTGTTAAATCTTAAAATAAATTAATAATTAATTACTTAACCATTTAAAGTCTCTAATTCATCCACATTAATTTGATTTATCGGCTGGACTACTCCGGGTTGCGGGGCTACGTGTCCTAAGGAGGCTCTGTTCCTGGAGCCTGGTGGCACAACGCCACGAATCAATTAATGTCAAACTTAAATTAATCAAACTTTAAAAACTAACAATCAACTAATTTTGATTAAAATTAATAAGCTTTTAAACATTAATCAACTGAAGTCACTTAATCATACCAGGTATCACTAAGTAACCCAGGCCTACGAGGCTATTAAATTAGCCCAAGGAAGGTGAAATAAACTTCAATGCCGTGGTGAGAAACAAAGATAGTATTCAACAAATAATTAAATAAATTTTAAAATTAAATTCAAATCATTAATATTTAATCTTTAACTAAAAATTCCTTTAAGCCTTTCAACAAATCAAAACATCAAATCACTTTAACTAATAATCTTATTTAGGACATATCAAAACTACACAGCCTACCTCACACACTTTAGATGGTTTGCTAGGACAACCAACCCTAGTTTTTGGCTAGGCCGGTGTTTACTTTTCCACTATATGCCAGTTTTTCAAGTTTTCACTACATGTTTTTTGCTAGCGTAGAATTGATATATTTGTTTACTTACTTCCTGCATTCTGTGACTGATTCTATGTTAGATTTACCCCTAGGTTAGGGATAATTTTGTACTAATTCAATCTTATGCAGGTGGCCATGCTCATACAGGGTGTTGAAATTAAAGGGTGTAATAAATTAAAAAAAATAATATATATTATCATGTTTTGCACAGGTACTTGCTGCGCTTAAGACCCCCTTTAAATTAAAAGAGCATGACCAAGTGTAGCTAAAATTATGCATTTAAATTTTTAAATAATAACTTCTTGGAATAATATAACTGTTGATTATTAGGATAACCTTGGAGGATCGAGTCTAGATTTTTCAATTTTGATTGATGTAAATTTTATTTGATATGGTTGTAAAATATTTGAAGTGTTTTGAGTTTGGGATATTAATATCCAACTTGAATTTCAGAGAGGAGAAGACATCCCTAAAGGGGAGAGTATTCTTCCATTTGAAAGTCAAGTTAGGATACTTTTCAATTATCCAAAGAGGAAAGATAACACATTGTTCAGGGGGGGGGGGGGGGGGGGGGGGGTCTTTCATTTGGATATCCGGAACTGATGTATCAAGATGTTCGTGAGGAGGCAAAGAAGTGAATAGCGAGAAGAATCCCAAATCTCAAAATCACTTAAGTCTTAAGAGTAAAATTCGGGTAGTTGCTAGTGGTGCCCGGCCAATTTACTTTTCTGCAATTCTGGGAATTAATATTAAAAGGCACTTGCCTATGGACTTTCAATTTGAATAATTAATTTAATTAATTTGTTTACTTGATTGCACAGTAGAACTACTTAATTTTCTAGTATTTTTACTTGCATGTCGTATTTGATTTGACCTAGAATTCGATTGTAGGCTCTTAAGGACTCATTCAAAACTATTTCTACTTAAACAAAATTAAAATATTTAAGCTCACATAGAAACTTTAATGTTTTAAGAAGTAAGCCTGGGACTGCCGGGAGTTCTCATTTCATAATTGCTGCATTTTCTTTTCGCTTGTTAGGCACCTCCTCGCCTATGAGTTCTGGCATACCACCTGGCCTATGAGGGTGCAGTTCTGTCCAAGGGGAATCTATGCATTCTTTAAGGGAAAATTTTATTTTCCAAGCCTGCTTTTAAAACTTCTTCATTCAAATTTTGAATATTTAATCGATTATATATGCATGCATTGCATTAGACACAAACTTAAAAGAGCCTAAATCTTAATTGCATTTATTTAGACGTTAAATACCTGACATAAGTTAAGGGGTCAATTAAGGATCTTCTCTAGATGTCGACCCTAGTCCTTTAAACTTTCTAAACAACGTCCCGACCACTCAACATTAAAATATCGGACTCATGTTTTTAAAGCGCCTAAGTGGTTTAGCTGGCTCCCAAATCCAGGCCGGGGTAAGTCAAGAGTTGCACTGCATTAGCTAGGTTCGGGTCACTTTTTAGTACCCAATTTAGACTTAGGTTCCGAGGCAGGCTCGGGCTATAGGACCGTATTTCCAGGAATTGAATCCCATATTTCTAATAAAATTGACTATTTAAACTTAAATCAATTTCAATCAAATTCAAGCCCAACACTTAGGATAAGCTGAGGTGTTTTCTAAAGTAATTCAGAATCTCAAAATACCTCCTATACTTCTTCCTTTGACTCCAGAAATAAGTCCTCAATTTTGATCCAATCCCATTTGAAAATTCCAACTCTTTCCTTCTTTGACATCAAGCTTTCAAATTCTTAAATAAAATTCATACCGCTACTTTAATCGAGAGTATTTGTAGGAAAACTCTAGTTTCTCCTACGATGTAATTAACTACGAGGGCATGCGCTCTTAGGAGATTTAGAAACCAAGATCTAAATTTTCAAAATCAATTTTTTAAAACCTTAATTAATTCTCTTTGGGAAAAATCAAACCCGGCGATCGTTATCGTCATTTTCAAATGATCGATAGTGATTGATATATTCTTTCTTCAGAGAGATATATCAATTGTTATCGGGCTTTTGATTATGAAATTAATGATTTTTTATCCAGATTAACATAGTCAAACACTCGATTAAATTTCATTTTGACCCTTCGGGGTCAAATGTGATTCGTTCCTGAGTTTGACTACGATAATCAGGATGAATAAAAAAAATTTATAATTTGAACCCATTAGGGAATGATATGTTCACCTCCCGAGGTAATATATTATTCATAATGATGCGTTCAATTTTAAAATTCTAGAAATTAATATTTCCCTAAAGAAAATTAATCTTTTTCAAAATTATAATATTTTTCAATCAAACAACACACGAGAAGTGTTTAAAATTTGTAATTTTTTAAACTGATCGTACAGTACTAATTCATTTCATATGAAATGTTTTGTTTGGTTTTTTCCTCCTACAAGCAGTTAAACAAACTGTAGAAAGAAAATTTTTCTAAGTATTAATCGTACTATACGAAGGGTTCTTCATACATATGACGTCTAGAGTATGAATTAGACGGGTCCCTTTTCATCCTGACAAATTCAAATCTTTTTCTTAACTGATCGTATTGTATGATTCCTTTTTTGTACAGATGATATCCAGATTATGAATTGGGCGAGTCCCTTTTCATCTCGAAGAACATCAAATTTCTCTTAATAGATCGTACAGTATGATACATTGTTCATATAGGACGTCTAGAGTACAAATTTGATGGTCCCGTTTCATCCCAATGAATACCAAATTTTCTGAATGGATCGTACTATATGATGCCCTATTTATACTGGACAGTTATCGTGAACAAAAAAAATTTGTACAGGTTTGTACACAGCACTTTTTGAACTGTTCATATGTATGAAGTACGATTGTACCGTATGATCATACACTCTCAAAATGGCAATTTTAAGTTTTTTCTGCAATTTTTTATGTCTTTCATATAAAAATTCTATTAAAACTGACGTGAAAAGAGCTGTTCTTTATGTTTGTTCAAGAGCAAGTGAAAGAGTGTTTGTGGGAGAGTGTTTGAGAGAGTTCTTGTAGGTGAGTGTGAAGGGATCATAAGGTTACTTAAAGTTAAGAATCTCTTTTGGTTTTCTATTACTACTCTTCCGTTCTTCTTTCTAGTTTCTCGAGAGAAGATCTTTGAAGAAGATCTGGTTCCCTACTGACACTTAGAGAGTATCAATGGACGACGGTTCTTTGCTGACACTTAGA
Organism: Dendrobium huoshanense; assembly: GCA_016618105.1. NCBI lineage: Eukaryota > Viridiplantae > Streptophyta > Magnoliopsida > Asparagales > Orchidaceae > Dendrobium > Dendrobium huoshanense. Next base: position 4,333,000 of record CM028350.1, read on the forward strand.
GGGTGTGAAAGGATGATGGTTCTTTGCCGACACTTGAAGGGTGTTAAAGGATGACAGTTCTCTACTGACACTTAGAGGGTGTGAAAGGATAAAGGTTCTCTGTCGACACTTAGAGGGTGTCGAAGGAAGATAGTTCTCTGCCGCATCGGGGATTAGTTATAGAGAGGAAAATTATAAAGGCTTCTCCGCCTTGTTATGGGGCAAAAGGAGAGTCACTTTAGTAATAGTGCAATACTTTAAGAGGAAGTCTTTAGGGAGTGGATATAGGTCTTGTTGGACCGAACCACTATAAATTCTTGTGTTCATTTTATTTATGTATTTTTTTTTTAACATTTTAGTGTTTGTGGTTGAAAAATTATTTTACAAAAAAAAATATAAAAATCAATTTTTCCTTAATAACTAAGAGAATTTTTTAAATATCAATTCACCCCCTCTTGGTTAGCCTTGGGACATTAGTATAGGTTTAACAACCTATTCGGGCTTTATAAGTGGTATCAGAGCTTTGTTTCAAAACTATAAGATTAGACTACTTTTTAAAAATGATAATGACTACTTTTGGAAATCGAAACACACTTTAAGGGTATTCGATCACTAGACCTCCATTATTTGATAATATCCCTTTTGATTTTTAAAATACACGTATATAAACTTTTCTTCACTTGCTTGACTGTTGCATGTGGGTTTTAGTTCATCAAGGGTATACTAGGCCAACTAGACTTATAGATGGCATTAGAGTTGAAACACCCTTTGTTGACTAGATTTAGAACATAATTAAATCAAAATGTTTAAACATTTTATTTTGTCCACTTAAGTCTGAAGATTACATGCGGGTTTCAATTTATAAAAGTGGAAAAGATATTTTGGATAGGCTTTGTATTACATACGAAGGGACTAATGAAGTACAACAATCTAGATTAACTATCCTGTTATATGATTATGAATTTTTTCATATAAAATCTAATGAATTCATATCTGACATGTACAAGATTCACTCAAACAGTCACTTCTTTGTATGCATTAGGTAGGAAACTAATGAACACTGAAATGGTTAATGAAATATTTCTTTGCTTACCTACAACTTATGATGCTAAAATAACTATTATTACATAGTTGAAGAATTTAAATGTGTATTCTATTGATAATATTCTTATATCACTAATTGCTTACAAGCAAGGAGTAACTCAAAGACAGATTGATACATAAAAAATGTTAAAGGAGAGGAACATAGCTTTGAAAGTGGATGACTCGGAGAGTGATCAATCACAACCTGAGGATGATGATGACATTTCCTTGATGACCAGGAAATTTAAGAGTTTTTTAAAGAGGAAGCAAAGGAGATGCCAATAATGAAATAAAGGTAAGTTCCACAAAAATGTTAAGTTTTCTAATGATATAATTTTCCATGAATACATGAAACCTAAACATGGTAAATTAGATTGCTCTAATCTTAAAGCCACTCCTAGCAAGGAGAAGATGGAGGAGAAGGTGAATGTGAGAAAGAGCAAAAATAAATTTTAGCGAGCTTTTTAGACATATTGAAAAGGAAGAAGAAGTCACTAATCTATGCTTAGTGTTTGATAATCTTGATCAGTCAAATCAAGAAGAGAGACGCTCTCATACAATACCTTGTAAGAGTATTTAGTATCTAGACAGCTGTTGCTCGAAGTATATGATTGGAGACACTACACAATTCATATTACTGGAAGTCAGGAATGGAGCCAAGGTTACACTAGAGATAATATCACTAGGAAAGTGGTAGGCCATGGTATAATCGGCAACTTGAACACTTTTTTAATTAAAAATATATTACTTATAGAATGCTTAAATCATAATCTCCTAAATATTAGTCAACTTTGTGATAAAGGATATAGTGTTAAAATTTTTCCCGCTAGCTACATATTAAGCTAAAATGGAATTGATGTACTGCATGGAAATAAGATAAATAATATTTATATGCTAGATTTAATTTGTATTGCATCTCCTTATATTTTTTGTTTAAAAATTTTTTTTGATAAATCATGGTTATGGAATATGAGTCTTTGTCACGTGAAAAACTTTTGAAACATTATCTAAAAAAACTTGTTAGATGTATACCAAAACTAGACATTATTAAAGATCACCTTTGTGATGCATGTCAACTAAAAAAAATGTGAAATCCTTATTTCGTTTCACTAAGGATCTTAAGACTAACAAATTGTTAGAAATAATTCATATGGTATTTTTAAGACCGGTTAGCACGATAAGCTAGGAGGGAAGGTATACACATTTGTGATTATTGATGATTTTTTAAGATTCACATGGATTAAATTTTTATTTCATAAGAGTAAATCATGTGAGGAATTTAAAGACTTTTCGACTTGGATTTAGAGGAAAGTAGGATGTGAAGTTTTAATAATTCAAAGTAATCATGAAAGTGAATTTAAAAATGAGAAATTTAAAGATCTTTATAAAAAATAGAATTGATCACAATTGTTTTGCACCTAGGACCCCTCAGTAGAATGGGGTAGTCGAAAAAAAGAATAGAATATTAATTGAAGCCACTAGAGCCTTGTTGGTAGAATATTCACTTCCAAAATATTTTTGGACTGAAGCGGTTAGTACTATTTGTTATATTCTGAATAGGATGAACATTAGATCAAAACTAAATAAAATACCCTATGAGCTTCTTAAGGGAAGAATACCTAATTTGTTATATTTGCATATTTTTTTAATATAAGGTATTCATACATAATAATAAAAAATCTCCTTTAGGAAAATTTGATTCAAATTCAGATGAAGGAATTTTTCTTGGATACTATAGTGTTAGAAAATCATATAGAGTGTTTAACAAAAGAACTTTAGTAGTTGAGGAGATCATACATGTTGTATTTGATAAATCTGGGATTTTTTGAAGAGCCAAATTTGGAAGAGGATCATTTAAAAAATAAGTCCCAAGAGATTGAAAAGATAAATTTGAAGGAAAATTTAGAGAAAGAAAATCTTTGCCTAGAGAATTAAAATTTTCTAAAAATCACCATAAGGAATTGATTCTAGGTGAACCTAGTGAGGGTGTTAGGACTAGGCATGGACTTACCAAAGAGGTTAACCATTCTGCTTTTATTTTCATGATTGAGCCCACAAATGTTAATCAAATACTTTTGGATGAATTTTGGATTTTGGGCATATAAGAAGAGTTAAATCAGTTTGTAAGGAATGATATTATGGATTTAATTGCAAGGCCAAAGGATCAAAGTATAGTTAGAATTAACTGTATATTTAAAAATAAAATGAATGACTTAGGAGTTGTTATTAGAAATAAGGCTAAATTGGTGGCTAAGGGGTATAATTAAATTGAAGGAATTGATTTTGAGGACACTTTTACCGCTATTGCAAGACTTAAAGCAATTAGAGTTTTGTTAGCCTTTGCTTATTTTAGAGGATTTAAATTATTTCAAATGAATGTTAAAAGTGTCTTTTTGAAAGGAATGATACAAGAGGATATTTATGTTGAACAAACTCGAGATTTTAAAAGTTATAAATTCCCTAATCATGTGTATAAATTAAAAAGACATTATATTGATTGAAACATGCACCTAGCGCTTGGTATGATAATTTAAGAACTTTCCTATTATAGAGATTTTTTGTAAAATGAAGTGTGGAAACTACTCTCTTTTTGAATAAATTAAGAAATGATATACTCATTATTTAGATATATATTGATGATATCTTTTTGGAATCTATAAATAAAAATCTTTGTGATGATTTTTTTAAAATAATGAGTAGTGAATTTGAGATAAGTTTAATAGGTGATCTAAGTTATTTTCTTAGTTTTAGCATTAAGCAAATTAAATGGGGAATATTTTTTAGTCAGTCAAAGTATATTAAGGACATCCTCAATAAGTATGAAATGGATAATGCTAAACCAGTAAGTGCACCAATGAGTTCCTTAGTTTAGTTGGAGAAGAACCCAAAGAAAAAATCTGTTGATTAAAAGAAATTTAGAGATATAATTAGATCATTGATTTACTTGACTGCTAGCAAACCAGATATAATGTTTAGTGTTTATTTATGTGCTAGGTTTCAATATGATCCAAAAGAATTACATTTGATAGCAGTAAAAAAGATTTTAAAATATTTTTTAGAACTCAAAACTTAGAAATTTAGTATCCTAAGTATAGCTCTTCATTTAAAATTATTAGATATTTTTTATTCATACTTCACAGGTTATAGGGTTAATCGAAAGAGTACTTATGAAATTTATCAATTCATAAGAAATTCATTAGTTTCTTGATCCAGTAGAAAATAAAATAATGTAGCCCTATCTATTGTTAAAGTTGAATACATTGCATTAGAAAGTTGTGTGGCACAAGTTCTTTAGTTAAAATAATAGTTAATTGATTTAGGATTTATAATAGGCATAATTTTAATTTATTGTGATAATACTAGTGTCATATGCATTTTAAAGAATCATATTCAATATTATAGAACCAAACATATAGACATAAGGCCTCATTTCATTAGGGATCATGTAGCTAAAGGAGAAATTGAACTGAATCATATTTCTATTGAAAATCAACTGGCATATAATTTTATAAAACCACTAGCCATTGATACATTTAGTACATTAAGAATAAAGTTCGGTATGATTGATCTTAATGCTTAGATAAAATTTTATGCAAACTTGATATGTTTGTTATGTGTGTTTGATTTTGTTTTTGTTTTTATTTGTGAGTGCTTTAATTTTATTTTTTTGTTTTGTGAGTTTTTCATCTTAAACATTTTTTACTTGTGTAAGAATGAAAGGTTTTTTATTTTTTATTTTTTTTTATTTTCTAAGTGTTTTGTTCCTATTATACGAAATATTTTTTTACTATATGAATTTTGTAGCATATATTTGATTGGTCTTGGGTTTGAACACAAAAATTTTAGATCTTTATAAATTTTAATACTATATGATGAGGTCATCGTATGTACGATATATACAGATTCATTTGTATGCATATGAACAGTTATCCGGTTAGAGTCAGTTATTATAACTGGTCATACATACAAAATTATCTATCACCTGTAAGATCCAGCTGTAATTTTTTATGGGAATAAACCTAACTGTCATTAAAATGATCTTAAATAACTGATCATCCCGGATGAACACTTATTCGTCTATATGATAGTTTGGTCAAAAAGTTTGTACGAAAGGATGCCTTGTAAATTGTGTGTTTATGAAAAGTCATTTCATTTTGGACGTTTTCATTCATATATACAAAAAAAGTTTTTTATCCCGTACAATCTTAAGATCGTATGTACGAAGCCAATTTCATACTATACGATAAATCATTTTTCTTTAAATTGAAGAGCCATTGAAATCAATTTCATTCACTTTCAAACCCTTCTTGAATCCTTCAAGAGGCTCCGACCTAGGAATGGCAAGCTCTAGCAAGCGCTCTCGAGTTACTAAGGGATCATCATCTAGAGGTGGATGATAACTTTTTGTCAAGAGATAATGAGGATGCGTTTTATAGGTATATAGCTACCAAAATCACTCCTTCTAGACTCTTCATCCAAAATAAAATCCATTTTTTGTCATGCCTCTTTCTTCTTCAACTCTGTTCTCTTTCATTTTAACCTTGATCTATGCCTACCACAAAGAGACCATTCACTATTTCCTAGCAAATATAAGGTTCAGTGAGGATGAAACTAGGATAACCTCTTTTGTCAAAATACAACATGTACAAATCACAAAGGAAGATCTAGGAACTTTTCTTCACTTAAGAACTCGTGGCACTAGAGCACACACCTTGACCTCTAAATATGATTATGATTGGTCTGAGATCAATAAAACTCTTAGTGGTGTAACTCAAGTATGTCATTTAGCGAGAGTCTATACATTGAACCAAAATGCTAGAGTCATCCAACATGTCTTAAGAACTTCAATCATTCATAGGGCTGGTGATCAAATAAATATGACTCCTCTTTTGTCCACCGTTACATACTTGATCATGACCAAAAAACCTATTGATGAGGCCCAATTCATCTTGGATTACATTTATAACCTTTCTGAAATTGGGCTTCCTCATTATAAGAGAAAGAAAAATATTGCTCTAGGACACTTAGTGACATACATTTTAGACAAGAAGTATCACATTATTCATCCTGATCCTCCCACTGATATGCCAATCTTTTTTATTAATTCTTTCTTTTTAAATTCTATTTAGGAGAAATGAGAGTTCTAGTGATGATACTAAGGGAGAAGTGGGAGCACCTGCACGTGCTTAGGGACCTAATCAGAATTACTTTCAGGAAATGGTCCAGTAATTTGATTGGTTGGAGACTCATTTTGATCAACGTTTAGATCAAATTTAGACTCATCTAAATCAATAAAATGCAAGGTACCAAAAAGATATGGGGTGGTCCGAGGTTAGTTTGACTTAGTGAACATAAATGTAGCTATAATGAATAGCTATTTTTATTGTTCAATCAGCCACCTCCTCCAGACCAGGGCCCCTCTGAGTTTTAGTTGTACTTCTCTAATGTTATTTCTATCATACTTCTGCTTTTGATGTGATGTTATATTTTTCTTTCAGTTGATGTTAGTTGTGTTTGTTGTTAGTTGTTATGTTTTTCTTTTTCTTTTCGATGTGATTATTATGTATGTTATTTCGGAGTATTTTTACTAGATATCATTGTACTGATATTTAAAAAAAAAAATTAATATCAATGAAAAAATAACATGTTTTACAAATTTATTTTTATTCTTATTTTGAAATGTGAGTTTGTCTATATGAAAAACTTTTTTGTAATTGATCTAAATTATGTTATAAATTAACTTGCATCATAAAAAAATTAATTCATTATGAAATCTAATTTTTTAAAAAGTTAAATTACTTATAACACAATTAAGTTAAGCATATCAATTTCATATTTTTTTAGGCAAACATAATTTTAATATTATTATTATAACTTTGATGTTTTATTATTTTTTATTATCTTTTTCCATATAATTATTTTTGTTATTAAAGAAGTTTGATTTTAAGATTATTGATTATAGAAAGATTAAATAAAAAAAGAGAGCATATACAAAAGTAATGTACAGTGTGTAAAAAAATTGAAAGAATTCGCAATTGTTTACAAAATGAAAAGAGGCACAAAATTAGTCCAAATAGAAAAAAATGCACAAAATGTGTCACAAATATTTAAAAAGATATGTAATGTCATCAATTGAATTATTTATATTCTAACCTCTATCGTTTAATCTTTAATTCAAATAAATCTAATTTTTGATTATATTCTATATTAAAAATTGAAATTAATTAATCTTCATTTCATCACTTTATAATAATCATCATTATTTAATTGTCTAGAATGCAACTTTTCTTATCTAAGTTGTTCTTTAATTTAAAATATTTAATCTTTATTTTTCATCTTATGTAATTAACTTTGTTATTGTAACTATATTACAATCACTTTCAAGATCAATTCTTTTGGTTTCTCATTTGACATCTTTCATTTCAATTTTTTTCTTCTCTTTTTGTTGTTGTCAAAAGGCAGAGTAATTATATTATTTATGTTTGTGTTTTTTAGATTTTATATTTATATGTTTTTATTTTTTAAAATTTTAAAATTTTAAAAATTATGTGCTTTTCATGGAATCTCCATATATTCAAATGTTCATTCTTTTGGGGGAAGCTAAAGAGAAATTTAAGATATAAATGTTAGCTCAAACAATAATTATTTTTTCATCATAAAAAAGGGAGAGATTGTTTAGATTGTTGAGATTGTTGTAACTTAGTTTTTTCGATTGTTGAGATTCTTGCAACATGTATATTTTTTATGATTCCAAATATTATAATTTTAATTATAATTTCTCCTAACATATTTTAGATGCATTTTTTTTATTATTTGTGTGTACTAATATTTCACATAAATAATACTTTAGATTGTTGAAGACTTTAAATCAAAATAGATTATGATTCATTATAAATGGAGTCTATATTTTTCGTTTTATTAAGTCTGAGAGAGTGTGATTGTAATTGAGTAACTGTTGTGAATATCAACACTATGACATGAAATTTGTGGGCGTTGCGGTGCTCGTTCAACAGTTATGAACTTTTATATTCTCCTAAACATTTCTTACATAAACATAACTGGAACAATAAGTTTTGACTAAATTTAAAAAAATAATAATAGTACATAATTTACACTTAACATATTTCCCCCAACCTAAGCTTTTACTTGTCCTCAGGTAGTGGTGTAATCACCTATTGATTAGCTTAATAGCCAAAATAAAAATTAGTAATTTAAAATTACTAAAATGTAAGATAATACTTATAATTTAGAAGTAATTTGGAATGATCAAAATTGTAATGCTAATTTGAAGATTCATAAATAATTAACCTACATAATCATCCTTATTAGTGCTTGAATTAAACTTATCAATTATCATTGTAAGAGTAAGATTGACTTCTAATTTTAGAAATGAAAAATATATCATTTAGAGATTAGTTGTACTTTTAGTTAAATTGGAAGTTCATTAGTGCATTATTATATATATTAGTTCACTCACCTTATATTATTTGATTTAAAGTATTAGGATAATTTTTTACTTGAGCTTCAAATGATACCAATTTTTTTATTTACTCATCTTATTATTTCTTTTTCAACTTTTTCTTCAATTTTTTTTAAAAAATTTGTCACTTTTTCATACTTGGAGTACATATTAATAATTTTGAATACTTGGAGTACATATTAGTAATCCTAATTGATTTTATGTAAGAATTTGGTAAAATCATTAATTCTATATTTAAGTTTTCCATGGTTTTCATAATCTAAGCTACACACTTCTTTTCCCTAAATTTAATTATTCATTCTCAAATACAATAGTCAGTGCAATTGTGCATTGCTTCTAATGTTCAAGTCAAGTCAACAAAATAATGATCTTCCTTAGTTAATTATAAAGATTTTTTAAATTATGAATTACTATACTCTGCTCATTTAGATTATCATCTAAGATTTTATTGTTATCTTTATTTTACATAATTTTTAATAACTATTTTTTATTTTGGCTAAATAAATAATTAAAGTACAAGTGTTATACAGAGGATAATTTTGAATAATTAAGCATACATATGAATTTAAATTAAATAAAAATAATAGAATAAAATAATATAAACATCACTAAATAAAGATTATGATCAAACAAAAATAATAAATCACATAAAAAAGTTTAAATACATAACCCAATTGGGTTGCTTCCCATCAGCATTAAGTTTATTGTCTTCAACTAGACTATACCAATTATTCATTTTGATGATGAATAAAATTAGTAATATTTCTCAGATGATATATGTCCCCTTCTAAATAAAGTTTCAATCTATGGTAATTGATTCTAAAGAGATGCAAACTTTTATTATCCTAATGTCAAAATCCAAAAGGATAATGTTGACCTCATTTTGTATGAGGTCTTTATAGGATCTTAAAATTAAATTCAAATCAATTCAAGTTTCAAACCCATTCAAACTTTAATCCAATCCAGTTAAGAATCTAAATTTCAATCTAGACCTTGATTTTATCTTTGATCTAGCTATAAATCTATCCAATCATTTATGATCACCTAAATGATTATAAATGACTTGGATAATTTAATATCACTCTTCTAAACTCAAAATCCATACTCAAATCCTAGGTCCAAAGGCCCTGTCCTAAAGGCATTTTCCAGTGAATTTTCAAATACTTCATAACCCGATCAAATGACCTCTGATATAGAGTCTGTCACTTGTAAAGTGATAAGACATGTCTCTAGAGGTAACCCTCCAAATTTGAACCCTCCAAATTTGAGTCCATTCTGAGGTCTCTAACCCCAAAAACTCAATTGAAATCCAAAGGTTGTAAAACCTTCAAATATATACAACCTATGCCACTGGACCTGCCACCCAGTGGATTTTGACCTTGGATCTTCCTCCAAAGCCTCCAATCACTTCCAGACCATTAATCCTGGCATGTTGATCGATAAACTGCATTTTGTTGGACTCATTTCAGCCTCCAGTGGACATAAGGTCAAAATGACCAAAATACCCTTAGGGGTATGAATAGTCATTTTGGATCAAATGAGCTCCAAACTGAATGCAACCACCTCCAGCAAGTTTCAAATATTAAACCAAACCTATTGGACCCATTCCCAGACTCTGGGTCAACCTGGTTGACTAAGTCAACATGGTTGACCTAAGAGGCCCTTTAAGGGCCCAAACAGGTGATTTAACTGAAGTAACCTATCTAAACCATGGAACCACTTCTATTAGTCTTCAAATGTCATTTCAAATTTGATCGAACCCATTTCCAGACCTTGGACCCATCTGGTTGACCCAGTCAACCTAGGTTGACCTACACTTCCTTAAGGTTCTTAATGGATCATTTTCACCCATTTAGCCTATCTAACCCATATCAAAGCCTTGAATGCTTTCTAATCCATGGTGTTAATATGCCTTAAACCACCATTGATCAAATCTAAATCAAGTTGACCAAGTCAACTAAAAAAATTTGGTCAAATCCACTCCAAACTTCCATACCAAACTCAAGTCTCAATCTCTTCACTTGGCCTTTATTCTAAATCAATCTAACTAACTTTTGAGGCCATTTGGCTGCCACCTCAGCAGTCAACATGGTTAGTTGACCAGTCAACACTCGGTCAACAAACCTTTAAATACCCAAATGGTTTTATTCAAGCTAGCTCAATCTCCTCCAAACCCTTCAAACAGTTTTCTAAGACCCCTTCATTGCCACATCAGCAGGCCAAGTGGCTTTGGACTTGTCAAAGAGTCAAACCATGCTTTGGAGTGGTCAAATATGGTCAAAACCCCATTTAAACCTAATCACCCTTTAATCCAAACCCATCTAACTGATTGAATATTCTCTAGAAGCTTCCTAGAGTGATTCTCAGCCATCAGACCAGAATCAAATGGTTTGAATCAAACCCTTGAGCTCATGTGAGACAAAATCACCTTTCCACATAGATGTCCTTGCTTGTTCTTTGATTTTCTGCACCCCAATAACCTCCAGGCCACTTGGCAGCAATCCAGCAACCTACCAAGTATCCTAGCGATCCATTTGGCTTGGGGACGTTTGAATAGGGCAATACCCTATTTTGAACACACACTCAAACCCTAACCTTCTCTCACCCGTCTAGAGCTCCTCCACCCAAACTATTTATTCATTTGAGCTTTACTGAATCCCTTACACATCTCCCCACTTAAACTCCACCGACTAAAGTTGTCGGCGACGAGCTTCCCAATGAATCGAAGGTGAATCCCGTCCAAGTTGATTTCCTCTCGATCTAGGAGCTTTTAAGCTGAGGTTTCTTCTACAAATTGGAGCGTGGACAATCTACAATTGCAACCAAATCATTTTCCCGTAAATCCAACGGTAAAAATCCTTGAAAACTCTAGCCCTAGGTTACAGTAGATAGGGTAAAATAGCTTTTCATTAAGCTCATTTTAAGCTAATTCAAAATATCCCCACTATTTCTGTTCATCATATAAATCTAAGTTTAAAATTTCAAGTAATTTCATCGATCCAATCTCTCGAACAATCCATTTACTTGTTTAGAGTTTCGGTTCGCTAACGTGCATGAACTGCACGTTTTTTGGACCGTTGATCGCGTGATCAACGGTCCCGATTAAGCTGATCTACGGTTCTGCCTGACCGCGTGGATTGATCCGCAGATAGGTTTTCTTCCAACTCGAACTCAACCGTCCATTGGCGACCGCGGGATAGACTTTCCACCATTTGATTTCGCTTATCTGAGATCAAATGGTGGGATTTGATCTCTGTCTATATATATATTATCAATCTATTCAAATTTCTATCTATTTTATTTTAAAAATAAAATAAAACTATATTTATTATTATTTTATTAATAATTTCAAAAATACAAAAAATCATATTTTATTTTTAATTAAATGTATATAAGTTATTTTTATCTAAAGTTTGGCATGAATATTTTTGAGCATATGTCTGACTTCCAATAATTATTATATATTTATTGGAGTTATATTTTGGCAGTTATTAAACTTCCAAATAAAATATGTTTATATATATATATATATATATAAAACTCCAAAATTTGCATTAAATTATTTATTTTAGATAATTAAAATATATATATATATTTCAGAAAATAGCTAAGTTTTGATTATATTTAATTTGGATATTATTTTAAATATTAACTAATTTTGAATTATTTTTAACTCATTTTATTGTTTTAAAACTTCAAAAATTTTGAATAAATTCTAGTCCATAAAAATATGATTAATATATCAAATTTTCTAAAATTTCAAATACTTTAATTCAAAGTTAATTTTAGGATTTAAATTTTAATTTATCTTTAAGTAATTTGAATAATGTGAATATCCTTTCATTTAAAAAAATAATATTTAATTAAATATTATATTAATTATTTTTAAACTAAGAACTTATTTTCAAATAATTTCAAAAATCAATGGGTCTCTCAACCCCTCAAACTTTATTTTAATGATATTTTCAATTATTTTATTTTTAAAACTTATATTTATATACATAGATATTTAAATATTTATATATTTTTTGAAATCTATTTTAAAATATATATTTATCTAAATTTTAAACTTTTGAGAGATCCCTTGGGATTTTAAGCCTAAATTAAACATGTTTGGATAGAATTAATGGGGACGATTAGTGAATAATCATTTCTTGATTATTCACTAATCTTATATTTAGTTAATTATGTTAGTCTTTACATGCTTAGGAAGCATAGACTACTTAGCCTAGGTTCTCCTAGTTTTAAGGACTTGATTGTGTTGCTATGTATATTTTCTTACATGTTGTTAAAAGGTTAGAAGAACATGATTTGCTATCCTACAACTTAGCGACATTTACGAACAATAATTAAGGTGTGTCTTAGCCAATTTAGTCGAACCTAGGATGAACTACACACCATTCCTTTTGGAATGAAACTTAAACTTAGAGAACTAGTGTTATCTACCCAATGATCAAACTTACCTTTATTTGACATTAATCAACCTTCAAACAACTAGTAGATCTAGGTTACCCTTCTTTAAGGGTCTTAATGTTCAATAAATTCAAATAAGTCTAATAAAATTTCTAAAATCTAAATCAATCTCAACAAACTCCAATCACCTATAAAACAAACTTACAATCATTCAAAATCAAAACAAAAACTTAAATCTCATTAAATCTAAATCAACCCTTAATTAAACATCAACTAAATAAATGCATTAAAATTTATATAAATTACAATAAATACCAAAAATATGAAACAAACTCATTTAGAATCAAATCAAACCAGAAATGCATTAATTTTAATTTTAAATAATTTTCTAATAATAAATTCTTTAATAATTCACTAATTAGACAATTCCTTTAAAAAAACTAATAATACTAAATAAATTTTAAAAATTCATGAAAATTCAATAAAACTAAGTAAAAACCAGAGAATTAAGATGTGATTTAAAATATAAAATTTTAAATAAATTTTAAATATTAATTCATTAATAATTCATTAAATAACCTATTTTCTCTAAATAATAAATAAATCCTAAAATTCACTAAATTTCATTTTAAATTAAATAAAATTCAGAGATCAATCCATTCAACTTAAATAAAGTTTTGTAATAATTTCTAATTTTAATTTTATTAATAAATTAATTATTATTAATTAAATCATTAAAAACTCAATAAATTCTAAATTTTACAATAAAATTCATTAAAAATCAAATTAAATTTTTAATTCATTTAAAATAAATTAATTTTATAATTTTATTTATTAAAATTTATTATAATCAATAAAATTTGATTATTAATCTGGATTAAATGGGTTAAGGCCCTTATGCCTAAAGCTTGATTCCTTTTAGAGGGCTTTAGGCATTTCGATTTAAAGGGCCTTTTAATACACTTAAATAACAAAGAATTCCTTTATGTGTTGTGCATGATTCCTTTTAGGAAGACACTAACACATTCAGATTAAGGAATTTTAAACAAACTAATAATACATCGACCTTATACGACGTGCTAGATTCCTTCGGGAGGGCATGTGGTATTGCATTCATAAGATCCCTTTCTCCCTCTATAATAAAATTTTGAGGACTCTCAAATGAACACCTATCTTCCATATAAGATGGGTATTCATTTTGAAAGTCCTAGGACTTATAAATTGATAACTTCCTGCACTTAGGGAGTTATCAATCTATAAGCTCTTTAAAACTAAGATAAAAAAACTTTAACTTCTAAAATTGGAATAATTTTAAAATTCAAATACACTTTACTTAAACTTTAATCAAATTTCCTTTTGCCCTTTAATAAATAAATCTTAATAATGCATGTAATTCAAATAATAATTCCTATAGGACATATCCAAGCCACACGACCTCTTTCATACACTTAGATGCTTGTTAGGACTACAAACTTTAGCCTAGGCTAGGCCGATGGTTTGTTGTGGTTTTGTTTGCGGGTGTCTTGCCTAGAGGGCACTTATGTTTGCCTGCTTACTTTCCTGCAATGCATAGCATGCATATTTACTTTTCTGTCAGTACACTAGAGAGAGAAGTGATTAAATGAGGGCCGTGTACTTTACTTTTCTGTCTTTACTTTTCTATATTTATAACTACTCACAACGCACTCATACCTGTATTTTCTTTTCTATACTTTACTTACCTGCAAAGTAGAATGTTCCTAGGATCTGATGTACTGATAAAAAGAAATGTAAAGCTTTACTTTCTAGATCTGTTGTATATAGATTGAGTCTGTAAAGTGTCTGGAGTCTATAAAAGAATTAAAAACAACTGTTTATACATATATAAATGAGGCTCCAAAAAATAATATCCTCCCCCAGGAGGATGTTCCTTTTTGGAATTCCATAGAAGACTTGGAGCCTGAAGACCATAAGCAGTTGTATTTAATTCTACTCTCTTATAGGCTTAGAACCCAGGTTTGTTGTCGGTGGGACCTGGCCACCTTTACTTTACTGCAGATCCTGTGATGTACTATGTAAATTTTATATTAATAAAATCAGCTCTTTTATATATACAATTGCTTCATGCATCATCAGCATACGAGTAGATTTTTTATTTTTGTAAGCATATTATCCTGCATTTGGATTAAATTCTTTAACCATTCCTTGATTCTTAGGATATAGCCATATCAAATCTTGCATTCATCGACGATTTGTTGTGATTAGGATTGTTAGCTGGCAGCCCACTCTAGGCAGGTGGTAAGTCCATATCGTATACACTTCTCTCTGCACATTCTTCTTTATAATCAACTCTAAATCTTCTAAATTCAATGTTAAACTATAATCTAAAGCCTGAGCATGAAAATTTAGATTAGCCCAAATATTTAAAAAAAATTGTATATAATTTTGAAATTAATTAGTCTTCATTTAAATTGAGAGTATTCTCTTAGTAGATATAATTAATTATAGGGGCTTGCCCCTACAGGGAGTCTAGATCATAGAACAATCTAAACCCTATCTTAGTTTTCTTTCTAAGGTAGGGGAAAGATCTGTGAACGTAGATCACGCTTTATCTATATTTTAAAATTTATTTCCATAATCAAAGGATAGGTAGATGATTGATCTGCTCTCACAGGCAGGTCAAATATCTTCTATATTTGATAATAAAAATAAATTCATAATTCATTAGTCTAATTGGGTCGATAGGATAATATACGAATTATTCTTTGGGATGATTTGTATATTCTCCATGCTGCACCTGATTAGAAGAGTGAATTAAAGTTTTCTTTCTTTAAAATCAATAGAAGGATATTAGTCTGCCCCTCAGGGCAGTATAATATCCGACTATATGGATTTAATCGAAAGAAAATATTAAAATACAAATAAAGAAAATCGTGTGAGGAACTAAAATTATTTCTTTAAATTTAAAAAGCATTTTAAATTAGAGAAAACATTATATTATATTTTCTCACAGATACTACTAGTGCGGGTTATAATGTAAAGGATATGATTGCACTATCCTGTAAGACAAAACTATCGTAGACCTTTATCCTCTCTATAAGCAAGATAATGGAAGAATTGATGGAATTATACTTATAATTATCCATGAAAGTAGCAGCTTTCACTTACACATCTCGATGGAGAATGATATATATATATATATATATATATATAGTTTGATAGTCATAAGAATTCTCTCATTCAATACATCAGCTCGAATGAGATTTATTTGATGCAGATGTTGATTTCCCATGGGTGCAAGCCCGTGTGGTTAATTATTTCTTAGGGTCTGAAACAAGAATACTCTAAATTAGGGATACTATTTTATTCTTTTCTTAGTTTGGTGCTATGTGAGATTCCTATGTTCTAATAATCTAAAAGGGTTATACTCTTCTCTTCATTTTTAGTAAGGATTTAATTTTTTAGATGTATGAAGATTTGATTTAAAAATTGAGTTTAGAAGACTAAAGATTGATTTGCAATTTTAGAGTAAATCAAATCCTATATTCAGAATTTAATAGGAGTGAGAAAAGACAAGCTAATTGGTTTATAATCTGGGCTTATATGTTTATGGAGTAAGCTACTAGCTAACATCCTAAACACAATCAATCACCTTACAAATGCAAGATATAATGGTTCTAATCCTAGGGAGTCAAGAATATTTAATCCAAAAGTTTAATCAAGACTACATAATATGCAACTGGATATAACTAGCCCCATATATGATGATGCATGAAGCAAATGCATAAAAAAATCTTTTATGCATGCTTAAATTATATATATTATGATTTAGGAAAATAAAAAAGAGAAATCCTAAATGTGGGCTATAAATCATTATTATGCATGCTTAAATTTGTTTCTAACAAATGAAGTCTTACTCACTAGCGGGTTATTAGATTTAAAAAGAAATTTTAAATGTGAGGTTTTTATGAGGATCTATGGTTTGAGAGATCCTATTCACATACATGGCTTTGAAGACCTATGGGGCCTTAAGTTTAGATAATTTATCTTATCGTAGCAAGTCACGATGCAAGATGGCTGTAACACCTCCATTTCGAAGAAATGAATGCGACTAAATTCTTTAGCTTCACTCTCCAATTGTCCAAGTACCCCCCTTATATTTCTTTGTAAATAAGGGAGAGAACCAGGTTTTAGAATTTAGTATAATATAATATCAATATTTATGTGCATATGAATGTTATATTTTATGCATTAAAATGATTAAGCATGAAAATTAAAGGAACTAATTAATGCTCTATGAATATTACTTATAATCACATACAAGTTACTTTCATTTAAAGGAAATAAACAAATTGTGCTCTGAATATTTTGAAGAATATTTAGAAAAAGATGTATGTCTCTGCATAATTTAAATTGGTGATTAGAAAATTTATGTGAGTTTGATTTTAATGATGAAGTTGTGTCAAATATAGTCTCAAAATGCATCTCATTAATTAAAATTCCTTTTTATATTTCTATCAAAATGGTGAAATTTGTCAAATCCTTCAAAATTTCTAAAAACCAAATGAAATCATTAGATTAAGGCTTCGTTTGGGACGGCTTTTTTACTGCTTTCTAAAATGGAGTTTTAGTACAAATTTTTTTATTTTTGTACTAAAACTTCGTTTTAGAAAGCAATAAAAAAGCCATCCCAAACGAAGCCTAAATTATATGTATATACAGCTTGTCAACTTTGGCCAGCTTCCTTCATAAGTTGTAGCAAAATGGCATGTCCAACATGCACATCATTTATAAATTTATCTAGAAAGGAGAAGTTTACAGGAAGATGAACGTCCAATTGTAAATTAACCATATATGAATGTGGACTAAGGTTTTATTTGGAACGGATTTCTTACTGCTTCTGAAGTAACTTTTTAGTACAAATATTAAAAAAATTTGTATTAAAAACTGCTTCAGAAAGTAGTAAAAAAGTTGTCCCAAACAAATCCTAAGATCTCCAAAATGTGATTTATGCAAAATAAAATATTTATTAAGATTTCATATACCAAAATGATAACCATCATGAAAGTATGAGCTTCGATATGTTCATACAAAGGCACATGAAGTTTTCAACGCCTGCATTTTTAACATAGATTTTAATACAAACGAAATCTTAACATTATTTTGTTGAGGCATTTCATCAAACAGCTAGTAGATGCTGCCTAAATAATGAAGGATGGACCAAATTTTAGGAATGAGCATAATAGACATCTAATTTTGCAAGACAAGAGTGAACGGGAAGAAATTTGAAAAGTAGCCGATACACCGTAGAGGATCGCGCATTCAGAATGCGCGAGATTACTTAGTGCATTCAAAGAATGCGTCGAACCTAATGGATCATTCTTTGAATGCGCCGAAAGCTACGAATATATTTTATATCTACAGAAAAAAATATTGAGATGTGGGTTGGAAATATCTACAACAAAGATTTATCAATCATGACGGCCACATTGTATCAATAGATTTTCTGAATGGTCGAATTGGTGAACTTTGTCGTGACTAAGAATGTACAGTTGAACCGGGGATTGGAAGATTGATGCTTGACATAGAGCATTGTATTCTATACTATTATTGGTATCATGAACATGATAAATTACTATTAGATTATTATAAAATGTTGTTGCAATGTTTTGAATATGATAAAGAGAAAGATTTTCTAAATGGAAAAGACTGACAGTAGGTATAACAAGAATTTAAGATCCAACTCAAATGTTGTCATACACAAATACAGCTCCAAGCACGTTTACAATTTCTACTGAAGAATATGTAATAATAAGAGTTATGTATTGTTAGTTATATAGTGTTATGTAGGCTTCTGCTCCTACTTAATATGTCATTTTGTAATATTTTATTTTATGTAACGATAATTTCTAATGGCTACTCAACTTGCACTTTCTTTTGTTAATATGACTTTTTATTCTCCATTAGTTTTTTTTTTTTTCATTATGCTATTTGATTTAATATTAAATTTCTAATAGCTACTTAAGTTACATTTGATGATTATATCATATTTGTGTTCATGTACATGTCCTTTTTTCAAGCAATTAGTACTAATTTAAGTTCAAATTCAGCATATAATGTCATCATCATCAAGGTCCTCACCATAAAGGGATTTCCTTCATATAATCCCCAGGAAGAAGTTAATCTTGAAAGTTCACTAGGGATGTTAAGCCCTATAGAACTGGCCCAAGCTAACCAAGAGGGGGGGTGAATTGGTAATTAAAATTTCTTTTCTCAAAGAATAAAAATTGCATAAACCAAAATCACGCCACAAAAATAAATGCGAAAATAAAAGTGCGAAAGCAAGAAATCAAGAACACCGGAATTTATAGTGGTTCGGTCAACTCGACCTACGTCCACTCCTTGGAGGCACCCTCCAAGTATTGCACTACAAAATGTGACTCTCCTTTAGCCCCCACGGCTAGGCGGAGAAGCCCTCAGAAGAACCTCCTTTTTGCCACCCCGGCAAGGCAGAGAACCTACCTCCTTTTGCTTCCTCCTGAAGCTGGTAGAGAACCACACCCAAAAGCTAACTCTTTACCTCTACCGATCCTTCCACGGACGAGAAACTCTAGACGAAGAACAAGCAGAGCGATCCTTGAAGCAACCCTTGTGAATCCCCTCACAAGCTCCCCCTCACAAGATCCTCTCTCTCTGCCTCTCTCTCTTTCTCTCCTCAAGGTCTTCTCAGGTCAAGGCAGCAGCCAAAGGTCTTGAAAAACGTTGAACAGGAGCTCTTAAATAGAAGAGCTTTAAAGGAGCTCATTAATTACAAGTTGCCGACTATATTGTCCAGGCCGATATGGACATCGGCCTAGCCGATCAGTACAAATCAAAGAAGATCGGCCAGAGCATAGCCCTGGATGCAAAACAGGACGATTGAAAATTGGCTTGATCGTCTTGGCTGATCAGTTCAAATCAGAGGAAAATTGTCCTGAGAATAGCCCTGGATACAAGCTGGCCGATTTATATCGTCCTAAAGTAACTTATGGTTTTTGACTGGATCGTCCTAGCCGATCCTGCGATCGTCCAGGATGATATGATCGTATCAATCATCCTTAATTATTCTCTTGATTTCCTGATCAATTAAGGCATAATTTATGAATATCGTCCAGACCGATACAGGATCGTCTTGGCTGATAATTTAAAAATACAATATACCTTAATTATCTATGGCGGTAACTTCTTTCTGTTTTGAGAATATCGTCCTGGCCGATACATGCATCGTCCAAGCCGATCTGTTAATGACGGCTTTCTTAATTAAGAATCCTTATTTAGACTTTCTGTTTTAAGTCTGATCATCCAAGCCGATATAAAAAATTGTCCTGGCCAATATGAGTAAAAACAGAAATTTTAAGTCTCTCAAGTGTGTGTGTGAAGGGTTACTTAGCATCAGTCTCTTTGACCATTACAAGTACACTCAAGAAGTGAAAAACAAAAGTACAGACTGACTCAACCCTAAACCTACGCAATCCTGAATTGGCTTCGTCTTGTTCATCTGATCTTTGATTCCTGAAACTTTAGAAGCAACAAGCAGTCCAAGAGAAATAGTACTCTCTACTTTCTACATCATGGCTCATAGAGAATTCAATACTGCAGACCTAATTTTTCGATACATTGATCACTTAACCATAATCCGTGATCCAGGTCACAAGAGGAAACCCAATTTAGCCTTAGGACACATCATAGCCTATTTCCTTGAAACCAAATACCAACTTCAGTATCCTATTCCACCAAACCTCCCAACTCTCTTCTACTCAAACAATTCCTTCAGTACCCTTCACACTACTCGTCTCCACCCTGAGGAACCTCGGGGGGCTAGAGAGGAGGAGGCTCCCGCTCCCGCTCCCTTTCCTGATCCTGTTCCTCTCCACCAGCACTCACCGATTGATCAGTTGATTGAGAGGTTTGATATATGGGAGACCCGCTTTGACGCCTATGTTGCTGCACAGGAGCAGCAACACTCTGATGACATTGCCCGTTACGAGCAGCACCGCACTGAGGATTTAACCCGCTTTGACAGTTTCCTTACTCACCAGCAGCAGCATGACCAGGACATCGCCTGGTTCAATGCTCAGTTTACCACGCTTGCCAGCTACTTTTAGCAGCCACCTCCACCTCCACCTCCTCCATCAGATGATCAAGATCCCTCATTCTTTTAGTCTGTGCTTTCTGTTGTTTGTTTCCTATTTTTTTGTAGTTTGCTTTTTAGTCTTTGTTTGTTTCTGGACCCTCTTTTTGTGATGACAAAAGGGGGAGTAGGGTGTGGTAGGAAAAGTTATTTGTAACTTTGAAATTCTAATGAACCTTTTTGGACACTTTCCTACTTGTGTTTGCCATCATAAAAAAGGGGGAGATTATTGCAAATCTATTTTCATGGCTTATGTTTTGATGATGACAGAGGGGTGATGTGGATTCGGTCCCCGGCTTTTGGAATTATGGAGGTGCGAAGGACATGTTGGATTGTCCTTGCATCTTTGACTAAAGAGCTAGTCTCTCCAACATGGTAAGGTGCATTGGTCTGGTGAAGAAAGTGATTCGCCGTGGACCAGTCAAGATCAGGGTCAGAGGCGATTAAGTGCAGCTTATCCCCGGTGGTGGATAGCTGTAAAAGATCAACACAATCCTGATATGTGATTTCGACAGGGCGTCGATTCACATAGGAGGTCAGGGCTGTGAAGGAAGGGTTAATGCGAAGGTTTGCGAAAAAAATCTCGAAGAAATTCGGTATTGAAAGGGAAAACAAGAGACATAATGAAGCAAAGGGAGGTGTGAGAGAAAAGATCTATTACCGGGTAAGAGATGTGGGCATGATTGATGATTCTTGAGACAGTTATCTCACACTCTTTGTAACGATGGTAGGCGGCTTCATCTTCTGCTTCCCTGAAATGAGGGTCAATCCTTGCCCTCGAAGAACTTTTAGAAGTTTGTCGGACACGTTTCCCACCAGCCATAGAGAGGACTAAGAAAAAACACAAGAGGAGAAAGGGTGAAGAGTAAAAAATCATGGCTGGAACGGCCTGAATTTAAGGAAATGACCATATCATCCTGGCCGATCGCCGAATCGTCCAGGCCGATATGGTTCAATAATTGCGTACAGGCCGATTGGTCAAAAAGGTGGTCCGATCGTCCGGGCCGATCAGATATCAGCCAGGACGATTAGACACAGACTATCATCCCGAGGAGTCAGGCCGGACGATCGTTGAAAAAGTATATCGTCCGGGTCGATTAGGTGTATCGTTCAGGACGATGCACAATAATTGATCGTACCGGCCGAAGTTAAAACATTTTAAATCACTACCACGTGTATCGTCCAGGATGAACAGTGGATCGGCCCGGCCGATTGTCCAATAATGGATCATCTGGGGCCGAATTTAAAGATTCAAACGTGTTGACATATGGATCGTCCAGGACGATCCAATGTATCGGCCAGGACGATGCACATAAATTGCATCAGCCAGATGAAATATTCTATCGGCCAGGACTATCATCAAGATTGTACCAGAGTTCGATCATATCATCCATGACGATATAGGATCGTCTAGGACGATGAGTTACAGCAAGCACAGAAAAATTCAGCAGATGGATTTTGAAGAGAATTTCCCCTATCGTCTAGGACGATAAATGTATCGGCCAGCACGATATGACTGGAATTTGAAACCAAAGAAAAGATGGTGATGATCAAGGCCCTCAAAAAACAAAACAAAACAAAAACAATCAGAAAAACATAGTAAAAGAAAAGCAAAAACATAAAGAAAATCAAAAAACGAATATTTTTGGATTTTAATTTTTCTATTTTTTTTTATGGATGCATTATATGAGAAATTTTCAAAAAATTAAACTTTTAGAGTTCCAAGAGATCAAGGAGTTTAACAAATCCCAATTAGAAGAAGGTAGAACATCTGATTCTATTAACCCTAGATCGGACATCCTTCAGGGTACAAAATTCTTTTGGAAAATAGAAGCCTAACTCAGAATAACTAAATAGGATAAGAAGATCCATTCAAGACTTATTTTCAAAGAAAATATCTCATAATTAATAAAACAAAGTAATTTTTCTCAATCATGAAAATTGAAATCAAGTCTTTGAAAGCATCACATAATCCATGAGTTCTCTAAGTTTTAAGAGTTTTAGCAAAGAGAGGATATCTTGCATTTAGTGGGCTTATTTTATGCCTCTTGTTTACTTCGATTGGCTCTTTGAGGATCTTTTAATTCTTTGATACACTTTTGTGTATACAGCTTTCTTTTCAATTTGGCTTCATTGGCCTCTTTCCTTTTTTAACTCTTGCAAGCTAGAAACTCTTTAATATACCCTTAAAAAAAACTTAGTTGTGAGTATATCCTCCAAATATTAGAGAATAGAAGCTCTCTCTCTAACATAGGGAAGAATAATCCACAACATAAAATCAAAATCATGTGATAAATGCAATGGCAAGATTTAAAAAAAACTTGAAAGATATATAAAAACTTTGGCTATTATGCACAAGATAAATGAATGTAGCAAGATAAGAAATGGATCTTGATTAAAAAACCATTGGTTAAAATGAGTTTAGACTTTTATTTAGAGAAGAAAATCATACCACTAAACATGGTCAGAAGGAGGGAAACCATCAACGAGATTTTTCCTTTAACCGATTTAGAAAAGCTAAACACTATCTCCAAAAACTTCCAAAATTTAAAAACTTGAAAAGATCCAACATATGAAAACCAATCATAAAAAATAACATGAAAACAAACTAATCTAAAATAACGAAAAGCAATCACATAACAAAACAAACAAAAGAAACTTAAAACAAAAAAATTTCAAGAAATTATTTAAACAGCAGGTTTAAGCATTTATGAGTTGCGAGCCTCCTTATGTCCAATTATCATATGCTCCCACGAGGTCTTTGGTGAGATCACACCTGCAAAACTCAACAATCGTCAGATTTAGGAAAAGTAAAGTGTAATGCAGATATGGTATGGTGTGAATCATGCATCTTAGGTCTCCACTCCCAATGTGTACTACGGTGAATGGTGCAAGTGTGTGAGATGTGTCCTAGCATGCCACATGAGAAACATCTAACTCCAGGAAAATGGTTTCTTAAATGGATTGAGTAATAATGCCTCTTCCTAGATTCTGGCTTAGGATTAAAAGTAGATGTCATCCGATTTTTCTTAATTGTATGCAAATCATTTTGAATCCTCAAGTTAGTTCTTTTTAATGCCTCATTATCAATCCTCAAATTTTTCTCAATCTCTTTAGACTTCTTAAGATCAGAATTAAGTGAGGTATGTGAAACTTTCAAAGCCTTATGTTCATCAATTAATTCTTAATACTTTTTGTTCAATTCATCAAATTCATCAAGAAGAGCCATGTGATTAGAATCAATCGTTGAATGATCTTTAAGAATGACTTCATACCCTTTCTGCAAACTTACAAGTTCTACTTTTAAGCTAGCATGTGTCTTCTTAAGTTTTTTGTATGATGCATGGATTTTTTCACAAATTTCAAACAATTCATCATAGGTTGGTTTACATATCTCTTCCTCATAACTTTGCTCAAGATGATCTTTCCCTATTAAGCACAGGTTTGATGTCTCTTCCTCTAGTTCAGTTTTAGATGAATCAGTACCAGATTCTGCCCAGAATGCATTTTTACTATAGGAAAATCACCCATTTCTGGCGGCCTTTTCCGGCGGTAATTAAACCTTTTCCAGCGGTTTTGTTGTTTTCCGGCGGTTTTCCGGCAGTTAAATTACCGCCGGTAAAAACGGCGTAGGAAAATGAATTCCGGCGGTTTTTTCCGGCGGCAATTTTGTCCGGCGGTCTTAAACTGTCGGTCAAATTTTTTTTAAAAAAAAATTAATACACCGCTCCGGCAGCCAGCCACCGCGGCTCCCGCGCTCCGGCGATGCCCCCGCCGCTCCCGCGCGTGCCCCAGCCATGCCCCCGCCCAGCTCCCGCGCTTAGGCAATGACCCCGCACGGCTCCCGCGTGCGCTCCAGCGTGCAAGGGGGGTTCGAACGCTGGTTCCCTGTGTGGAAGTTCAAACGACAGACCGCTTTGCTGAAGAAGAAAATATGTGTAAAATGTCAATATTTATTATTTAAACTACTTGCACACAGAAAATTAAAAAAAACTTTAATTATAAAAAATTAGAACTAATTAATTTAAAATAAAAAATAATATTTAATAAAAAATAAAAAATAACTAATTAATTAATTTTAAGATAAAAATTAAGTTAATAGTTATTTTAACTTTTAATAATTTTTTGTTAAATCATTTAAATGCTTAAAATTTTATTCATTTTTTTAATTAAATTTTTAAAAGCCGCCGGAAACGTTAAAAAGTCGTCGGAAAAGCCGTCGGAAATGTGACCGCCGGAAAACCATCAGAAAAAAGTCTAAAAGCTGCCAAAAATCCGCCGAAAAATGCCGCCGGAAATCAGTGTTTTTCCTGTAGTGTTTGGATTCTCTTCTTCTCCTTCTTAGATTTTTCCTCAATCTTCTACTTGCTCGTGTTATCTTGAAGTGTTAGGCAATCGGCTCTCACATGTCCAGGTTTCATGTATTCAAAACAAACAACATTAGAGGATCCTTTAACATGTTTATGATCCTTACCTTTTCTCCAACTTTGATGATGCTTTTATTTCTTCCTTAGAAAGTTTTTGAATTGCCTTGTGATGAATGCAACTTCATCGCTTTCATACCCGGAAGATTCAGAATCAGATTTGTGCGCCTTTAGTGCAATTATTTTCTCCTTTTTCTTCTCACCTGCATCAAGATTTCTTTGATTCACCCCTTGCTCATAAGCAATGAGTGAGCCAAGTAAGTTATCAATAGAATAGGTATTCAAATCCTTAGATTCAGTGATTGCAGTGATTTTAGCATCATAAGATGAAGGCAAGCATCTCAAAATCTTGTTAACTTTTTCATAGTTTGAAAGTTCTTTTTCTAGTGCATGCAGTGAAGTAACTATCTGAGTGAATCTAGTGTACATGTCAAAAATCGATTCATGAGGTTTCATACGAAAAAGTTTGTAGTCATGCAAGAGAATGTTTAAACGGGATTGTTTAACTTTATTAGTACCTTCATAGGTGATGCACAATTTATCCCAAATCTCTTTACCAGTTTTGTAAGTTGAGACACGCATGTAATCCTCAGATTTTAAAGCACAGAAAAAACAGTTCAAACATTTTGCATTTAATTGAGCTAAATCATGTTCATCGAAAGTCCATTCGGTAAAAGCAACTTCAGTTTTAACACCATTAATTTTACGAGAAGGTGGAGAATAACCTTCTTGAATAAGCATCCACATACGATAATCAGTAGATTGTAAAAACGTTGACATGCGAGTTTTCCAAAAATCAAAAGGTAGGTTATCGAACAGGGGAGATCGGGTAATAAAATACCCTTCCGTAGTGTTACGATTCCCAAGGTTAGCCATGGATCTAATTCAAAAAGTTTTCAAACTTAAATTTTCAAATCCCGCTCTGATACCACTTGAAAGTTCACTAGGGATGTTAAGCCCTATAGAACTGGCCCAAGCTAACCAAGAGGGGGGGTGAATTGGTAATTAAAATTTCTTTTCTCAAAGAATAAAAATTGCATAAATCAAAATCATACCACAAAAATAAATGCGGAAATAAAAGTGCGGAAGCAAGAAATCAAGAACACAGGAATTTATAGTGGTTCGGTCAACTCGACCTACGTCCACTCCTTGGAGGCACCCTCCAAGTATTGCACTACAAAACGTGACTCTCCTTTAGCCCCCACGGCTAGGCGAAGAAGCCCTCACAAGAACCTCATTTTTGCCACCCCGGCAAGGCAGAGAACCTACCTCCTTTTTCTTTCTCCTGAAGCTGGCAGAGAACCACAACCAAAAGCTAACTCCTTACCTCTACCGACCCTTCCACATATAAGAAACTCTAGACGAAGAACAAGCAGAGCGATCCTTGAAGCAACCCTTGTGAATCCCCTCACAAGCTCCCCCTCATAAGATCCTCTCTCTCTCCCTCTCTCTCTTTCTCTCCTCAAGGTCTTCTCAGGTCAAGGCAGCAGCCAAAGGTCTTGAAAAATGTTGAACATGAGCTCTTAAATATAAGAGCTTCAAAGGAGCTCATTAATTGCAAATTGCCGACTATATCGTCCAGGCCGATATGGACATCGGCCTGGCTGATCAGTACAAATCAAAGAAGATCGGCCAGAGCATAGCCCTTGATACAAAATAGGACGATTGAAAATTGGCTTGATCGTCCAGGCCGATCTCACGATCGTCCTGGCCGATCAGTTCAAATCAGAGGAAAATCGTCCTGAGAATAGCCCTGGATACAAGCTGGCCGATTTATATCGTCCTGAAGTAACTTAAAGTTTTTGACTGGATCGTCCTGGCCAATCCTGCGATCGTTCAGGACGATATGATTGTATCAATCATCCTTAATTACTCCCTTGATTTCCTGATCAATTAAGGCATAATTTGTGAATATCGTCTAGGCCGATACAGGATCATCCTGGCCGATAATTTAAAAAAACAGTATACCTTAATTGTCTATGGCGGTAACTTCTTTCTGTTTTGAGAATATCGTCCTGGCTGATACACGTATCGTCTAGGCCGATTTGTTAATGACGGCTGCCTTAATTAAGAATCCTTATTTAAACTTTCTGTTTTAAGTCTGATCGTCCAGGCCGATATAAAAAATCATCCTGGCTGATATGAGTAAAAACAAAAATTCTAAGTCTCTCAAGTGTGTGTGTGAAGGTTAGCATCAGTCTTTTTGACAATTACAAGTAGACTCAAGAAGTGAAAAATAAAAGTACAGACTGACTCAACCCTAAACCTACGCAATCCTGAATTGGCTTCGTCTTGTTCGTCCGATCTTTGATTCCTAAAACTTTAGAAGCAACAAGCAGTCCAAGAGAAATAGTATTTGTCAATCATCAAAACATAAGCCATGAAAATAGATTTGCAACAAATCTATGATGGTACTATTCGATGAATGAAATCTATGTCGTATCCCACTGATGATTTCCTAGAGGAGAAAGCAAGATCAAATGAAATTTTTCGATATTGTATACATGAATGGTCATGATATGAAGATATCAGTTTATGGGATAGAAACAATGAAGTAATCAAATCTCGTTATCCCATGTATGTGGATGGAACAACCATTACTGATATGGGTTGGAAATTTTTACATCAAATGTTCAGGGATCATGATGGTCATTTTGATCCTATGAGTATTCTTAAGATAAGAATTGGTGAAATCGGACGCAAATAAGATGGTTTTGTTGTGATCAATGTTGAAAATTCAATAACTAATGTACAACAATGTATTCTTTATATTAGATGACATACTTTGTCATATGCATTTCTATCTGAAAATTATTGTGAGCTAAATATTATCGATGGTCAAAAGGAGTTTTTGAATATAAAGATTAGCAATACATCCAAAAAAAAAATTATGGAGAACTTCATATGTTGTCCAATTTTAAGTCAACTCGAAGCGTGTATGCGCATAGTAATGACCCACATGTAATAATAATAGTTTCAGCTTTGTTGCTACTCTTTTAATATGTATTTCATGTTGTTATTTAACTTATCAGTCATTTTCATGAAATTATGCCTATTTCTATTCGAACTATCTTAGTCCAAGCTACCTATGATTGCAACAAGTAATTATAATTAATCTTAATATTAAGAATCTTTTTTGGGGAAAATTTTTAAATATTAAGCTATCTAATAAAGTTAGTTAACTTAATGATGACAATATATTTATTATCCACTGTTATAAATTTTATAATATTTACACTAATTTTTATTATTTTTAAATAATATTTACATAAATTATTCAATTTTATATTAATTATAGATATTTTTAAAATTATCTATACATATTTTAAAATTAATTATACAAAAATATTATACAAAACTAAAAACTATTAACTTTTTTGTATAATTAATTTTTTTATAAATAATTATACAAGAATATTAAATTAAATCATTATTAAAAAAATAACTAAGTTTAGTTAAAAAATATCATTATACATATATTTCATTTAATATTATTTATTTATAACTATTATCTTTTACTTTTAATCAAATTTTTAATTATTTTTTTTAAAATTTTATTAAAATTAATTTAATATTAATAAAAATTTCATATCACATAATAAATATTTTTATTAAGAAAATTTTTTAAAGAACTTTAATTAAATAAATGTTTATCTCAATTATATTGTATTTATAACTATTAACTTTTACTTAAATGACATATTTTTATTCATTATACTTATTTTATTAAATGGAAAATTAAATTTATTTTTAACTATTACCTTTTACTTAAAACAGATATTTTTAATAATTATTTTTTCATATTAAATGCCCTAAGCTTTTTATATTAAATCGATCAAAAATTTATATAAAATTTAGCTTAAATTAAACGCACTAAACTTCTCCTGTATACATGTAATTAGTTCAATGCTCCTAATCCTAATACTTTTAGCAACAAAGCTCCATTTGAAAAGTATAGATTTTATATTATATTTAATTAAAATAACTATACTTTAATATTTATACTTACAAAAATTTATAAATAAAATATTATATTTAAATCTCTTAGTTCGATTATTCAAAATGTTATGTTAGGAAAATATGGAGTCAAATATTAGTTTCAATCTAATACTGTGTATTTTTTCTATCTTAAAAGTGTCATGTAATGGCAACTTAGGATTTGGCACATAAGACAAGGGCATCTATCAATAGTACTCATGTCAAAAGATTGTCATATTGTTCACTGGCATGTACCATAACCAATGATAAAAGTTGAACTTAGTATAACATAGTACTATAGTAGTTACTACATATTTCATCTGTAATGTTGGAATTATTTCAATGTGCAATTATCACAAGTTGAAAGGTATATTCTGATGGCATTGATTGAAGAAAGAAATAACATAGTTTATTTTGAAGTGTGGAGCGAATCAATTGGTAAAGGTAGAGCATTAGCGACAAGGTGGTCTTTTATAGTTGTTTCCTATTCCATAGTGGCAAATGGGAAGACAAGATAATAAATTTTGTTATGAATTTTCTCAGATCGAGATAAGGGATTATGTTATCTTGGTTATAGTAAATGGACTGATAAATTTTGTGCATTTCATTCTATAATCCAACAGACTGATTCGGTAGACAGGTTAGCACATATATATATTAGATATATTATTAGGTTGCATAGTTCGTTGAAGGCTAATATATCTTATCGTGATGGTTAGTTTACCTCTATGTTATGAAGAGGCATTCAACAGGGACTAAATACGAAATTACACTTTATTATAGCTTTTCATTCACAAATAGGTAGGACGTTTGATAGGATTATGGGGGATCTTCTAAAACTCTGTATTTTGAATGTTAGGGTTAGGCACTTACTCTCTAAGCTTGCATATGAAGCTTAATTTGTGTTCATCTCTAGGAGAAAAAATACTGACAATATCATCCTTGTGTGTGAAATTTTTGAGGATTTAATTTTCATACTACTCATAAAGTTTTTTATGCTATTGAAATTAAAAAATATTTTGATATTTTTAATTGTTTTTTTTTTTTCTTATATAGTAAACTTCTTGCTCTTGGCTTTCCCTTTACTTTAATGAACTAGGTCAAAGCATGCACTTATTAGGTCCAATTCTCTATTTTCATTAATAGAGAATTGAATGGGTTCTTCAATTCTAGAAAAGGTTTGAGAAAAAGCCTGGCCTCTCTCGCTTTTTCTCTTCTTTATCGTGGATGCATTTTATAGAAGTATGAAGGCATCTTGCAATAATGCTAACTTCTCTAGCATCTCCACGCTATGGTGTCTCACATATTCTATGTTGATCATCTCTTAGCCTTTGGGCATGCAAATAATTCCACCATGTTTGAACTTGGGAAAGTTATGTGTTACTTCAAAAACTCCATGGGTATAATTTCTAATTTCAATAACTATAGTATTTATTTTTCAATTATGTTAGCACTCAACTATAGTACTACTATTGTAATCTCCTTGGCTTTATATTCTCTACCCTTCCTTGGAGCTATTTAGGGATTCCTTTATACCCCATAAGACTTAATCATCCTAACTCTTTACAGTCATAAATAAGATCCTTAGTTGGCTTAGTGGTTGAAAGAAAAAGTTGCTCTCTTTTGTAAGAAGGATCCAGTTGATTCAATCAACTATCTAGAACTATCTTTATTAATTACTCATTGATATAAATTTCTCTTCCTAAAGGTCATAGGACAAGATGACTAGCCTTATCAATAATTTTTTATGTGGAAATAACATTACCAATAAAATTTACACTATCTTCTTCAATACAACCTCTCTTCCTAGGGATTAAGGGGGATTAGGCCTTCCCTCTCTTGAAACCCTTCATGGCCTTCTCTACGTGCAATTTATCTCCCTAATTGTGCTAATAATTTTGTTGGTCACCAAATTCTCAAAATTGATATCTTCGATAGCCCCTTCACCTACTACTTGATAGGGAAAAACTTCTTCTCTAATAACATTCTCTACTCCATAATTTATCATGACATTCCTATGGATATGGCAAAATTAGACGCAAAGTCATGCTAACTCTATTCATTGCAAAATAACCAAAAAAAATCTTATTTTTGTTGTCTTTATTATTTTGGCTTGAAATGAATCCTCACATATTTAAAAGTAAAAGTACTAAACATTTTGATAGACAAAATTCATTTTGCAATTAGATTGAAAAGCAAAAGATGTATAGATAAGGATAATCCGTCATCAAATATTATACAGCTATAGTACTTTAGTGTTTTTCATTTTTCTTTTATCTGGACTGAAGTTTTCTGATTTTACCATTGTGGCTGGGTGTGGAGTTGGCTTATCTTTCCTACTTCCTATTGATATTTCTGAATATATGCGTCGGCTACTTTTAATTGGTTGTCCTCTGCATTTAATATTCTTATATGGATGGAAGTTTATGATTTCCCTGAAACTTAGGCTTTGTTCGGGACTGCTCAGCCACTGCTTTCGAGAAATTTTTGTACAACAAAGCTGCTTTCAAAAGCAGTAAAAAGCTATCCCAAATGAAACCTTGATGGGCAGTTTCCATCCTTCACTCGCCATACAATTTTGGCTAGAATGGATTAGGGGTTATTTTGAACTATTTCTTTTGTTGGGCTTTTTTTTTTTGGAACAAGAGTATCTATCCGCTGCTACTCTAAAGGGAACGCTTGGCGGCGTAATTAATACCTCGGCAGAACCTAGCGAGGCCACCCACTGGCATCGGTCTCACACTTTCTATGCCCCTCGGTGGAGGCGAGGCTGTAGTAGAGGAGATTCGAACCCGTGATGGGGGATTCCCAGCCGTGCTCGCCCTCCAACCACCCAAAGCCTCGGTGAGTCTGTTGGGCCATTTGCTGTAAACTTCTATTGGATGAGATGGTGCTGCTTCCTTCTGCTCTTTATCAATCCCACTAAAAACTTCCATATTTTATATAAATTGATACACAAAGTAGGAGCCATAAGAAGCCAGCAAATTTGCTGAAGCAATAGAAACAAGTATTATGATCTCTGACTTCCTCCTCCAGAACTATTGAATGAGCTCCACCTGTTTCTCCCAAACTAACAGAAATCATAGCATGTTGGGGCGAATGGCAATCAGATTAAGAAGCAAGCCTGATAGGAGAGCGTAGATAGGCAAAATAATATAAGATAATCCATGCCAGTGGATAAAGAGAGCAGGCATCAGCTATACTCCCAAAGACGCTATTAGAAGATACCACAGCAGACAAAAGGATAAACAACTTGATCTTAAATATGCAATCACCAGCCTTATCGAACCCATATATATATAATAATTAGAGAAGAAGAGCACAGAGCAGCAGCTAATGTTAGAATAATAAAACACAAATAAAATAAACCATGCATCGCTATCAAAATTATGTGAGATAGCAGTTCAATGCTTATTTTAATAGATTAAAAAATATATATATATTGTCATTATCTTTGCCATTATCCTTAAGATCATCTCCAGCAGAACTCCTAACACTTGTTTGGCGTCCTTCGTTTGCTCCGGCCGATTGCCAAAAAAATGCTATTCACGTGTGGGTGAACAGTGCGACGTCAATATTGACATCGCACTGTTCACCCGCCATTTTTTTTAATCCAAAAATTAGGTTAAATAGAGTATGAGAAATAATATACATAGAATATTCTTTTTTGGTGTTCAAAATGGGGTTCGATTGAAGACGAGTTACTGCATTTTGGAGCGAAAATTGAGTTTTTTGGTTGGGGATGGCCTAAGAAGACCGATAAATTCGAAGATGAGGGCACATCTTGACTTGTAGAATTCTTACTTTACACGAACATCCCCACACATGTGCATGACATAAACTTGATTTCCAACCATTTCAAAACTCAAAATATACCAAATATTTGTCCATCCTTTCGTATATCTTCCATAATAATCAGCACCTTTATCTAATCTCTTAATTTTAATTTATTTTCCACGTTGTTTCACTACTTTTGTCTTAAAAATCTTAAAAGCACTTAATGCTTCATTTTTATTTTAAAGCAAATAAAGATACATATATCATGAGTATTGTCAATAAAGATGATGAAATATTTTGGATTATAAAAATCCAAATTTTGAAAATAAATATATTTATATATGTTCTCTAGTAAGTCTGTATTGTAATAGCTCATATTTTGACCCAGTCAAATAATATTTTAGGAGTCATTAGCAAAACATGATTGCTCAGATGGCGAGCAATAAATTACCAAGATATTATGGACAGAGTTTTAAGAAAATAAGTGAAAGTGGCAAGAAAAAAATTGGTAAGTTTATCAAAGTACTTGCCACTCTGCAATGTATCTAGTGTGGGAGAAGACCACTTCAAAGTTATATTTATTATTTTCAAATTATGTTTCTAATGCATAATTACTAATTATTATTGATACACCACCAAAAATTCCCTAGATCAAGCATAAATTTCAATGCAAATATGAACCATAAACTTCCAAAATTAAATTTAGGATCATCTGATCTCTGATTTCAGCAAACAAATAGTTGAATTGAATATCTCAAGGAGACGAACCCAACAAATCCAAAATTGATCCAATCTAAAATCAAATGCCAAATCAAGCACCTGAAGTATATTTGAAATGTTTAAACAATAAATTGGAAGACCAAATGATATCCAAATATAACATGGTTATAGTCGAATCGAGCGGCCTGACAAGACAAATCCAACGAGCCTAAGATTGCAAATTTTTGACATTATTAAGACACTTAAAGGCTCGATAAATCATCTATGATCGAGGGAGTCGATATCGGCCGTACATTGAAACACTCCCAACATGTCCTTGACCTTCTTCATATTTATTAGTCAAGCAACTCTCAAATAATTATATATAGACCACTTATTCTTCACAAAGGGAGGGAGAAGAAAAAGAAGAAAAAGGAAGGATCTTTCTTGCTTTCTCAAACTTGTACCACAAGTTGGATCTCCTCCTGACCATCAACAGTCGTTGAACTTCCAATTATTCGTCTGTCGATGTTGGATCTTTTTCAAACAACCAAATATTTCTGGACATCCATCGAATGGTTGATTGATATTAAATCTCCAACCATCCCCAGATATTGATGAAATATTCTCTATTATTTAATCTACATTAAGGGAACGAATCTTTTGAAGTTTGAAAGTCCCTTCAACATATTGCCTTCTCCCTGAACTTGAGTTAAGGGATAAGTTGACATTATCCGACTATTGCCCTTCAAACCATTGTTGTCTATCTACAGCCTTTTCAACCATCGTCTTCCGACTACGGTCCTTCTAACATCTGTCACCTGCTGACTATGATCCCTATGATTATCATTGCCCGATTACAGTCATTCTAACCACCATCTCCCAACTATGATCCTTCTAACCTTCGTTACCTACTAATTATAGACCAAAGTTGTACCAAATAGATCCTAAGGGTGTGTTTGAGACGACTATAGTTTTCTATAAAGATGGTTACAAAAAGGTTGTAGGGAAAGTAATTTTTAGAAATTTACTTTTTAAAGCAGCCTTCTTGCACATAAATTTCTTGAAAAAAGTAAAAACTAGTAACCAAATAAAAACAGTGGTATTGATTAGAAAAGCAAAGCAGTTCAATACAAATGAATTTTATTTTTAATTCAATGCTAATTATTGCATCCTAGAAAATTTATGGCGGTAAAGAGATAAAATTTAGTGTCCTAGCTTTGTATGAAGATCTATATAAAAAGATAGGGATGCGATGTTCATAAGGGATTGGTTTTTACATGGAAATCCCTAAAAAGGGGAAAAAACTACAAGACCATTCCCAATCAAAATGAATCCACTAGTGTTTGTGGTTGATTATAAATACTACCCCTTAGGGCATTGACTCAAATAAATATACATTGTAGAGAGCACATTATATAGTGAGATAATGACATGATAGTTGTTCTCAAAAGAATTCTATTATGCTTGTTTAATTAGTAAGTTATAGGGCTGCAAACGAACCAAGTGTTTGATGATCGTTGTTCTGTTCGATTAAAGTTTGTTTCTGGTCGTTTAATGAACTAAACAAACAAACTTGAACAATATTTTAAATACTCGATCCTTAAATAAAC
The DNA here is from genome assembly GCA_016618105.1 of Dendrobium huoshanense. Taxonomy (NCBI): domain Eukaryota; kingdom Viridiplantae; phylum Streptophyta; class Magnoliopsida; order Asparagales; family Orchidaceae; genus Dendrobium; species Dendrobium huoshanense. Next base: position 4,368,595 of record CM028350.1, read on the forward strand.
AAGCTTGAACACTAATGTGTTCGGCTCATTTATATTCATGAATAACATCATTTGAAGCCTGTGAACAAACTCGACATTAAGCTCCATAAAAGCTCGATTCGTGTTTGATTTAGAACTCATGAATACGCATGATAAAAACTCAATAAGTATATGATTATACAATTGATAAATATATATAATATAATATTTTATATTTATTTTAATATAATGATATAATTATTGTTAAATATTATTTGCTAGATTATTTGTTTAAAATATTTATGAACAAATATAAGATGAATCATAGATTGCTTGTTCGTGAACGATTTCATTTGGTAGCTCAAAAAACTAGTTATATATATTAATGAACTTGCTCATTTGCTATCTCAAGAATACTCACTAGATATGATTATGAACATGATTGTTTGATAGTTTAAAAAAATTGCTAAATATGTTCAAGAACATGCTCGATGTAATTGTTTGTTAGGAGGCTCGATAAAGCTCGTTTGTTAAGTTAATGAACATCTAGAAGTAAAACTAGTTTATAGCTCGTTATGACTTATTTGTTTTAAACACTAAACAAATCAAACATAAATCAAATATGAATCAAACATGAACACCTATTAATTTAAATGAATCAAATATGAACACAAACAATAAAGCTCGAATCAAACACGAACCAAACTTTAACAAGTTGATAATAAATGAGCTGAAACATGAACAGTTACATACTTGGCTTGGTTCATTTGTAGCCATAGTAAGGTCATACACAAATGATGATAGGCATAAATGCTCGTACGTAGTAGGATGAAGATGGGTGGAAGGACTATAATTAGGTGAAGGTGGTTCGAGGGACCATAGTTGGTAGGTGAAGGAGGTCAAAGAGACCGTAGTTGGAGAGCGACGGTGGTCAAAAGGATCGCAGTTGAGAAAAACTGATTTGAGGGACCGTAGTTAATGGGTGACGGAGGTCGTAGGTGATGGAACTCGTTCAATATGAATTAGGTTGTTAGACCTAAGTAAATGTCCCAAGGCTAACCAAGAGGGGGGGTGAATTGGTAATTTAAAAATTATACTTCTACTCTTGGATTTTTAGAAAACCTTTTTAATTATTAATGCAAGTTAAATTTAAAGTTTTAAAATAAACTTTTCAACCGGAGTAAATAACTTGCAATGAAATTAAATGCAGAAGAAAAATAAGAAAGAACACACCAGATTTATAGTGGTTCGGTCAAACCTTGACCTACGTCCACTCCCCGGAGGCACCCTCCGAGTATTGCACTAATACCACAAAGTGACTCTCCTTTTGCCCCCACAGCAAGGCGGAGAAGGCTGTACAAAATCACTTTCACCTTCCCCGGTGCGACGGAGTAGCCGGGTTCTTTGACACCAAAGAGATCTTCTTCTCGCCAAAACTTCCCTCAAGACGACCCTTGAATCCGATGGTACTGAAGTGCAAGTTCGTCGGAGCAACCGTGTGAATATCCCCTCCACACTCCCTTAAATTCCCCTCCAAGGATCTTCTCCCTCTCAAACTCCACCCTTTTCTCTCTCCCTTTCAAGTTCTCTCTTCTAGTTTTCTCCAAAAGAACGAAGACACAATGGCTGTCAAAGATACACTTTGTCGTCCTTTTACACTCTCCAAGTGTCGGCAGAGAACCGGACCAATGTTGTTGAACTTCACTTGAGAGCCTTCGCCGAAGCAACCGTGTGAATATCCCCTCCACACTCCCTTCAAATCCCCTCCAAGGATCTTCTCCCTCTCAATGATCCCTCTCAAGAGAAAACAACTCCAAAAGTACTTGTAATAGTTTCTAGGACTCCTTATATAGAAAGGACATGAAAAACCGTCCAAAAACTGCTAAAAATATGTTTTTCTGCGCACTGGATCGTCCCGTACGAACCATTTGTGCATCTGTATGGTTCATTCCGGACGAAAACATTTTGTCCGGTACGAACAGTTATATCAAAAGTTGGTTCCGAAAACTGCAGAACGTTGCCAGAAACTGCCATAGTCGGTTCCCATCGTCCTGGACGAACTGGACTTCATCTGGACGAAATTTATACAGTGAGAAACTCGTCCTGGGATGAAAAATGATTTCTTCTGGACTATCATTCCTTAGAAAAATTTTCCAGTTCAGTTCCTGTTCGTTCCATTGCTCTTACAAGGAGATAACTGATCTGATCGTCCTGTACGAACAATATTCGTCTCGTATGATCAGTACAAAAACTTTTTCAAGATCTCCTTTAAGTGTGTGTAAATTTATTCACTCAATTACAATCACTCACTCTCAAATTTAATTCAAATAAAAAGTACAAGCTTCAAATTCTCAAAGTATCTCATGTTGAATTTGATTTGAAATCTTCGTAGTCTGGAGTTCGATTTTCCTGAAATATTAGTACACACAAGAGCAAAAACAAATCTTCCAAAAATTGTTAGGAGATAACAACACATAAAACAATAATATTTGGAATCATCAAAACTATACAAGTTGCAAGAATGTAAAACATGCAAATAGCAACTTTCCTAAAGGTAGGGACCATATTCGGCGGACAATGGTGGTTGGAAGGATGTTATGGTAGAATTTCGGCAATAGTCGATGGCCAGGTGGAAATCCCTCGATGATTAGTGGTTGGGCAATGGTTCGGTAATGATCAGCGACCGGACAATGGTTGACAGAAGTCTGGCGGCGATGGCGACATTAGATAGAGAGTGTAAGAGAGCTCTCAAGCGTTCTGCCTTCTTCCTCTCCTCCCTTATGTGAAGAATGTGGGGCTACTTATAATTTTTTGGGAGTGGTATGGCTAGTAAATTTGGAGAATATCAATGACATGTTAAGAGTATTCCATCGAACGGCTCATAGTGATCTCCTTAACCATGAAGTGTTTATCAAGGATTTACATGCCCTAGAGATGTTAGAATTAAGTGATATTGGGCTCATTGGATTTGTCTCATCGATCCGCTTGAGTCCACTATAAGTATGCCATATTCATATATCATTTGGTAGTTGAATGAATGCTCTGAATATTCCAAATAGACTTTAGACCTTTGATTTGGGCTCATGTGGACACGGAATTGATTGAATTTGATGTCGTTGGGTGTCTCCTTGAGTTGTTCAATTTGACAATGCGTTGGCTGAAATTGGACATCATATGGTCTTGATTTTAATTTTTGAAGTCTTAATCTCATATTTGCATCGAGATCCACGCTAGACTAAGGCAATTTTTTGTGACGTATCACTAATTATTTGATTTAATTTATTTTAAAAAACATTTTAGCTCCTTGATGATAAATGACATTTTGCCTCTTTGTTAATTTTCTTGTACTAATCTTACTTTGAAGCCTTTCCCCATCAACAAGCATTTAAGGACACCATTTGTCTATTAGAATTCTCTCACTCCACTTTTTTCCCCCTTTCCTCATGATTATATATTCTCTCACTATTATTAAAGCTAAAAGCTTCAACTTCATTTAAAGAGGGAAAAAGCAAGATGACAAATATACATAGACATAATTTTTTTATAACAAAATTATAAAAAAAACACCAAATATATTTTGTCAAATAAAATTTAATTGGAATAATTCAAATTTTTATTAAGATGACCATTATTATAATTATATTTATCAATAAATTTATAATTCATATAATTAAATAAATATAAATTTATATTTTATAATACTTATATTTAACACATGGTATTACATTAAGTATATATATAAATATAATTGAAGACCGCATGTAATTTTTTCCTTTTACCGGGAGCACATTTCTCAAAGCAGATCGTCCATCAGATGGCTTGCATAATAATTTTTCTAGAGAAGGAATCCAAATTTCTAAATAAAGAAGGGAAGGCCTTGCTCGTATCCTTAAATTTTAAATTTTATTTAAGATTCATTACAGCACTAAAATTTAATGTTTTGAAAATCAGATCGGACTGGCTTGTTCAACCGGTTTAATTATAAACCGGTCGGGTGGCCGGTCCGATCCAGCTTACAAAATTAGCTTCGCATCAAATCATATTGAACCGACAAAAACTGACGGTTCAACCTGTGAATTGTTGAGCCGGTTGAGAGAATCTTCTATGCTTTGAGATTTTTAGTGTGGGGGAAATGGTCTTAATGAACCTTGTTTGGTGTTGCTATGCCTTGAAATTCTAGTTATGGAGGATCTTTATATGCTACCCATAAAGTAAATATGAATAAATTATTATGTGCGGAGTCCAGACGCTGAGTTGCATTCGGATGTGAGTGCACACAGTGTGTGCATATTGTGTACTTTTATTTTTGTAGACAATGTGTACACAATTTATATACACTGTGTACACTCATATGTCTAGACGCAGTCTTGCTTCGGGACTCCACACATAATAATTTCTCATAAATATGAGTGTAAGCAATGAAATATTAAAGTTTATAAGAAGATATGTGGTAGAAATGAAACATAAAAGTAATATTTTTTATATTAAAGTTATTTATAAGTAATATGTATGTAATATTAAAATTTTGTATGTTAAATAGATAAATAATATGATATATATGTAAATCGCCCAAAAGAAAATAGAAAAGCCCTAGATAAATGTGAGAGGTTTATCCTTTTACTAAAACACCACCGCGTCTTCGTAGTTTTACCAAGTTGCCTTTTACATTGCCCGAGTATCGTTCCCTTCTGGCATTTTCGTAGATTCATAAAAAAATGCAGGGTCTTTGTTCTCCATCCTTCTAAATAAATTGGCGCGAACTATTCTCGGAGCGCCCACCAGTTTCTGCGAGCGGTGGGGACTTGCAGCACTCACTCATCTCCCGCCTCCGATTCTCTTCTCCGCGGTAATAGTCGGGGTTGCAATGGATCTACGTGATAGCGATCGCCATTGGCTGCTGGCGACCATCCTCTACTCGGAAATATCGCCGTCTGCCACGAGAACTATCGCCGTCGAGCAGCTTCTGAGACGGAGCACTGGATCGGCCGATCCGGACGACTCTGCACCGTCAAATGACTGTAAGTCAGGGAGATCATTATTTTCCGAGGCACCCAGCGATCCTAAGAAGAAGATCGGAATGTATCCACCCTTGTTCTACGCCGCCTGCACAGCAGGAGGCCTCGTTAGCTGCGGCCTCACGCACATGGCTGTCACTCCCCTCGATCTTGTCAAGTGCAATATGCAGGTATGGCTACTCGTGCTCAATATCGATTAATGTGGAATCCCGAGTTCTGGAATGATTGCCTATGATATTGTTTTTTATTTTATGTAGGATGGGTTTGACTTTTGTGTATTGGAAGACCTAATCTAAAATTTCAAGTTTCCTCGAGATTATTTGTCTACGAGTATCGTTACTTCGCTTCTCTAGATTTCTTTCTACATTGATGCTCTTTTCGAATGAAATTTTTAGTTTCCTATTATCGGGGCTAGTTTAAATTTTTCTTGGAGATAATTTATCTTTGAATCTCATCCCTGTTTTGCTTCATTTTTAGATTCGTTGCTATGTTCGCCGCATTAATCAGTGCTGGGATTTAGAACTACGAATGGTTGTTGTGATCGAAACAGTTCAACACATTCCAACTGAGAGAATCTATTGCTCTCTTTCAGATTGATCCAGCAAAATACAAGAGCATCTTATCAGGATCTATTGCGCTGCTAAAGGAGCAGGGCTTGGGAGGCTTCTTCAAAGGATGGGTGCCTACCCTACTAGGATATAGTGCTCAAGGCGCTTGCAAATTTGGCTTCTATGAATTTTTCAAGAAATATTATTCCGATATGGCTGGGCCAGAGTTTGTTGAAAAGTATAAGACCATGATCTATCTGGCTGGTTCTGCTTCTGCTGAGCTGATTGCGGATTTAGCTCTATGTCCCATGGAGGCTGTGAAGGTTCGAGTTCAAACACAGCCAGGGTTTGCTAGGGGTCTATCTGATGGATTCCCCAAATTTGTGAAATCTGAAGGATATGCTGGGTATGGCTTATATTCAGAATTTCAATATGTGAAACAGTATTTTAGTTATGCCTGATTATCACACAATCAATTTTATTGTTTTGCTGCAGATTGTACAAGGGACTTGTACCACTCTGGGGTCGTCAAATTCCTTGTAAGTTTATCTTTCTTATCTCATCTTATTATCTCATCTTGCATATTCCCATGTGAATTTTTTTGTACTAGTTATATTCAAGTCTTTTTTTTTTTGTTTAACGACTTTGTTTTCTTCTTTTTCTGTTCCACAGCTTCAGTTTCCATATGCAATCTTTTATTGTTGCCAATTAGCATGATTAAATCTAAGCACTCAATTTACATGGATATCAGTTCATTTGTATTGGTCTAATTATAAACATCCTTTAATAAGCGGTGAATCAAAAAATTCGTTACCTAGAAGAAAAGAGGATTCTCAGATTTTACAGGTGTGGTTCCGAAATCTATTGCCCATTTGTTTCTTTTTAGGGGACTTAGGTGACAATCTACTTTGGTGTTTTAGTTATATCTTCCTTGCATTTTGCAACTTTCCCACTATGAAATATGAAAACGTGTAGTAAACAAGCAAAACAGAGACAAGGAGAATACATTGGAAAATAAAAGGCAGCAGGGAATACTCTCATGTCTTTATTACCGATATAACCGGGTATATACATATATATAATAAGTGATAAAGTAGAAGAATCATTGATGTCCCAGAGGAGGTTAGCAAACTTAGGTTCTGATTAAAGTCTTCCTAAAATGAAGGGACCAGATTGATGTGAAACAGAAAAGTCATCTTTTCTTCTTTTTGCTCCACTAGCTCTGCCCCATGAACACTGTTTGTTAGCATGCCCAACCTCAAGCTATTACAACAGGAGTTGTAATGAGCTTGCTTGCAATATGTTTAAAGCACGGGATGGATAAAGATTTAGTAAATATATCGGCAAGTTGATCTTAAGTAGATATTTGATAATAGTGGTGTTTAGCTTTGATGCTGTGACAAATGAAATGGCAATCAACCTCGGTATATTTGTTACGAGAGGGAAAAACATGATTGTTAACTAAGGCGATTGCTGAAGTATTGTCGCAAAAAAAACGGAGCAAGGGAAGATGAGGCGTAGTTGAAGTCAGAGAGGAGGCGACACAATAATGTGATTTCAGCGGTGCTAGATGCTAAGGCTGGATACTCTGCTTCAGTAGAAGATCTAGCCGCGATAGTTGGCTTCTTAACACTCCATGAAATGAGAGAATTGCCTAAGAAATTGCAATATCTAGAAGTTGATTTCCGGCACTAGGATTGTCAGCCCAGTCCAAATTTTGCATAAGCTCATAGAGAGAGAGAGAGAGAGAGAGAGAGAGAGAGAGAGAGAGAGAGAGAGAGAGAGAGAGAGAGAGAGAGAGAGGGAGAGAGAGAGTCCTTGAAAAGTGGAAGACCAAGATGGATCGTACATTGGATATATCGGAGTAGCCGTTTTAGTGCTTCAAAATGAATTTTAAGCGGCCACTACATATGTTAGCACACTTGATCAACTGTAAAAGTGATATCCAAGCGAGTGAGCATGAGGTATTGCAACGATCCCACTAGATGATGATAGAGTGTTGGATTGCAGAATTTTGAAGAAGCTGAATCAAAGTCAGTATGCTTTATATGATTGGGTGTGGAGATGGATTTAACATTTTGTATTCGAGCCCAAGAGAGAATGGTGTGAGCATAACAACTTTGATTCAGATGAATGCCATAGGAGTTATATCTTTGTATGCAGTTAGATATTGTCATTGTAGCTACAATAATAAGGCATTTTTTGAAGGTGTAATTTAGCATATCTCTTAGAATTCCCTCTTTCTTTTTATATACTCCAAATGTACGTTTTAGTGCACTTTGAATGAGGAATGTCTACTATTGAAAACCGCAAGTGATTCTAACAAGTCAACTGTCTCATACAAAATCTGGTATATGGTATATCATCTATCGATAAGGCTCGAGAAATCCCCTTATGTTACTTTCCTCACATACTAAAACATAAAATATATCAATAAAGTCATTTTTATATTTTCAAAAAATACTTATTGACTACAGGAAAATTGCATAAAGAATCCATCATAGTATGTTAAAAAAGTCGAGTGTCATGAGCTAAGCCTTTTCATCTTGGTGCGACAAATGTCAAGCACCTTGAAATTCCATATAGCAATGACATTTTGAGTTGGTAAATAATATTGCCCTATGTAATCAATTTGATTTTCAATAAGGATATGTGCGTCAATACTAGTTCCATCAGTGGCCCTAATACAGTCATTAAAATATGGCATGTACCTCATATCATTTACAATATGTGTTGGAATATCACAAAATTACTTAACATCTATTGTAATAATGTCCATTGATAAGTGAATTAATGCTTTGAGGTCAATAGAGAAATATCTACTTATTTTTTTCATAGTGTTAGGATCTCACTGATACAAGCTCATTATATCTTACAATAAACAATGTAATGACAAGAACTTTTCTATTATTAATTCTATATGATCTACATAACCCCTTATGTGGTTCAAGCAAGCAAAGCAAGTCCTTGAAAATTAGTTGTAGCATTTTAAATATATTATGAAATCTAACAAGATGTTTGCAAAGTAATTACACACCCATTTATCTTTAATTTAACCTAATGTCATGCATGGTCTCTTGTTCAAGTGCAGTGAGTAGTAATCATAAAGTGAACAACTTGAAGCTAGCAATACATACTAAATTGAATAATCGTCATACTATCATAAGTTGGCAACATTTCTTCATGACATTCATCACTCAAACAATTCTCATTGTCCTCTGACATTGCTCATATGATTAAATGTAAGCATTACAAATAACTTTTATTTAGCATACATTTAAAAGTAGCATTAACTACACAAAAGCAACATCAAAACTTGTTTATGAATGAAATTAAAAAAAAAATAAAATAAATACCACTAGTTTTTTTTTTTTTTTTTGTTGAGAAATACCACTAGGTTTAATTGTAAAATAACCCAATTTTCTCATTGCATCCTTGAACCATCTAAGAATGAAAAAAAACTCAAATTTTTGGAGTTGTACTTGTAAGACAGATTTGTTAACCTTTTTTCTCATTTAAATCTAATTTTGCACAAATTAAGCAGGAGAGAAAAAGCAACCAAACAGAACCTTAATATAACATGAATATAACATAATGTTGTCAAAATTGCTCTTACAAAAATTCTACTAATTATAGTAGCCGTGAAAGGGGGAAAAATTTGGAAAAAGGTTGCTAGCTTGGGGAGATAGGTCAACTTACACTTGAATAAAGAGGATTTGCCTTCTCTTCAGCTCAATCACACTTTATTTCATTGCAAATGCTCATGAGTTTGAATCCAGAAGCAATAAGTTATTACCCGGAGAGTATTAGAAGAAATTTTCTAATTTCTATGGCAATTATATTGAAGGTAACTTTTCAAAATAAAAAAGATGGTGGATATCGACTTTTGCCAGCCTAAGTGTTGAACATTGGAGCTAATGTATTGAAAGTATAAGCTAAGTCATCATGAACTAAGACAACAACAATAAATATAGTTACATTCATCAAATGAATCTGACATATCTATTCTCATGAATTTCTCTAACGTTCATAGTGGTTTAAGAGAAAGTTCATAGTTTGAGTTTATGTGATTCATGTACTAATCTCCAACGCCAACATAATTATTGTTATATATGGTATAACCCCTCAATGAATAACTGAGACCCTGTGAAGCAATAGGCTATATAAGTTGTTGGATTCAAAGATGTTGAGCTAAAATCTATAATGCATAATACATATGATGACATGCAAATTTTTACTTACAAACCTGAAATCTTAACATTATATAAAGTAAGCATAACTGAATCACAACTTAAAAAAAAATTAAAGAAAATGTCTTTGAACTCTTGATCTATAAAGTTGTAAATCTTAGAAGCGAAGAAGATTATAGTTTTTAATTATTAACTAATGACCTTATTGAATCTTCCTCTATGCCTCCAAACTTTCCTATCATTAGAAATTCTCATGAAAGTCTTCTTATGCCTCCTATCTTGTATGTAATTTGTCGCAAAATCATAGAACTTCGCATTATTGAATATGTCTGATATTCAAGAAATTTCTTCTAATGCATCAAGAATTGTAACAGCTTTTCATGGTGCATTCACTATAGTTATTGCAAAACTTGTAGATCATGCAGCATTTACAAGATCTTCAACATGATCTATTAAAAGTTGCATTCCCATTGACTTACTTTATCTAACTAATTTTCTTTTATGAATGAATGGTTGAGTAGCAGGTGACCTTTGTGACTCACCTCTGCTAACACCTTCAAGCCTATTAATGTGTAATGTATCAGGCTCAAATCATTGAGTTTCATCCTCATCAGATGAATCTCATTGTACATCTCTTAATTTAGGGAATCCTACACCTAAGTTAGAAACTCTAATATCATCAACAATAGCAATAATAAGACGAAACATAATATCAAGTTTCTCTTCAAGCTTAGAGATTATTACATTATCTCGAAACTTCTAAGCTGCGGGTATAACTTACAATATGTAAAAAAAGTAAATTAAGATTCATGTAATGCAACTTAAGTATTATTGATATACCTATAATTTCTCATTCCAACACTCATTTGAAGTATCTATTATTTTGGATTTCATCCTATTTTAGTCTGTCTACCCATTAAGTCTTTCCAAAACTTTCACTCCTTAAGTTGATCCCATTTTCTTTTTAAAGTTGTGTATGATCATATGTTTTACCAGTGTATTTATTGAAAATTTTCACCAGGTTTCTGTAACTTTTCTTACTGAAGTGATTAGTAGGCCTATTTCCCAACTCTCTCTTTAATATATATATATCACAATACAATAACAACACAACAAGAACATCAAGCCTTTATCCCACTACGTGGGATCGGTTACATGAATCTTTTTTGTCCATTATGTCTAGTTAAGAGTCAAATTCTCGCTTAGATCTAATAAAGAAATGTCATTTCTAATATTTTATAACCAAATCTTTTTAGGTCTACCTCTACCTTTCTTTATATGGGTTAAATATAATACATCTACTCTCCTAACCGGGTTATCAGAAGGCCGCAGTTTTATGTGATCAACCCATCTAAGGTGACTCTTTCTAATCTTATCTGCCACTGGAGCTACTCCAACCTTTTCATGTATATGCTCATTTCGTGTCCTGTCTCTTAGAGTAAAGCCACTCATCCACCCGAGCATCCTCATCTCTGCAACACTTAACTTAATATTATGCTTCTTTTTTAATGGTCAACATTATGTGCCATAAAACATTGCAGGTCTAACCACCATCTTATAGAATTTTCCCTTAAGTTTGAGTGATACTTTTCTATCACACAACAAGCTCGATGCATTTCTCCACTTTATCCATCCACCCACCTTGAATTTTACTAATAATATCCCCATCTATTTAACCATCACTTTGAACAACAAACCCAAGATATTTAAAACGTGTACTCTTATTAATGACTTGATCGCTCAAAGTCACAAACCCCCACTAGATCTATTACTACTAAAATTATGCTCAATGTATTCGGTTTTAGATCTACTCAAACGAAAATCTTTAGACTATAAGATTGACCTTCAGAATTCAAGTTTACATTCAATCTTTATTTAGTCTTTTTATCAAAAAGAATATCGTCAGCAAAAAGCATACACCCAAGGAACATTCTCTTGCAATCTCTAGTAAGAACATCCATGACTAAAGCAAAAAGATTGGAAAATACTTAGTCAAATCACCTTGTGTTTGAACACAAGTAACAGCTCCAACATACATATCCCTAATTACTTGAATATAAGCATGATTAATCCCTTTGTTTTTTAGAACTCTTCATAGCACTTCTCTTGCAACTTTATCATATATTTTCTCTAAATTAATAAATGTCATATGAAGATCTTCCTTTCTCTCTCAATACTTCTCCATCAAATCTCTCAATAAATGTATGGCTTCCATAATAGACCTACTCGATATGAATTCAAATTTATTTTGAGAAACATTAGTACCGCGTCATAACCTATGCTCCATAACTCTCTTCCATAGTTTTAAAGTATGACACATCAACTTAATTCATCTATAATTTGCACAATCCTATGCATCACCTTTATTCTTAAAGATGGGAATCAATACACTCATTCTCCACACATCTAACATCTTTTTAGTCTTCAAAATAATATTAAAAAGTTTAGTAAGCCAAGAAATTCCTTCATCTCTTAAGCATTTTCACACTTGTATTAGAATATCATCAGGTCCAATAGTTTTCCCACACTTCATTTTCTTTAAAGTCTTCATTTTCTTTAAAGTCTCTATAACTTCAGGTTTAGTAATACACCAATAAAAATAAAAAAATTCTATTTTTATTTAGAGTGTTAAGGTTATTAAAGTCAATCATATTTTTATAATATTTATTGAAAAGCTTAGCAAAATATCTCATCCACCTTTGTTAAATATCATCTTCTAAAAAAGTACTATTTGATCTTCATCCTTAATGCACTTCACTTGAATTAAATTCGTACTACTCCTATCTCTTTGTTTGGCTAGCTTATATATATCTTTCGCCCTTTTTAATATATAATCTATTATATAAATCATTAAAAGCTCAAGTCTTTGCATCACTGAATGTTTTCTTAGACTCCTTACGGATAACTTTTTATCTTTCCAAATTTTCAGAATTTTTACATCTAAAAAAATATTATAACAACAGAACTTCTTATTATTAATCTTTTCTTGCACATTTTGACTCCACCACTAACTATTTTTACTATTATAAGCTTTTTCTTTTATACTTCAAGCACCTCCTTTGCAATATTCTTAATATTACAAGCTATTATTTCCCACATAACATTAGCTTCCTCATGCACCAACAAAATCTTAAGATCGTGAGTCCTACTCTTAAAAATGTTTTTGTTAAAGTTCTTTAAATGCCACAATCTAATTTTAGAACAATCATATAGTATATTTTTCATACTCTACATCTTCATCTTGAAGTCCAAAATTAATAAGCGGTGTTGTGTGCAATGATTTTTACTTGGAATAACTTTACAATCTCTGCAATCTAAGCGGTCTATTTTTTATTAGAAAATAATCAATCTGAGTTTACTATATCCATTCTTATAAGTGATGAGATGCTCATCTCTTTTCTTAAATAAGGTAATAACAATAACAAAATTAGAAGCTAGAGCAAAATTTAATATAATCTTACGATCTTCATTAGTCGCTCCAAACTCATAACCACCATGAATGTTTTTAAAAATCTTTACCTCTCTACCAGCATGTTCATTTAAATCTCCCCCAATAAAAACTTTTTTCTTCAAGAGGTATTTTTTGTATTAATTCTTCTAAGTTGTTTCAAAATTTTAATTTTGAACATATATCCAAACCTACTTGAGGAGCATAAGCATATGTATCATAGTAGATTAAAGTATTTTTCAATTCCCATGTTGTTGGTGCACCACCTTTCTACTCTTCTGTTTAGTTTTTATAGAACATAAAAATTAATAAATTAGTAAACTACACCTCTTAATATAACAACACAGTAATCATAATAGCACAAAGAATAAATCATTTTAATTTTCTTCTCAATTTCATGTATTGCTGCATGCAAAATGGGAAAGCTTTCATGTAGTTAATCACCAAACAATCTGCATAGTGATGGTAAGTGTTGAAGCAGATAGAGAAGCCAATTCAATATTTTAAGCTTTTTATGGCCATACAAATTTCAGATATGCCTATCATTCTAATAGATTTTTAGTCTAAAAATTTTCATGTCTTGAATTTTATATACTTTTGTGGGATATCACTTCATGAAATTCTCCTAGTGTAGAAGCGAAGGTTGAAGAAGTAGCCGACGGAGTGATTGAAGTTTTGTAATTATCTTAGCTGGTGTCATATGAAGGGATTTCTTTGTTGGGTGGTTAGCAATGATGTCGAAGGTGATAGTTGGAAGTTAGATGGTTTCTCAAGAGGAAATTGACAACTGGCACGACCAATGAGATAGTCAGACATTGAAGGCAGTAGTGAGGTTTGTAGAGATAAAAGTGATAAAATTATTAGCAAGTAAATATTTGTGCATATTTGTCTCTAGATTAGTAAACATTTATTTTTTTTGCACTTGTGGTTATAAGTGGAACTCACCGAACCATGTAAATTCTCTTTCTTACAAATTATTTTACTCATCCTTATCATCATCATTGCTCTCCAGCACATTCTTTTTTCTTGAGAGAATAGAGTTTAGCGGGTGATTAGTTAATTTATACAAATATAATAGTTATAAAATCTTATCAGTCTATTTTCTATTTTTAATCCATCTTTTTCAATGAGGTAATTCCCCATCTCACTTCAAAAATCAACATATTCATCTATTATTTTTCATTTTCCCAATTTACATTTTCATTTTCACTAAAGAGCTATTCGATTTGCTGAAAACAAAAATACATATTAAAATGAATTCAGTATAAAAGGAATATAGTGTGTTTGAAATATTTGATGTTGTTTGAATGAGTGCAGAAGGAATGCAGGAAATATTTTATTATTTGGCTTGAAGTAAAATGAATGTATTGTAAATTAAAACGATGGTGGTGATCGGTTGCGGTGGTGGCAGAGGCGATGGTTGTGATCGATTGTCGGTGGGTGGTTTTGGGAAGTTGCTCCTGTCATTTCTTTTTTAGCAAATTGAACAGCCCCTAATATGAATGAACTGTCTATCCACTTCTATCATTTTGTATTGCCTAGCTTCATGTCACTATCCCTTAGTCTGTAAGCAATGCTTGCCGACATGAAGTACCTTTTGCTGTCCTCAAGTCACAAACCTCAACTACTCCAAAAAGTTCATTTTTTAAACTTAAATTATACTTCATGTCGGCAAGCATTGCCTATAGACTAAGGGATAGTGACATCATTGCGAGAGCTTCTATTATTCAGAAAATTCATATTTAACCTTGTAAAAAGAAGCTTGGGGTTTTATTGAGACTAAAAATTTATCTCTTTTTTTTTTTAAAATAAATTCCACTTTTTTTCCTGGATTATGTTTAGATTTGCAGTCTTCATGCTTGAAGTGTAAATCGTGCAGATACTATGATGAAGTTTGCTTCTTTTGAGACTATTGTTGAAATGATATACAAGTATGCCATCCCAGTACCCAAGGACAAGTGCAGCAAAACTACTCAACTAGGGGTGAGTTTTGCTGGCGGTTACATCGCTGGCATCCTCTGTGCGGTTGTTTCACACCCAGCTGACAACCTTGTCTCCATTCTCAACAATGCTAAGGATGCTACTGTTGGTGATGTAGGTGCCTGCTTTTCATCTTTATTTTATTTTGAAAATTTTTTAACTGGTCTTAAAATTTTTTATTTGTTTTTCTATGAGTATAATATATTGCATTTGCATCCCAAAAAAAATCGAACGGCTTTGAGATATATTATACTCATCTCAAAGCAAATCACATAGAAATATTAATTTAAGTATTTAAAGCTTTGAGCCATCCTAACTAAAATTTTCTCGGGATATCCTGAGCCAAGTTTTTTCAAATAAAAAAAAAATTGTTATAATATTTTCAAGGAATTTCTATTATGATGAATCTCTAAGTTGTTAGATTTTCTTTGAGATAAATGCAATACAAATTCTCCTTATATTGCATTTATCTTAAAGCAAATCCAATAATTTTGAGAGTCATCCTAGCCAAAATTCCATTATGAGCCAATTTCTTTTTGGTAAAAATTTATCTCAATATATCATGAGAGAATTTGGTCATTATGGGTCTCAAAGTCATTGCATTTTCTTTTGAGGCTAGTACAATATAAACTCATCTTAAAGCATAATCAACAACTTCGATTTCAATTCTGACCAAAATTTCGTCAAGTTATTCTGGCCAATTTGTTTCCTTATTTATTTTTCTCAAGCTTTCTTTGTCCATTGTTCTTGCACTGTATTATTTTTCTTTTATTTGTTGTTATTTAGGCTGTCAGGAAGATTGGGCTGTGGGGTCTTTTCACCCGCGGTCTTCCACTTCGCATTGTAATGATTGGCACTCTAACGGGCGCGCAGTGGGGTATCTATGATGCTTTCAAAGTTTTTGTTGGCCTGTGAGAAATTTCTTTCATCTGACACATTCGACTTGTTTTTTTTTTTTTTCCAGTTCTTAGCTTATATTTCTGAACTTGTAATATTGTTTAGGCCAACAACTGGTGGAGTTTCACCAGCTTCTGCTGATTCTCCAGCTGTGAAGCTGAGCAAACTAACCTGATCTAGACTTTGCAAATTCCTATTCAGATGATAAAGGTTAGTAGTTTGCAGATTTGCATAGTTTATATCAGATTGCCTTACGAACTAGAAACGTGTTATATATTTGTTAAGTGATATTTTTGTGTGTCAAGAATAGAGCCAAGGTACAATATTTATAGACAATCAAGAAGGCCTAGGAATCCAACCAAGAACCATGAAAGAATGAATACTACAACAACAACAACAACAACAAGCTTTTACCCCCCTATGTTATAACAACAACAACAAGCTTTTATCCCCCTATATGAGTTCGGCTACATGAATCATATTTCTCCATTGTGACCTATTTAGTATTAAATTCTCATTTAAATCTAATAAAAAGGATTATTTTTAATACTTTTTAACAAAGTCTTTTTAGTTCTACCTTTACATTTCATAGCATAGGTTGCATATAATACTTCTCTCCTAGCAGGGTCATCGGAAGGTCGATATTTTATGTGACCAAATCTTTTAAGGCAACTATCTCTAATCTTTTTTTTTTTTTTTTTTTTTATATAAAAAGAATAACTATCTCTAATCTTATTCGTTACTAGAGCTACTCTAACCTTTCGCATATTATCTCTAAGTGTAAAGCTACTCATCCACCTTAGCATCCTCATCTTTGCAACACTTAACTTAATTTTATACTTATCTTTTTAATGGCATACATTCTGCACTATAAAACATTGCAAGTCTCGTTGTCTTATTAAATTCTCTGAAGTTTAAGGGTATTTTTCTATCACACAATAGGCCCGACACATTCCTCCACTTCATCCATCTAACTCGAGATCTACTAATAATATTCCTATCTATTTTACAATCAATTTGAACAATAGACCCGAGGCATTTTAAAATGTGTACTCTTTTTAATGACTTGATTGCCCTATATCACAATCCCACTGCTAGATTTATTACTACTAAAATTATAATTTATGTATTTAGTTTTAGATCTACTCAAACGAAAACCTTTAGACTCTAAAATTGATATCCATAATTCAAGTTTTTCATCAAGTCCCTCTCTAGTCTTATCAACAAGAAGAATATCATCAACAAAAAACATATACTAAGGTACATCCTCTAGTAGAACATTCTTTACTAAAGCAAAAATATATGAGCTTAAATGTCTAGTATGAACATTCTCTAGTAGTATAAATGTCTAGTAAGAACATTCATGACTAAAGCAAAAAGAGATGGGCTTAAAGCTGATCCTTTATCTAATTCAATTGAAATAGAAAAATACTTGATCAAACCACCTTGTTGTTGACATGTAACTGTCGACTGGCACGATACCACAATCTCACGTAACCACCCACACTAACAGTACAAAATGACAGAGCCCCTCAGGTATTTGCACTCATGCACACAGAAACCTGAAGCATTCAAATTCTCGTCTCTCTCTCTCTCTCGCTCTCTCATAATCTAATGTAAAGAAGAAAGTCACGGAACTCCCTCCTGCTCTCTACGTCTTGTTCGTTCGCTTGAAGTCCCCCTGGTGACGAAGTTGGACACCTCATCCGTTCGATCCACACCTATTTTTCTCGCTCTCATCTCCTGCGCCCGACCAAGTCGTGCCCTACACTTGAATCTCGACTGACCTAACATAGGACCCACCTCCGTCTGGTAAGCACGAGCAACCTTGATCCTCCTTCACTCATCGATTCCACATACCTGCACATGATCGGACTCCTGCCGCCGCTCCAGCGCTTGATTATCGAATCCGCTGACCTGTTAGGTCGGTTACTGAACTGACCCAGCTGACCCCACATGGGCTGGCCCGAGTGTATAGGAGGCAGGCCAAATCGCCTCCCATGTGGCCGCACAAGCCATAGGGGCCCACACCCCTATTTAGTGCTGCCCAAAGATAGTGGGGTCCACTATTTAAATTAATCTATTTTTTTCAAGGAGGTTGGGCAGGTTCGCTATTTGAATTAATCTATTTTGGGAATGGAGGTTGGGCGGCTACGGCTAGGAGGGAATTTGTAATTAGAAAATTTATGCTATAAATAGGTATGAGAGGTAAGGGTTAGGGGATGCTTGACTATTGTTTTTTCTTGGAGTCTTTTGGGGTCTTGGACTCTAGACTTATTGTCTAGAGATTTGGGAGAGAATGATCCTCCTCTCAAATTGAAGATCAATTGTGTCATTTTCTTTATGTTTGCTTGTTTTGTTCTATATAATAAAAACTATTGTTTGGAGTTGATTTCATTGGTGTATTGTGTATTTTCTCACTATTTGTACCAATTTATTGTTAGGGTTGATTGCGAACTCAAGTACTTTCGATAGGATTACTTGCGAAATCAAATATTTCCTATCATGACCCTTGTTCGTCTCCCTCCCTCTCTTTATTATATATATATATATATATATATATATATATATATATATATATATATATATAGGAGATTTTCAAAAAGGTACCGTAATAGGAGAGGATCGAAGATATACCAAGGTCAATTTGCTCCCCCGAAGCCCTCGATCGTCAATATGATTCGACCGAGCAGACCTAAAGGGCAAGTGCCCTCCCTAATCTCCCTTTGCAAGGAGGGGGCGTCGAAAGGCTGCCAAATTTTCAAGGGGAATAAAAAATATCTTTTGAAATTAAATTAAATCACTTAATTAACCAGTCGCATGCAATTTAAGACTTGAAGACCAATTGTGAGAGTCGATTCACTCTCCTGAAGCCCTTGGCCATTGATTCGAACCGACCGAGGGGATCTGTCGAAATGCTGAGAAAATGCCAAAATACCACGAGCACTGCATTAGAAGACTTGAAGTTCAATTTCGGGGTCAATTTGCTCCTCCGAAGCCCTCACCGTGGATTTGATTCGATTGAGCGAACCTGAAAGGGCAAGTGCTCTCCCTAATATCCCCCGTTGGGAGGGGATGTTGGGAGGTTGCCGAAATTTGAACTGATGACGCACAGGACTTGAACACCAACTACGAACCGCACCTAATATCTAAACAAAGTTGTAATGTGTAAAATAACCAAATCCTCAAATGCAAATGAACAAATGAGAGGTTTGTGGTGGACAAAATCCAATTCCAACTTGCTTGCAAAGAAAGATCAACAAGAATTCTACTTATAAGCAAATAACATAAAATCTCCAATTAATATTAATTGTTGTCATAATGAATGGAATGCAAATATCAGCAAGAAACATTGCCAGGTTCATTATGCATGCTGTAGATCACCTTCAAAGATAACAAAGAACATAAACTATACGCGACAGATCATGGAAGCAACAATAGACATGTGATGAATATAACAATCCACCGATGGTAATGTATAAGGAATGTCGCACATCCATAAGCAAAGGAAGGAGGTAATATTGGGAATAACCCGCCTACTATCAACAATAATTAACTGGCATATAAGTGTACTAGTCTACTTGTAATGTATAAATGTGGTGATCTCCCTGCGACCATGTCAGTTGTTTTACAGTTACATGAAATAGTCCCCACAAGAACTGAAATACATGCAAGCAGAGCACACATAACTCTCAACAAGGATAATGGCCTATGAATGATGATAATTGATATGCAACACTCATGCTTGTAGAAAAGGGCATGATAGTTGCAATGAACCTGGGCAATGTGTTCATGAGTGAAGTATGAAGAGTGTGCTACCTAGTGTAGCAGCATTCCTACAGTCAATGCTGATCAACATACAAATGAATATACCAGACTCCTACGAACATAAGATCAATGTGCAGTGAACATGTCAACTTGCTTGCAGACAATAATGCCTCCTGCAAACATACATAGTGCAGCATACCATGAATACGAGCACTTGTTGGCAGCAACGTAATATTTGCTATTTGCACAATAGTATGCCTACGAGTAGCCATCAACAGGCAGTGGGTGCCATAACACCCTTACAACTAACAACCATTCAACGTCAAGCAAATATATTGATTTCATGTAAGTAAAGGCGATTGATTTTTGACAAATGCAAGCACCTATGAGATGTTGTAGAAGATTCGTCATATGTATAACATGTTATCTACAAGCAAGCATAAAAGCCTGTAATGAATGCAAGCTTCTACGAAAACTGCAGGTTTTGTCAGTGCACGACAGATCGTCTGTAGGAAGCAACAAGCAACCCATAGCACAACGTTTCAACTCACCTGCAAGTAGCAGTAGGAAATTTATGATGTAAACCGCAGATCACTAGTAGAAGGCTCTTGATGCGCCTTATAGTGTATTTGCAGACAAAAGTATACTTCTGCAGACTGGATATTGAAGAAAATAACAACAAATAGAAGATGAAATGAGACCTATGATGCACCGACACTTCTCCTCAAAGAGGCGTGCAGTGTCCGACACCGTGTCCGACACGACACTCGTCCGACACTCACCCGACACGTGTCGGACACGCCGAAAACGTGTCCGATTAAAAAAATATTAAAAACTAATTGGACACGCGTGTCCGACACGGGTATCTTAAATATTTTATAATTTTTTAAAAAATATAATTTATTATGTTTGGCGAGATTTAAACTAAATTTCTTATTTCCTATCCACAACACCAAATCAACGTCTGCATTTAATACCCATTCATCGAATATTTTCATTTTCATTTCTTTGGCAGTGAAGGTATTTTCATCTCCTCTCTTTTTGTACAATTACAAATCTTTCTCTTGTTGAATCAGAGTTGGAAGCAGTTATATTCAATGATGATGATATTAAAGGCCAAAAACAAACCTCTAAAGCTAATCCTAGTAGTTGAAGCTTGAATGCTTGATGTTGTAGTAAGTGATTATTTGCTTATATTTTTGTGGTTGTATTAGATATTTTATACTAAATATTTTATATTATAAGCTAGACAAGTTATCATGTCATTCATTTATTATTGTTTGTCATTTCTAATATGATATTACATTAATATATATACACTATATAAAAAAATGTATTGCCGTGTCCGCGCCGTGCCCGTGTCCTATATTTAAAAAAAAAAAACGTGTCCCGTGTCCCGTGTCGTGTCGGTGTCGCTGTGTCCGTGTCCATGCATCATAGAATGAGACCCAGTGCGTTGCCAAACAATGCCACCGAATCCGCAACACCTATATAAGCGGAAAAAAGCGATACTTCCATAATAACTCCAATTTATATGCTAAAAACACAACTCGCATGTGCTCTGACTATCATATTTGATTCTTAAATCCAATGGTCTGAGAATGCTACGCTAGTCAAATATTTCAAGTTTCATCCTCATTGAAAGGACTGTAGTTGACATGACTTGAATTATAAGATGCCTCCTAAATTGCTACAAAATACATATATTTTTTCAAATGACAATCATGTTATCCTCAATGATGGTCGTGATGATAGAAAATCTCAACCGGATGAGACTCCAAACTTTTAAAATCCCTCCTAAATTCATACAAAAATACAAATCTAATTGCCAAAACTTTAAACTAAAATTCACTCACCTCCTGCAGCTATGTTGGGGGTCATAAATTTGAAATTAATCTCAGCTTATAAAGAGCGAATGTCGTGTCTGGTGTATTACTAAGATTTATCCTCAAATAGTCTCTTGCCAATAGGGACGTGACACATGTTATCTGATCGGGTGGTTTTGCTGCAAAATAGCACCAATGCACCATTATATTACGATAAGCCTATATGTTATTTAATGGCGTTAATCCCTTGAGTAATGAATCATATGTTATACTCAATAAGCATAAAGCCCTCTATCAACTAAGGTGGATTCAGATTTATCCCCTTAGACAAATACCACCCTAGGTCTACAATATATTCTTGGAAAAAACAACCCATGGATGTCGATAAGGTGTCTTCTGTCAGGTGGTAAGTAGAATAGGGACCATGATAGCTTGAGAAGACAGAATCATGGGATCTTGATCGGGCTCATCTTCATTCCCCCTATCACCTGTTTTAAGTTTATGGTGATAAGTTACAAATCATAAAACCAAATTAAAATCCTAAATTTGCTTTTACTATATGATGGGTACTCAATACCTATCTCATGACTAGCCTTAATCAAAAGTTCTCTCTCGTTATTAAAAAAAATTTCTCTCTCGTTATTGGGAGAGGTAATTAATTATAGGGGCTTGCGCCTATAGGAAATTAGAACTCAGTTCATAAAGTCCTCACAAAATGAGGGTCAAATCTCTGGATAATGTCTTATGTAAAACCTAATCTGTCTTCTGAAAATTTGCCCAAAACCTAAGCTCGTTAAAACTCTCATTGCCATCAAACGTCATAAAAGAAATGAGTGGCACAGAGAGGCCAGGGCGTGAAATTTTCGGAGCCCACACTTGTTTTTGAATATAAATAATAGCTTCTATATACATATTTCCATGTACAAATTATAGGTAATCTATGAATAGAATCATCCTCCTAATGAAAATAAATAGCAAGAAAAATAAAGAGAATAGGGACCGAAATGAAGGATAGCTGGTTACAAATTTAACTTTCCAATGAGAAAGAAAATTTGGGAGGAATAACCTCCTACATTGCCAATTAACTTAGGTTTGATTGAAGCGATTTTGTGCTTGATTTTTGGATTTGAATGAGCAGATTTCCCATGTTCAACCTCTAATCCCTTTCAAATTATCATCAACTAGAAATCCTTTCAAATAGGAAAGGGGCGGTGGAAGGGAGCCTATCAATCTCGATGTTTAGTCTTATTATGGCAAACATAATCTTTAGCAAAGTCTTAATTTGGTTATCATACATTATTTCTTTAATGTGAACTTTTAGGTCATCCAAAGATCTTTAAAGCCACGTTCTCTTACAAATTTTATTAGCTATGGTCTTAAATTTTGTTTCAACGCTACTTCTATCAACAAATTTTTGCTTCTTCTCTATGTAATTTGATTTCCCCCTACAAATTAGCTGTAGCTAGAAGTTGACTTGAGATTAGTTGTCGATCCAGTCAAGTCAACATTGAAGATCTCAATATTCTTATTTATTCCGTTGTTGAAGGATAGATCTTTCCCTGAAGTCTTCTTAAAATCTTTTTGTTTCCTGTAGGTTGCATCAATGTGTTCCTCAATGGGAGCACTCATAAATCAACTAACAATATTGACAGAAATAAATTCCAAGTTGAGATTGAAAGAGATAGATGGGTTTTTCAATAAGGTGTTAGTAACTTTATCCACTTGAGTATCAATTTTGCTCCCTAACTTTATTAATAGGATTCATAAGGGTATTTACACATTTACATCCTATCATGTATATATGTTGTTAAAAAGGCCTTGAGTTGGCTATGCATTTTTTTAATCTTGTAATTTATATGCTCATGAAATATTTAAGACTTCTAGGTCTTTTATTTCAATTTTTTCTGTTAAGATCTCTTTAGTGCTTCAATTTTTAAGGTGTACAATGAGGATGGTGGTTTGTCCTACGAGTAATTTTTTGACAACAACAATAACAACAACATCAAGCCTTTATTTTACTATGTGAGGTCGGCTACATGAATCATTGTATCTTGTTGAGAGTTAAATTCTCATTTAAATCTAATAAAGAAAATCGTTTCTAATATTTTTTAACCAAGTATTCTTAGGTCTACCTCTACTTTTATTAACATAAGCTAAATCTAATAAATCTACTCTCTTAACTGGCTCATCAGAAGACAACCGTTTTATGTGACTAAACCATCTAAGGAGACTATCTAATCTTATCTGCCACTGGAGCTACTCTAACATTTTCACGTATATGCTTGTTTCATATCCTATCACTAAGAGTAAAGCCACTCATCCACCTAAGCATCCTCATTTTTGCAACACTTCACTTAATATTATGTTTCTCTTTTAATGGTCAACATTCTGCTGTGGGCTCCGAAAATTCGGCCCCGGCTTCCGCTCGCTTTTCTTATTCGGCGAGGGAGTTTTAACTAACTAAGTTCCGAGGTAAATTTTGGAAGGTAGATGGGTTTGTAGATAAGACACTACCCAGAGATTTCGCCCTCATTTTGTGAGGACTTTATGATCTGAGTTCTGGTTTCCTATAGGCGCAAGCCCCTATAGTTAATTACCCCTCCCGATCACGAGAGAGAACTTTCGATTAAGGCTAGTCGTCAATCAGATACGTAGAATACGTGTTTATCTGGCATATAGTAGCAGCATAGGTTTGGGTTTTAGAAATGTTTTGAAGTTTGAGAATTTGGAAAGGTTCGAAAAGTTTTATATTTAAAATAGAAATTGCACCATCTTGCACTTAAAGCGGATGGTGGGGGAATGGATGATAGACCCGATCAAGATCCCATGGTTCCGTCGTCCCGGGCCATCGTGGTCCCTAGTCTACTTAGTCAGAGGAGGTAGTCGACCCAACCTGACAGAAGGATCCTTGTCGGCAGCCATGGGTTGCTTCGTCCAAGGGAACCTTGTAGACCGGGGTTGAATGTTTGTCTAAGGGGACAAATTTGAATCCACATTAGCTAACAGAGGGCTTTGTTCCCTATCGATCATATCCTATTGATTCATATCTCAAGGATTTAACACCATTAAGGAGCGTATTGGCTCTGGCCATAACCGCTATCTGTGGTGCCATTTGGCGGCAAAACCACTCGGTTCAGATGGCCCCGGGTTATAACCGTTTACCTGCAGTGCCATTTGGCGGCGAAACTGCCGGTTAGAGGACACGTACCACGTCCTTACTGGCAAGAGATTATTTGAGAATGGATCCGAGTGATATTTTCGATTAGTCATTTGGCTCTTTGTGAGCTAGAATTTATTTTAATTTGTCCACCCCGACAAACTATTGCGGATGGTGGATGGATTTTGCTTTAAGCGTTGGGATGGATAGATTTCATATTTTAAATATTTTAGAATTTGGGATTTTTTGGATTTTTGGAGAATTTTGGATTTTGGGGATTTTTGGATTTTTTGTGGATATTTGGGTGGAGTTTTGGAATATTTGGGAACCCCTCCGGTTGAGATCTGAATTCAACATGGCCATCATCGGGGTGTTTGGGGGTCATTTCTTTTTATGGATTGAACATTGTCAACTCAGTCGGGATGTCGACAGAGGATCGGATTTTGTAGGCTTTATGCCCTCATCAGTGAATTTATATTGTTGTAGGCCTTGATGGCCTAAAATGAATGTATTAAGACAAATATATCGGTCGTAGCAACCGTATATTTGTTTGAGAGTTCGAACCTTGTCGACTCCTATTGACCCATATAGGAGGATCGGGTTCGAACTAGAATTCACTTGTCAACCCGCGCAGCATCTCTAGACGTCACGTGTGTACCAATAACACGCTCGCCGGGGCCCATGTGGGTTGAAATTGTACTTTCCCCTTTAGTGTACCTATGTGTATACAATTTATAATGCACGTGCAGGGGTACTTTGAAATAATTGTAGATGCCTTCTGTCTGCTTGTACGAATGTTGCAGATCCGGTGGCGTAGCGTTTTGATGTTGACTCTCCCTTTCTCATTCACCGGGGAAATTCTTATAAACTTTGAAGTCTGTTCCTTTTGAAGAAAACTCTTTTTTTTTAGATCGTTAGTGTAGTAGACTTGATATTTCTGATATTTGTGTGCGCCAGAACTATTTTCTTCTCAAGTATAGAGCTGAGAAGAGACTTTGGAACACCAAGAAGTTTGGTTCTAACTTGTTCAAACATTTTCTCCCTTCTGCCAAGGGGTATCTTTTTTTGTACTTCAGATTACCTTTGTACCTTATGTGCTTGTAGGTCTTGATCGTCACTGTCGTAGGTGATATCCGTACTTGCGTCCACAGTGGTTTGTTGCTTCTACGATACATCCACTGTTGTTATCCACAAATAATTCATGTTTGTTTGCAAGGATCCGTTGTATCTACTACGACTTCCTTGGAATGTTTGTTGGAGACCCTCGTTTCTTGTGTCCACAGTGATTCATTATATTTACAATACACTGTTGTTATCCACAAGTGGACTGCATTTATTTGTAGGGACCGTTGTATTCACTACAATTTCTTAGAAGTGATCGTAGGAGAACCATTGTTACCGGTACCAAATCCACCTTTCACCAATCTCAGGTGTGATTTGATTGTATTAGCTTGTAGGGGCATCTCTTTGACTATTTATCTCCAATGTTGCCTTCTCAATCAACATGCAATCTTGTAAGGAGCATCATTTTTTGTGTGTGTTATACATCTTCATTTGTAAGAAGGCGATGTATCTGACTGCCATTGAAGAGTTTGTTGAATGAAGACAATGGCCCTTGTGATATCATTGAGCTTGTACTGTTGCTTATGAGTGAACCAATAATTTATTTCTATTTGGGATTTTAATGAATGACCTTCATTCATTGATCTCCACTAGCATAATCAAATTTGATGAATGATATTAAGATAATTATATATCCATTTAAACTTGATTATCTAGTTATGGTTCAGATCTGAGTTCATGTCCACTATGCTTGATCCGAATCAAGTTCCGGTATTCGGATTCTTCTGAAGTCTAACTCAAATTCTTGCTTGAGTTCAAATGTTTGAATCAAGTCCAATTTGAGCTCTTTGGTATTCGTTTGGGTCTAAGTCCAGTTCATTTAGTGTCAAGCCCAAACTCCTTGGGCTCAAGTTCTTATAGTTTCGTTGAATTCAAGTCCAAATGCATGAGTTCAAAGTGTTCAAGTTCACAGATACTTTGATGTTCAAAAGCTTACAAGTTCAATTTCAAGTTTTCGTAGTCTTGTTCAAGCTCCAAATTCATTTAAAGTCCGTGCAAGTTCAGGATTGATTTTAGTTCAATTTTATTTCATTGTTCATTTAAGTCCAAATTTTGGCTCAAGTCCGGTCCCACAAGTCCACTGCTCACATTCTTTTGAGTTCAAACAGGTCCGAGTACAATCGTACATTCACCCAAAATTTCGGCAGCCTCCTGGCGTCTCCCTTGTTTAGGGGAAAACTACGGAAAACTGGGCCTCCCGCCATGCTAGAGAAAAGCGTGTACGGTAGGTGCCCTCTTTCGAGGACACCGCGGCCGTGTAAAGTTTTTGTCCCCACCACGCCAGAGAAAGGCGTGTATGGGTCTTCGGTACCTGTTGCAAAAGAAGAGCAGTTGTTTCCCCGCAAGCGGGTACTTATGGATGAAAAGCAGTTATTTCCCCGCGAACGAGTACTTATGAATATCCCGGTCTTGCTGTACGCACCGCACCGGGTCCCCATCCCACCACGCTAGAGAAAGCGTGTATAGGCGGTTTATTGATTTGGCACGCACATCGAGAACAGGATTTTAGGTGATCACCCGATTCGTTGAAAACACCGCGACGAACTTCCTCCCACCACGCTAGAGAAAAGCGTGTATAGATGGTCATTTGGTCGCGTTGCAAGCATCGAAAGCTGGATCTCGGAGTTTAGAGTTTAGAAAGGTTATACCTGCGCGAGGTTGATGACGGCGGTGTTGGTTCGAGGAGAGAAGGATATTTCTTTATTATAATTAGCCATAATTAATTATAGTTAATAATAATTAATTATAATTAATTAAGTAATTATAACCAAATAATTAATTATTTGTAATTATAATTAACTAAATAATTATAACTAATTACTAATTATTAATTAACAATAATTGATTAATTAATTCAGATTATTATTAATTAATAATTAAATATAATTAATTAAAAATTAATCATATTTAATTAAGTAATTATAATAAATAATTAATTAATAATTATTAATTAATTATAATTAGTTAATTATTTATAATTATAACTATGATTAAAAATAATTACTAATAATTAATTTCTTAACTATAATTAATTATAAATATTAAAATTTATAATTAACTATAATTAAAATAAATTAATTTTCTCCCCCTCTGCCCTTAGCATATTCACGGGATTTGGCTGAAGAAGTGCACGAAAGGGAGAGGTTACCTTCACGACCCGAGCTCCTGTTGTTGGCTTCCGATCCGCAAGAAGAGGACTTGGGTAGAGCGGTTCGGGCAAGGAGTTGGATGAAGGGATTCAGCTCTCTCTCTCCCTCTCTCTGTGTGTGCGGATCGGAGGAAGGAGGCAACGGACGGGTAAGGCTCGGTTAGGAGAGGCTTCAGACGGAATGGAGGTAAGGAGCTCTCCTCTCTCTCTCTCTCTCTCTCTCTCTCTCTCTCTCTCTCTCTCTCTCTCTCTGTGAATGATCGGGTAAGGATCGAAAGGGGCAGAGGAGATGAGAGCTCGGTCGCTGAGAGGTTGGAAATGGAGGAGATCGGGAGTAGGGGTTTCTGCGTGCGGAGTCGAGCGTGGAGAGCAGAGAGTGTCGTGGGATGGAACCGAGCGTGGAAGAGTCGAGCAGCCCCCTCGCTATTTAACGATGATTTGGGCGCTCGATCGAGGCGAGCTCGCGGCTTTTGAGCAGGATTTTACGGGAAATCGACTGGAGCGGCGCCGTTTGCAGTAAATTAGCGGGATTTCTGCGGGATTTCCGGTCGGTTTCGTGGATACGAGGTTTAGTCTGATTTGATTTTTTTTGTTTCTTTTGTGCATTACACAGAGGTCAACATCTGCGCCATAAAGCATTGTAGGTTTCTCTATCATCTTATAGAATTTTCCCTTAAGTTTGTGGGGTACTTTTCTATCACACAACAAGCCCAATTCATTCCTCCACTTCAACCATCCAACTTAAATTCTATTAATGATATCTTCATCTATTTCACCATCACTCTCGACAATATACCAAAGATATCTAAATGTGTACTCTTATTAATGACTTGATTGTCCAAAGTCACAATCCCCTCATTAGATTTATTATTGCTAAAGTTACACTCTATGTATTCGATTTTAGATCTATTATAACGAAAACCTTTAAACTTTAAGGTTGACCTCCATAATTCAAGTTTACCTTCAACTCCCTCTCTAGTCTTATCAACAAGAAGAAAATCATCAGCGAAAAGCATACACCAGGGTACATCATCTTGCAAATGTATAATAAGGACATCCATGAAAACAAATATATATAGGCTTAAAGATGATCCTTGATGTAATCCAACTGAAAAAGAAAATTCTTGGTTAAACCACCTTGTGTTTGAACACAAGTTATAACTACTGCATACATATCCTTAATGACTTAAATATAAGCATTATTAATCTCTTTTTTTTTCTTGAACTCTCCATCATTATTTAAAATTGTGCAATATGAGGCTCGCATTGAGGCCCGCCTCAACGCATTTCCAGTGAAAAGTGCCTCTAGGCTTACGTCTTGACCCTTTTTTGTGAGGCTTACGCCTCATCTTGGCTGAGGCACGCCTTGCCTCGTTGGCATGAGACATACAACTTACTCTATTTATGTATGCTTTTTATTTTAAACTTTGTTAAATCCTATACAAATGCTCTAAAAAATCATGCCTTCTTGCACTCCCAAGCCGCAACAACTTCCTCTCAATAGCCTCAACCTCCAGCCCACTGCCTTTGTCGTAGTTGCCACTGTCGTAACCGTCGCAGGGATCACTTGAAAGCCGCACACGACCACCATCTTCTTTAAAAGTTTTGGAGTATTACTCTTATCTTTATGTTGATGACAAATATTTATGAAAGAGGAAGATGACTGAAATAAAAAAAAACATATTTAGAGATATTGGATCGTACAGGATGAGGCAAGGGAGAGACCAATTTGTTATGATAACAACTCAAATAAAAATCTCCAAAATCTTGCTTGGATGTCACACTAAAACTTTCCTTCATAGAGCTCTTAGATGTATCAATAGATGGTTGAGATACTGATTTTTTTTATCCTGTTCTTTGT
The DNA here is from genome assembly GCA_016618105.1 of Dendrobium huoshanense. Classification (NCBI taxonomy): domain Eukaryota; kingdom Viridiplantae; phylum Streptophyta; class Magnoliopsida; order Asparagales; family Orchidaceae; genus Dendrobium; species Dendrobium huoshanense. The sequence continues at coordinate 4,398,514 of CM028350.1, forward strand.
GCTGCGGACATTGATGGAGGATTACCTGATTTGTCTTTGATGACTCGTCAGATGGTTTTTGTACCTTCGGCCCTATGCTTCTAGCTTTGGCGGGCTTGATGAAGGGGTAGATGCCGGTGACATAAACCCTTAGGTTTGTATTAGGTCGATGGCGTAAAGTCATCGGTCCAGAGCTTTATGCATAGCGAACTTGTTGATGACAGAATCCTCTTAGTTCAATCATAGACTTTTCATGAACTTTGGGATAGTTTTCTTCGGTCCTTCGCTTTGTGCTTTGGCGGACTTGTTGAAGAAAAATTCCTTTGATCCTTGCTTTGTGCTTTACGGATTTATTGAAGGATTTGCAAGTTCTGGATTCAATTGATAGTACCAAACGTAGGTAGTATCTTGATACTTAACCACTTGAGAAGACTT